>CM032879.1:3618498-3948498 GCA_019176425.1 Megalops atlanticus | reverse complement strand
TCACTTTCTGCCCAATGAATGCGGCTAAATTGTGCACCATACCCAATCACTTGAAATTGAAATATGCTGAATGTGGAATTATGATTAATTTTATCATACAGCCCCTCTCCACAGAAAAAAAACATTCCTGCACAAAACAAGAATAAACTGAGCGTTAAATTGACAGCCCACTTCATGTCTTGGGGGCATGTCTTCTCAATTCTGGATGCAAGGGCCAGGTTATTATAAGACATCTTAACTTTGAACCTGATAGACATTTTTTTAGACTTTTGAACAAAAAACAACCACAAAACTACAAACACCAAACAAAAAACATAGCTTTTTTCACTTTACCCTAGGTTTACCAGCTGCTCCACAACCCACGCCCTTTAAAGTCTTCAAAGTATATTCCTACCATTTCGCTAAAGTCCTGTCTTTCTGTTTTTATATGTTGTTCTCATGTTTTTTTTTTCATTTTAACTAAAATGACTAACTAGAAAAATCGTCTTCTTTCCATTTATTTTTTTACTTTGTGTCTGTTCCCGATGAGCTCAGAGTTTTGGGTGGGGGGGAGACAGTGGTCCATGGGACGTCTGGGGTGGAGCAGGAAGTGGTGTTTGGCGTTTTGGGGAGAGCTCAGTCAAAGTGGAGTGGCAGACAGAGGCAGGGCAGGGCTGGGGTGGGGTGGGGTGGGGGTGGGGGGCTGTGTGATGGGGAGGGTGTGGGGGGCAGGGGTCTAGGAGCAGCCGCAGCGGTCCACCACCATCCCCGGGATCTTGCCGTGGATGATCTGCTGCTTGTCGTTGAAGTAGAGCATGTTGATGGGGGACATCTTCGTCGGGGTGCAGCAGGGGCCGGCTGAGCCACGGGGGTTGGCATGCTGCACCAGGTGGGTGTGCGGGTACTTCTGCATGAACATGTACTCGCACTGGCCTGAGCAGTAGTTAGCCTTGTACCTTTTGGGCGCGATGATCCAGTCCCAGCCGAAGGCCTCGAAGTCCACCGTCAGGGGGTAGCGGCAGCACCGTGACTCTGTGGAGTGCTCGTCGCAGTCCAGGCCCAGGTTCCGCCGTGAGCGCTTGGTTGTCTCGAGAACCTTCACCTCCAGGAACGGCTGCTGGAAATCAGGGCGATGCACAGAGAGGAATAAAACAGTGTGGCGAGTGATGTGTTCTGTTTCACTTTTTTTTGGTTAATGGTGGTTCTCAAAGTTCAATTACGCTGTTTCACTGTTTTTCCTGAAAGCATAGCTTTTCAGCCCCAACAAAAGATTGTTTTGTCTGTGTAATTTGATAATGCATTCAAGCTCAAGTGTCTAAATCCTTTAAAATTAAATCCCTCGAATTTTCAATATTTATCATATTATGTTAAACAGTCAAAACATCAAACCGGGAAAAACAAAGACTATTATTTTTTTTTTCAATATAAGTCAGTAGTGAATATTCCACACCAAGGCATGGTATCTCAAAGCATTTTTTCGTAGTAAAACATTTATTAAACACACATTCCGGAATGTCATCACGTGACCTCGCCTCAGGGGCCAAAACTCATTTGAAAAACAAAGTCACTTTATTTAATCCTGTTGGATTTCACTAAAACCATTAAGGTCAGGATGTTCCACTCAGCAATATTAGGGACAGAGTTCACAGCATTTACCATTTCATCACTTAATGCTCTGAAAAGGTCCTTCTGTTTTGTTTTGTTTGTGTTTTTTTTTATTATGATTATTTCTCAGAAGGACAGGAGAGCAGCCGAATAAATCAAAAAATACCTTAGTTGGCAGCTGTTCAATCTGTTTGATGTGAAGTACACACCCAACACTTGCATAAACAGTGGGTTGTATGGCAAGACCTTAGGCGAAGGCAGTTTGTTACAGGGTTATAAGATGCTTATTTACCCCGAAACAGAAATATGACATCTGCTCAGTATGTATTATTCATGCTCTGAATTCGCTTTTTGCCTGCCAGTGCTCTGCATCTTTGGAGCTATTGTATGGTGCTCTAGGTTTAAGGACAACTGCAAATAGCTGCAGAATTCAATAGGGATACAGTGCATGGCCATATTGAACATTAACAATTGTACAGGAGCAGGAATAACACCCATAAGCTGAATTTGCAGCAGCTTTGAAAATGCCAGACCCTGCAAGGCTGGTAAGTTTATTTTTAACATGAATAATATGAATAGCAAAAACACTGAGCACACATTTTGAGTAGAACCCCATTAAATGTTTTTTGGGGGGATTTTAATATTTTAAGACCTAATGTTTTAGCAGTTGCGCGTCCTATTTTAAACCTAGTTTCTTGTTCTGTCTTTAAAATACAGTAGTTGTGGCTGCTGGGAGAGCTTAGCTCACTCTGTGCCTGAAGGATCTGGAGTCCTTCCATCTCTTGGGATAATGCCAAAAGAATGTTCCACATGCTGCAGGCTATGCTGCCCTTTGACCTCAGAGGTCACTTTCAGGCTACCTTAACCTTGACCCATGTACTCAGGGCCCAGAGGTTTTTTGGTCCCGAACATGTTACAAAGCCTCAACTCCTCACAAAGGAAACAGCTGGATTTGAACAGTGGCTTACTCTAGCTGCCCCACAGAGGTGAAAGGGTGGATAGCTCACAAGGTCAAGCCATGTCAGCCTAGGGTTTGGTCCTTTTGTTGGACCGAATACAAGAGGAGGGGGTAAGTTTTCTTTGGTCGGTCCGAACCTCTGATCTCTTTTCCCTTTTGTTGGGAAAGATGAAGTAGCTGCTGTGCACTACAGTGCGGGGGCTCATTGCTGTGTGCCAGCCCTGTGCCACAGGAGTGGCATCCTGTGCACGCTTAACAAGGCGCAATGTCACAATGGCAGCCAGCAAGTCAGCACACGCCTTGGTGCCCACTGCTCTAAAGATCCTGCCGCTCACTGCCAGCTCTCTGTCATGGAAAACCTCCAAATGGAAGCACGTGGCTTTCTTAGACATTCAGATTTACTGGATTCGGAAAACAGGAACGATTCACTTATTTTATGTTCAGAAAAATCTATTAAGTTCCAGATTGCAAGTTGTTCATTAGCAAAGTAGTTTGGATCTTCATCTCCACTTCGCCTACACTTGCCTTTTGCAAACAGCTCTTGTATTTCTATACATGTACACTCATAAATGAATCAGCTGGAGGTAGGTTGGTATCATTGTGGCAGCAGTGTGGTGTAGTAGTAAGGAGCATGGCTTGTAACTGAAAGCTTGCTGGTTCGATTCCCTGCTGGGGCACTGCTGTTGTACCCTTGGACATAGTACTTAACCCACAACTGACTCAGTAAATATCCAGCTATATAAATGGATACTATGTAAGAATTGTAATTTATGTAAGTCAGTCTGGTAAGAGCATCTGCTAAATGACAATAATGTATTATGATGAGGACTTGCTGGGCACTGTTTAAGTGCTTTGCCAGCCCGTTTGAAGTACACGTTTGTGTGGGGATGCCTCTATCTACTGTTTTTAACTTGCAGCCAATTGCAATCACAGGTTCTGCTGCTCGTTCAGGAATGTACTTTCACATATAATCACACTATAACAGGACTGGCAGCACTGCTGACATGAGAACAGTTAGGATCTGCGTGCTGTAAAATGTGCGGTGAAAGGAGGGGTCGAGAGGCACCAGGATAGGTCTGAGGGTCCTTACCAGGCCTTCCTCCCCAGGCCTCAGAGAGGTGACGGCCAGGTCGTTGCCACTCTCGTCGAAGGCGTTGATGTCGATGCCCCAGTTGGTGTGCGGCTGCTTGAACCAGTGCTGCAGCACATGTTTGAAGTCGATGCTCTGCCAGTGGCCCACGCGGGAGTTGAGCTCGATCTTGAGCGAGCGGATGCGGATGTGACGACTGCCCTGCTCCGTCACGGGCTTAAGCCGCAGGATCTGCAGGTAGACCGTGGACGTCTGCTGGAGGGGCCGCAGGTACACCCACAGCTGCGCCTTCAGTACTTTTGTGAACATGAGCTTGGGGCTGAACTTGAAGAAGCAGCAGCTGGGCTTCCCATCCACCTGCACCAGGGGCTCCGCTGGGAGACAGAGAGGGGAGAGGAGAGGAGAGAGAGATGAGACATACAGAAGAGTGCAGTATAACTTGCGTTGATCTATGCGCTTGTGTGTGCTGTATGTGAGGAGAAAAAGATGAGAGTGACTTCCTCACACATGTATACCTTGTGTGGTTTGTTTCAGTTCTTCGATATAATTGCATGTGTGTTTTACTGTAAAAGCTGTATTCCTGGTCTATCATAAGATTATATGCCAACTCAGCTCACTCAGCAAAGTTTCCATGGCTACACAGATTTTGACCTTACCAGCTCTTTGCATCAGTAGACATCAGTCTACCAAATATCTAAGTTGTATTTGAAATACTTTCTGATGTATACTCCTGCTTTTTGGGAGTGTTGGGGGAGATGCACTGTAAAGTATCATATTTTACATCCACTACCAAATTAAATTACAGTGATTCTGCATCACTCTGTGAAAGATAGCAAAAATGATTTAGCTGCGAAAACATTTGTGTTTTATATTTGATGGCCTCTGCAGCATGTGGCACAATGGCAGTATGGTCCAGTTCTGCAGCAGAGATCTGTCTGCTTGTTTTCATGAGGTGAACACTGTCAGACAAGGAATGACCCAGTAAGGTTCTTAGCATATGTAATGTACAGATACTGGCATATTTTTACTTAGATGGACCTGTGACTATGTAGGTATATACTCTGTGTATACTATTTTACCTACACAAAATACTATTTTCTCATGTTGTGTTGCATGTATTGACAGCAGTGGATGCTTTTTAACATAAAGGAGTGCCTGTCAATCTTTGGTA
Source organism: Megalops atlanticus (assembly GCA_019176425.1). Lineage (NCBI taxonomy): Eukaryota > Metazoa > Chordata > Actinopteri > Elopiformes > Megalopidae > Megalops > Megalops atlanticus. Next base: position 3,943,695 of record CM032879.1, on the reverse strand, counting down.
AATCTGAGGTTGCCTTGGCAACCTGCAAAGGCTTCCTAGGTCAAAAGGTCATTCTGGCACCTAGGCCTAGTTAAGAAATGGGGCCAAGGGTCAAAACCGTCAGGCTTTTACATCCCCAGGGGTGCTGGGGGTCAGTCCTAATAGCCAAATTGAGTTTGAAGGTCAAGGTCGACTAGGCATTCAACCCTATGGCAATGGTAATATATGTTTCTCTTCATAAGAGTCCTTTCACCAAAGCAGACAGGACCACTTTGCTGTTTGAAGACGCAGCTAGAAATCCAAGAATCTCTCTCTAGCAGCCAGGGGAGAGCTATTTACTCACTCCGACTAATGAGAAAACAGGACAAGATTTAATGCAGATAATGTAATTCAATTAACAGGCATGCATAAGAGCTAAGAACTCAATGAAGTAAACATAAAATGTCCATCATTTGACCCCAGTGGAGAGTTGAAAATCTGCCAAGGGGAGAGCTGTAGTCCTTTACCCTGTAATGTGAGATATTTCCAAAGCCTAGTCATTAGTGTGTGTAAATAACACTGTCTCACTCTGGAGAAACAATATGACAATGTTCCTTCTGGTTGGTTGCTGGGGTTGCAGTAATTAATGTGGGTGTCCTTGTGTTTGCTCACTAGAACCACATGGGGATGATTCCAGCATGCCAGAGACCAAAATGTGCTCTCACTTTCTGCCATTCTATGTGCACCATCTATGTGCACCACTTTTTAAAACTCTGAAGTAGCTGTTATTCTCCCAGGCCAGACTTGTAATGAGGACTATGACAAATTTAATTGCTTCAACCAATAGGATTAGTTATATTGGGGCCCCAGCCCCACAAAGCCTCCAATCAGATGAACTGAGTGAAAAATAGAGGGCTGTGTCAGACTCTACTGGTTCTGTCACACTGATGTAATGACGCTACACTACCCTGCCTAAATCCAGGGCTGCTGCCTTCTCTCTGTGGCTCAGATCCCACTTATTTGCAAGGTAGTGCATTTCTGTCCTCAACCTTGTGCTATGAGAGAGGCTTTAGGGTATTACTATTTGTAATCAATTAACAATATCCTTTATATATATAATTAATTAATACTTGAAGTTTTCTCAATTCTTTAAATAATCTGAGGCGCTTTGACATGTCAGGATTTATTTAAATGTATTTGTTTTTTTTCACTCCTATGCAAAGAGTGGTAGCACTGAGACAGAAAGCCCTAGAATGTAAATGGGAGGTCATGAGATGTCAATGGCCCCTGCGCTTGCGCTTTGCAGAAACGCTTCAATCTGGAGAAGGTGATTTATCGCTATGGGTAGGCTTACCCTGATGCGCTGTAGGTTTTATCATGCATTGCAGTGCATTTGAGGCACATAAATTGGACTGGCAGCTGTATTGTGTTACATTGATGGGCAGTAAATATATTGTGTGCTCAGCATGTGAAATCCAGGGAGCACGATGTTTATGAATAACCAAAGGGTTATTCAGCCGTTATATCCCGCGAGTACCTTGGGCTGTGGTTGTACTCTCAATTACTATGCGTCCTGTAACCTAGCCGCCCAGGTTTTGCTTAGAGCGCCACCCTCTGGTGCACTGACAGTTGATTAGATGACAGTCAATCACATGCCAGCTTCAGATGATACAAGCGAGCTAAGCCCCACCGAGAATCTGGACTTCGTCTGCACAGGAAGAGGGAGAGCAAGGGGTGGACATCCATGGGTGCACTTTGATCCCATCGGGTGCAATGGGTGCAGTCCATGGCCTCGCCCAGTGAGGGCCAGCAGTTCCCAGTATCTTCAGCATGGTGCTTTCTGAGATTGGCTTGGCGCATACTGCAGAGAGTAGCCCACCTTAGGAAACGCAGATGATCAATTCGCAAATCCTGAGCCAAATGCGGTGCTGCATTTTCTAATGGCTACAGTGCCATGTGAAACACCGTTAAGTCCCTCCATTAAGTGCCTAATAGTTCTCTAAAAGCTGAAATGATGGCCCAGCAGGAAATACGCTGGAAAGCTTTTAGTGAGAATACAGAGTGCAAGATGGGTGCACGCTCATCCGGAAATACCAAAAATACTTTATTTGGCTAAAAGCATTTCAAATCAAAATCCCTGACATTTCGGGCACGCTCACATTAATGCTTTTCATTCCAAATGAGTTTCCAGGCAGGAGCTGCACCTCCACGCTGTTGTACTTCAACACGGTGATGGGATCATCCCAGCTTTGGTTAGGCACAGGCCCTTTCAATTATGAACAGCTGGTAGAAAATAACAAAATAGCACATGAAGCACTTACAAACATGGTTCTCGTCAAATAACTATTCGCAGTCTATTCAACAGCTTCGTGTGCAGTCTACAGATAAATATGTAGTGATCAGGCACACTGCTTAAGTTGATTGTGCTGCTGAGTATACAGAATGGGCCTTTGGGTGCACCTGCATCTTTAAGGAAGCAATCCTAACACTGTTTGTACAAGGGGAATGTGCAATGACAGTACAGCTTACATGCTGATTCAGAGTGGCAGCTCTTAACAATGTCAGTGCATACATACAGTGTCAGTGTATAGACTCCATGACTTAGCAATATCAGTGCGTACACTCATTGACTTTACTTAATGTAAGTACATATGCTACATGACTTAACAATATCTGTGCATACCCTCCATGACTTAACGATGCCAGTGCACAGACTCCATGACCTCATAATGTCACTACATACGCTCCATGACTTGATGATAGTGCATAGACCGCATCTCAGTTTACAGACACCATGACTCAACAATGGCAGTGCATAGACTCTATGATGTAACAATGTCACTCCACTGACTTGATGATGTAACAATGTTCATACAAAGATTCTATGACATAACAATATCAGTACTCAACAACAGTATTCTGGAAGGTTCTGTGAAAAGGGTTTGTCAGAGCCAGAGAAAAAGAAGCTACTATAGCTCACATGAGAGGCATGCGAGGGGCTGTTGTATAATTATTCTAGACCGACAAACAAGAAGTCAGTTGATTTTTTGTTGTTTTTTGGTCCGTTGGATCCATAGCCTGACAATGGAAGATCAGGAGATAATGTTTTTAATTTGTGTGGAAACTACAATGACGCCGTGCCGTTGCTGAAACCTCCCATCCTGCTGTCACTCAGAGTGTGTGTGTGTGTGTGTGTGTGTGTGTGTGTGTGTGTGTGTGGTGGTGGCGTGGGGGGGTTGGGGGGGGTTATTGAGTGTGTATGCCTGTGTGTGTGTGTGTGTGTGGGGCTGATGGGGGTGTTCAGTATGTGTGTTTGTGTGGGTTTGCTAAACTGTGTGTCTCTCTTTGGACACAGCATCATCATGCTGATCTCACAATGGCCTTGTGCCTGCAGTGTGTGAGGCAGGGGGAAGGAGGAGCAAGCCCACTGTGTTTGAATAGAGGCTGCAAAAAAAAGGAAAACGGTCACCTATTGTTAATGTCCGAAACCATGCTGCATAATGGCAGATTCTATTTGCATATATATCTATATTTTCTTTTCTTAATGGGAAATGCAAATGTGCCATTTTGTGGCAAGTGTGCATTTGGGAGCACCAGTGTTGGATAAATGTGGCTCTAGGGTATCCCCGTGCACCTCGGCAAATTAATCATTGTGACACGTTCACGACCCCTCTAATAAGACAGGGGGCACACTGCGCCCCCTCAACCATCCCATTCCACCCCAGCCCAACTCCCTCTTTGTTTCACTCCGTGTCCCATGGGGGATGAGGGGGGAGCAGAGGGGGGGTGCAGGGGTGGAGGGGCAGGGGGGCTGGAGATGGGGAGTGTGATGTTAGACCCCTCATTCAGACTTCCCCCTGGGACACCGCCAGGCACAAGCCTCCTATTAGGGCTTTGCAGAGTAGCCCCCCAGGAGCCACAAAAGACATCTCCTAATACCCCCTGTTCCAACCGAGTGAGCCCCCTGCTCAGCCAGATAAAGAGGCGCACATGCACACATGCACATATGCGCACCGACACGGGGCCTCAGCGGGCCCTCCCAGGGCAAGGACAGGGGGCTTCTAATGGAGCCCCGCGGAAGGGGGCGGGACCTGCAGACGGGCGTGCCGTCCACAAAGAGGCGGACTCAAGACGCAGAGCAGCGAGCTGTCAACCGGACCGCAGGACATGTGTCAGCTTTTTTGTTCCATTGAGAGCCTTCAAATCCCGCAAGGTGCACACAGGTCTGCACAAGCACACGGCCTGTTACGTAACACCACACAGCAATACAGGATAACACACAGTGCAGTGCGCACCCAAGCTTCCAAATCAAATTTCCTCCTGAAAGAGAAGCACAGAGATCCTGATTTAGGAAAGCTGATGCCTCTGACAGAAGACTCGAAAGGGTTTCTTTCATGTCGTAACTTTTCTTTCTTTTTTTCAGAAAAAGCTTCTTTAGCCACGAGTGTTTCAGAGCAGGGGGCATTAAACCACAAGAGTTCATCTGTTTCCTGAACACTCCCCATTTCAGTTGTAAAAAGGCTCATTTTTTAAGGCTTGGCCTTGATCCTGAACTCACCTGAAAAAATATGTCAGCATTACTGTTCTTCACTCTCCAGTATAAACATCAAACAGCAGAGTTTACACACAGATCACAATTAATTTTTGTGACTTGGCATTGCGGGCTTGTCCCACATTTGAGTGCGCGCGCGTATGTGTATGTGCGTGAGTGCGTGTGCACGTCACGTGCGCCCCCTCGTCCCTGCACATAAGCAGAGCCTCCCTCTGGCACTTCCGTGGCCTTTGGAAGTGAGCTCCGCTAGCGCCCTGCGACGCTCGGCACAATGCTGGCACTGTACGCCGCTGACAATGAGACGCTCTGTGCTGGAGGTGTGCGTCGCCCCCGCCGCTGCCCTCCGGCTCGCTCGCTCCCGATCTCTCTTTTCTCTCTCTCTCTCTCTCTCTCTCTCTCAGAACAGGCCAGGGCTTCCAGGACGGAGGGGGGAGGCCGAGGCGATGCACAAAAGGCAGCAATACTGATGCGCTCACCTCCTGTCCATAACGATGCATGCTTGGCCTCTACGTTTGCCTGGCTTTCAGGACCGCATCAGCCTGGTAAGTTCCAGGACAAAATATGATACACATAAAAAAAATGAAAAGTCAGCTTGACCAAACTGAGAGGGGTTACGGATGTCCCTTTGCCTTTGTCACAATCCTGTCTATGTGCCCTGTCCTCTGTGGCACACGGTGTTTTTCTAAAACAGCGTGCGGACGCTTCCTTTCGACAGACGTTCAGGGAGAGCGCTCCAGCGCTCTGTGGAACATCATTAACAGTTGAACTTGGCTCCTGTCCCGAGGTGCGCCGCATGCCATGCAATGCATCTAGAAGGCAGCTGCCGTGTTCTTCCCTTAATAATAACCGGCAACGCTGATCCAATCTTGGACACAAATGGAACCAGAGAACCTAAGTAAGAGGCCACTTTTTAAACGCTGCTCCATAATACACTTCTCATGTCCTATCATCCCGCCATTAGTTAGTGTGCCTGAATCCCTGTAGAAAAGGAGTGGTTTCCATTTTGACATGCTGTGTTTTCAATTCAGTCCATCCTTTTACATTTTAACTTTCTTGCAACTGTTTTTTTTCAGATCCCTCTCCCACAGAAACTGTCTGTATGATTTTCTTTTTTGTATGTCAAGCTTCAGCCAAACTCTTAATTACTGAAGTGGAGTAATTATTTCCTTTATTAGTCAACATAACATCTGTTTTGGGTCTTTTAGGTATACCTATAAACCCCCATGAAGCCTCTCCCTTAAGGGTTGGATTAGGCGGCTTGTAGCTCCCAGTGGACTCCCCTACCAACATGTCCCCTGTCACCGCAGGCAGGATCATAGTGTCCTAAATGCTTTTAATAGCCACTGAAAAGTGTGCCAACTGAGAAGTAGATGCAAGCACTTTCACATGAGTTAAACAGGAGCTATTACTCAGATCCAGTAAACACGAACACTGGATGACTCAATCTTCATTTTTTCTTATTTCTTCTTAAGGACAGTAGTTATTTACCAGTTTTTCCTTTTTTAACTTCAAAAGGACAACCCAGAGGAAAGGCACTATCCTGCTTAGAGCAGCATCACCCGTTTACCGCAGTGTTGGGTTCTCCAAGCTCCTGTTTCATCTTTATTTTTTGTGTGTCATTTTCACACGGGAAATGAGCGAGCAGGCATCTGCGTGTACCCAGAGGCACGTCCCCGTGAAGGGGCGGTTTGGGTGGGGAGTCGCGGGACCGTGGGAATGGGGAAGGGGAAGGGGAGGTGGAGGGAGCCAGATTCCTGAAGGCCCTGGTGAAATTTCGCCCAGGGTATTAATGGACTTTGGTCCCTTTGAAATTTTATTAGCCATAAAATTGGCAGCGTGTTGTGCTATTTCTACAGCCAGCACTTTTTTTTGAAAGATTTTATTTCTTTTTAAACAAACCTCTAATGACCAAGCTCCCAAGCAACTTGTGAAAAAAGTTTCTTTTCTTTTTCAATACGTAGAAATAATTGAAAACGGAAGGCGCAGGTGTTGCAGTCAAAAGTAGCCTCCCATGGAATGGATAAATATATAAAAACCTCACCTAGTCATCAACTTCCTACAAATGGTGGACGCTGCCCTTAAGAAAGCCGGACTTCTGCTGTCCTGTCTTTTTAGCGCTCTCCTCTTAATGTTTATGGTTCCTGCACATTCAGGAAATGACCCTTTTATAGGGTCAACACTATAAAAGACTTGTGTTTTCTGGGTTTTTTTTTTTTTAGTGGGAGTGGTTGGTGGATGGGTGTGTGTGTGTGTGGTGGGGGGGGGAGTGCTGTTTAATCTACTACCGGTTCTCCTTTTCTGCCAAAGAAAGAGACCCGATGAGGTTAATTGGCTCCTCATCCAATATATCACATTGCTGTGAACCCTGTGACCCTTTTTGTCAATAGGGGATTTTTCTCCAGTGTGTGTGGGTGTAAGGGGAAAAGGGGGGGTGCTAAGGCTCCTTGCAAGACTCTCTTTTTCTCTACCTCTCTCCTCTCACCAGAGAGACAAGGGTGCCGTTGCATGGCCTCTGCTGAGCGAGCACTGCAGAGCAGAAAACGGCAGGCCTCCCAGCGCTGGATGCTGCTGATCAGAGAGGCGGCCCGCAGTGAAACCCTCCCTCCTCAGCTCACCCCAGCAGCACAGCCCTGTTTGATGTCTTCACAATAAAAGTGCCAAAGGCAACCGCTGCCGACAGCTGGCAGTATTAGCTCCAAGTACCAGCGCAGTGTACACAGGGACTATTAACTCACAAGCAACTGTAGCGATGCCATCTGTAATTCATAAAAGCACAGTGCCAGGGAGATGTTCTGGCCAAACAGGCATGCTGCTACACACCGCGGTTGCCTGGTGGAATGCAGACTAACAGAGAGCAGGCAAGCAAAGCAACACACTGGACACGAGTGTGTAGCTAGCAGAGCACAGGGGAGGACCATTTTCAAGACTATCACACACGCACATTAATAATCCACTTCTCCTTGCTGGTGTATGTGCCACGCATGTGCATGTTTTTTGCGTGCTGCCTCCTTCAATGGCTCAGATTAGAGATGGCATGGAGTGCATCTGGAACAGATGCTCGACTGCAGGTGTGTGCTAAAGTGGCAAAATTGCCATAAGCTGTCCAATTACTGAAATTCAGTTGAGGGGGTGGGGGTGGGTGGGGGAGACAAATTACTGGCAAACGTTTTCAAATGTACACAGTTGCGGTTGTTAGAGAAAGGGCATTGATGAGGGAGGAAGGCCTGGTTTCAGAGCACAAGACAAGTGACAAATGAGGGCCCTGCAAGGTCAGCGCCTCACCAGGGTCTGAGCGGTCACCGTGGCAGCACCCGGCTGGTCCCCCTCCTACGGTGCGCATGAAAAAAACAGCCGCTCTGTGCTCCGGGCCAGCAAACACGCACACACACGCATATCAAGTTCATTCACACACACACATACACACCCACTTTCAAAGGGCATGTGCCATTAGCTCTCAAATTCATCACACACACTCACACACACAAAAAAAAAGGCTGCATTAACCAGGAATGACTGCAGCAACACACACCCCTTAAAACACAGGTACAATTTGTGTGCAGCTTCAAAGGGGGCCCAGAACTTGTCATCAGCATGTCATCAACATTGGTAGTCTGAAGCTGCAGTAGAAAGTGTTGTTAAATAGCTATGTGAAGCATTAGTATCATTATTATAGTTTGTTCTCTGCCACCTTCTATAAAATACTGTAAAATCAACAAATGTGGGCACGCTCAACTGTGCTGCTTGGAAATGGCTTCAGGGTTCAGATGAGCGGTTTTTGTTTTAGCCCGGTTTCCTCCGGTCCCCTCAAACCTGCAGAGCCACCAGTGGGAGTCGCAGCCCGTGGGTTTTGGGATTTCCTCCGCTGGGTGACAGGATGACCCACTTCATTCCACGGGATTTGTCATGGTGCCACAGGCGAGAGCGCTATGGTCTGTTTCCTGGAAAAAATTGGCGCCGAGAGAGGTGGATGAGATGGACTAGGCACAGCGCTCAACGGCGGGACCCTCGGTGCACACGCCGTGGTCTCCCAGGGGGCACGGGTGCCAGAGGCAACGCAACGTCGCAGAACTGTGACTGTTGTGCCGATGCTGCAGAGCATGCTTTGGTGTCAGGGATCAGTTCAGAACTTTGGCCCACGGCCTACTGATAGGACACCAAAGGAAAATGAACGCCTGCCCAAGCTTCTTCTACAAGAAAATGGCCCTTCCTCTGAAAAATTATCATGAGCACCATGCAATTATTATCTGACATGCAGAAACCATTAAAACTTGAAAATCATTAGGTTCACAGGAAAAATGTATTCGGATAAGAACCCTGCAGTAAGAGTTTTACTATATGTGCCAAGCACACATGGCAAGTTAGTGGGCCTTTGCATGGATGACTTAAAAATGCCAAACACCCCTGGTTTCCCACGGTTTTATTTTTGCATGGTATCTAATAAGTGAGATGTTTAGCTTCTGCACCGGGGGATTAGGCAATGCTTTTCGCCATACAGTAGCTGAGTTTTTTTCCTCCTTTCATCTGCTCCTGTGGAGCTATAACCAACTTGAGAGTGATATTGATGCTGCAGGGTAGAAGAGTCTCTCTAATAGACAAGCGCAGCTGTACGGTATGCCCCCACAGAGGACGGTCTTTCATCCTAGCAGAGGCAGGCTCGCACAGCCATATGCAGCGGTGTGGGACTATCTCACAGCATACTATAACGAAAGGCCACAGCTGTGCGTCTCTCAAACACAGGGTGCACTGTTACGCCCCAAAAAGAGGGGACATGGTGCTGCGCGTGAGCATGGACATGGGAGTCCGGCTGTGAGCCAGGCGGGGACAGCTGGACACACCAGGTCAGGGGAAGGCATGTTCTGACCATGACATGCACGTGCTCACCTCACACACGCAATGCCCACTGCACAAAGCCGCAGGGCGATACCCTCACTTCCCGCTTGCTCGGGAGAGCCTCAAAGACAAATCAGGACCTGGGGGGGAAAGATAACTGGAATCCCACCCAACTGCCACACACCTACCTATGGGTAGGCTGACAGAATAACACCATATTGCTAGGTCAGCATTTTTGACTGAAGATGGAATTTTGATTAAAGATGTCGGTACAGTACAAAGTTTACTATGAATGTGTCTATACCACTAAAATATCTGTAATCCATGCAATCATTAGAACATGACTTTTCTTGTACACGGCAAAAACTGGTGATCAGTATTATTCGGCAATATAATGCTTTGAATTGGCCCTACTTAAGTACCTTTCAAAAAGCAGTCTAGCTCAAGGCCATCCGCTCGCAGTCAAACTTCTGGCCACGTTGACAAAGACCAATCAAAACCTGTGACATTTGAACAGGTTGTCTCCAGTACAGGCAGGCATTCATTCAGTGATTTCGTCTAGGCACTTTGACACTCGCTTGTAATTTTAGTTGAGCAGTATTGCTCTGAAGCCTACATAACACTTAATACTTACTTAATGCAACCTAATACCATCATAATGCCTCAAAAGGCCCACATTGAATGGCAAAAGAATTGATCAGCTTTTATTCTATCAGAAGCTGTGAAGGAGCTTCTTGAATGCTTGTATCTAGTGTTAGGAAGTGGGATTTGGTCAATGTTTCCACTGAACTAATCATGTGACACACCACATTATGAATTGTTAGGACAACACAACCCTCACTGCAGTGCCATGAAAAATAGTTATGTCACGTGTTTATGTCATTCTCTGTTTTCAGAAACTGATGGCCAACTGTAAAAGCGATATTGCATGAAAACGTCACTTCGGCAGGGGGAACCGGTGCAGTTCATTATGCAGCTGAGAAAAGGAACGACGTGGACTGTGTAACAATCGCCAAAGAGGTTAGTTAAGGGAACACAAACCTACCTTTGTTCACTCTTGGAAAAAACGGATTATTTGCTCGGCTTTTCGTCCGCCTTGTGCGGAATACATTACGTGTGTAAATGTTGTTGAACCCCGGCGATTCTCCGCAGAAAGGTCACACACTCCCCTCGACCCCAACTGTTTCTCAGGCTTTGTGTCTTCAATGAAAAAAACGAGCTGTGCCTATAAACTTCGCATTTAAAAAGGCAAGTGCTGTCGAGAGGGGCTGCTGCATGAGGAGACAATAGCAGCTTTTTGGACACACTTTTTCTCACTGCGCAGAACAGCGGGGGAGCCGGTTAGAGCCCGCTTATAAAGAACTGATCGAACACAGCTGCCGGCTGTACTAACATTTAAAAAAATAGCGTTGCAACACTCCAATTGTTTCTGCAACTGTTTTTCGTTTAACCGCAAATTTTGCAGTCTTGCCTAAAACACTTGTTTATTGGTTGACGACGCCACACGAGTAACCTGAAGTATAAACGTTTTGAACATCCGATGTATATGGAAAAGACATAAAACAAGACAATAAAATTACACAACAGACATTCTCACTCTATACAAACTGGTCTTGCAATACAACTGAATAATGGTACAGACTCAATGCTAAATTACCATTATTGATTTATGCACTCGTTACCGAAATGGACATTGGCCCCACTATTCATAAAGCGACAATCCTAATTAGCGACAGTTTTTAAAGCATCACAAAACACAGAGAAGCTTTAAAATGTCAAATTACACCACCGGGATGCTAAATTTATTAACAGTTACTAAAACGTGTGAAGTAACTGGCGATTTTAAAGCTGTGAAATTTTATAAGTGCGAGAAATAATGAGGATTTTTTGGACTTATTAAAATTGTTTTATAAAGAGAGGGCATAGCTTTGTGTCGTTACAGGACCATTTTTTAATAAAAGCCCATAGAGCAAAGATGGGGCGCTTAAGATTAAAGGTGGTTATTTACAAACGAGCGCTCCGCAGTCAAAAAGAAAAAAAAATGTATGATTTGTGCCGCGCTGGAACTGACAGTACTCAGTGAAAAGGACAGCTGACGACCAAAGCCTCATGGAGAATCCCTCCATTTAACGTTCCCTGTCACCGCGACAGCTGGACAGAGCGTGCTATAATAACAACAGCTATTATTATTATTATTATTATTATTTAAATATTTCATACGAAGAATGTTATCGGTGTCTAAAATGCAATCCATTAAATTGGGAAATTGTGCCATAACACTTTCAGTAATTGATTAATTGGTTTATTGATTTATCAAGTTCACAGTTCACACTTATTACGTCCCTTATTTTGACAACCGTATCCAACAGCTGACTCCCTCGTTGCACATGTTTAGATATTCCGACAGAAGGCTCCCCGAGTCTAATCTCCTAAATTAAAAAGTACAATCCTGCGGACCCCGTATACCAAACACATTCAGAGAGACCAGCCCTCTTCTCGTCACAAACTTTTACACTGTGTTCCCTGTGCTCTAAACCACTGTGACAACATATATAAAATAATTCGAATCATGACACCTTAGATAGTCAAACGTGATCTTGTCAAACAGTTGCTGAGTTGGCGAATCGTTTTGAGTAGCCTTGGGCTGAGTTGCGGTACTTACGCTCCGAAGCCATGGTGATGACCGACTCGGTGGTGGCGTGATACTCATCCTCTTCCATGAATTCGTCCTGCGAGGAAGCGTCCCCCTGGAAGTCGTGATGGTCCAGGAGCTGCTGAAGCGGAGGCGCTTTAGGGAGCAGCTGGTTCACCACCTCTCGGCTTATGTTGGGCGCCTGCTTGAGTCGCAGCTTGCTTAGGATCTGGGATTTGATGGTCTCCAGTCGTAGCACCTTGCTTTGCTCTCGCCAAACGCACGCGGAGCACTCACGAGCGCCCGCTTCCTCCACCTCTATCAGCGATAACCCGGCTTCCGTGGGCATCTCGCTGGCTGGCGGCAAGAATAGGTTAGGCTCATCACTCCCGGAGAGTCCCAGAGAAATGAAGACCATCAAACACAATAAAAAGTTAGATCTGGGCATGATGATGACTGGTAAGTACTGTTATTTTTGTTTCTTCTTGTTTCTTTTCCCTGATGGCTTGTTGCGACCTATTTAATCTCACCTTGTAAAGATATCGATGATCAGCAATACCAATGGAATCACCTTCATAAACGATTCATAACGATATCACACAAAACAATAAATATAACCATAAATGTGATACCATGCGTCCCAACGGTTTCCTTTGTGCGTCACTTGTCTTTCTAAGCTATTGAATTTTAATATAGCCTTTTGATTTTATTGTTTTGTTTTGGTCCTACCAACTGGTAACAATTAAATCCACCAGGAAATATGTGTTCAGATGTGTGAATGAAAAGTGTGCACGCACGTCTAAAAAGGGCTCTTTATATATGACCGCGGCTCAGTGTCGTAATCCGTCTCTATTGGCTGAGAACGCAACAAAAGGCTTTCGGGTCTCACTCCAAGTGAGGAGAGGGAGGGAGTAAATGCGAAGAGATTGAAAAAGAGTTTTTCCGCGTTTATCCTCATGTGAGTTGATATGATATGGGTTTTAAACTAATGACTGTTTAGAGTTCAGAATTCAGGTTCTGTGGGTGCCACTTTTAAAAGTTTCCTCAACATATGTACATACTGGCAAAATTGGGAAAAACATTATAGCTCGGCAAAAAGGATATGCACATCATTTCTTTATTTAGGCAACGGGTTCGCGTCAGCAAAATTAGCTGCGCATGCATCTGAAACCAGATATTTCATTTGTGACACAATGTGTTTCGTTTTATTAATGCTCTAAATTATGTCATATGTGACATGTTACTACACTTAAAGTCACAAATGCGATAGGGTGCTACGACCTGTTACCTGCATCTCACCAAGTCATCGCCCTGTAATCTGCATTGCTTTCGAGGGGAACGTGAGAAGGCTGTATAAGCTTAACAGCGGCTGATCGGTTTGTGCCACACTTTTTCGTTAGAAAATAGCTGTAGTACATGTAATAATTGTTTAAAGAGACAAAACGATTTTAATATAAGAGGCTTGTGTTTTACTGGTGGTAACTAAACACTCTCTTAAGTGGTTTGAAGCACCCCTGTGTATATGCAAAATTTCACTGTATTGTGAAAAAGAAAAGATCACCCTGTCGAAAATTGTAAAATAAAAAATAAATAAATGAATAGATAGATAAATAAACACATCCAACATATATACGTATATTTTACAATGACATACTGTGAAAGCATTCACTGGTGTGGAGAAGGATTTGGTTAGCCTCTTAAAGACAAGTTGACAAGTTCAACTAACGCTGAATCATCAAGGATTAATACTTTAAATTTATTTATTCATTCAACTTAAAACACAAGCTAACAAAAATTATGTCACCTTGTCAAATGCCCTCCACTTCTGTAGGGGCAATGTAGCTACCAGATGTCAGAGATGAAATCCAAAAGACCATGATTGCAGATGTATAAAATAAAAGAACAATGAAGTATTAATATTAAAACATGGAGGTGAATGGTTTCCTTGACATAGACAAGACAAAGAATCAGTAATAACTGCATTTCTTGGAATTTCACTGGAAATACTGTTCTGGATAGCCATTTCTGCAAAACAGTTGGACACTGTTGTAAAGTTGTTTATTGCACAAAACTATGCATGTGACAAATTGGATCATTGTTAAATGTCATATGAAATATGTTTGTCACACCATGGGGAGCTGAAAGCTGCCTGTGGGCTTATCAACAGTTACAAATTAAATACAATTAGCTTGCAGTTTATGTTTCGTGCTGCAGTTTTATCCCCCTAGAGTGCAAAACAACTACCCACAGTGTCAGTGCTGTAATGAGTGATTAGTGACTAATTAGTGCATTAACTGAATTCAGGACTGTCATTAAAAAGTGAAGACATTTAAATGACAGGGGAACTGTGGCGAACAATCTGTACAACATGTATTCATGCAGAGGTATTTCATGTAATCTTGGTGTTCTTATTATGCTGCAGTCTTGGCTAGCAGGATCTAGTCCACTGTTTATCAGCCTTGGTCCTGGAGGCACGCTATGTGTGCTGGGTTTTAATCTTAATTGTTTTAATTAGGTTTGATTGAGCTGCTAATTGAATACTGATCTGTATCTGAAACTGCTTGACAGTTGGTCAACATATGTGGGTATATTTGTGTGAACAATAGAATTGAAGCAAGGGGGTTTATTTAAACATTTCTAATGTTCAATTAACTGTTCAATGCCTTTAACTAGTTAGTTGAGGAATTTTTCAATCATAGTGAGTAATGCTGATAGTTGATTTAACTAAATTGTTTTCAGGGCTGAAATGAAAAAAGTAAGTTACACTTATTAATAATACGCATACTTTAACTTGTATATTTCTGTGAACACAAACACCCTTCCAACTACATGCTTCTTTCCTAATGGAATCACAGTGGGTTCCTGTGCTATGAATGTTTTGAATTAAGATCTCAACCATTCACAATTCTCAGTTTGTATGAAAATCATTGCACACAGTCTGTCCCTTGTACCAGGGCTGAGGAACACTGGTCCCGACAGCACTCTGTAGTTCTTCACTCCACTCGCCAGTTCAGCAGGTGGCAGTAATGCCCCTTCCGTTGGTCTGCAAACCCAGAGTAAAACCTAAAGAAGAAGACTGCTTCTCCTTGAGTGAGTGCTGCAGTTGCAGTATGTTAGGAAAGTGATTCCGTCACTTCCTTAGCAACTGCTTGGCAACCAGCATTTTTCACCCGATACCATAAAAATCATCCATTTGTACAATATTAGATAAAGTGCTTCCCACAGCAACACCTGATATTTTTTCATAAGTGTAAGTCACACACAGTACTGGGGAAATGTGTGGAAAAGGGAAACAGAAGAAGATCTGCAGAAACGTGGTCCTCATGCAGTTGCTTAGGAAGTTAAGTCACACTTTCCTATCATGTTAGCTGACTGTACACCTCCACAGAGGTGCTGTTACAGACAAGTAGTTTCCCCAACCCTAATCTAAGCCCAAACTGTTATGGAAAAAATGATCCAGGGTCATTGCTTGAGGTCAGAGTTTAACTGCACTGAAGAACTCCTGATCTCCAGTTATGCGCTCATAACTTCCCACAATATAACAAGGCAATCAATACACCAAATTATACAAAGTGGAGAAATTATATACAGTGTATTTTTCTGTGAAACCAATTTACCTTGAATTATATTCAATATACGCATAAGGTCCAGCAAGTCATAGCTTGTAGAGCCTCATGCAGAGTCAGTCTGACCAAACATGGGAAAAAGACATCATTATCATATTACTGTTTTTCATTTAAATGAAAAACTTGATATGCTCAAACCACATATTATATGTTCACTACAAATCTTTGGTTTGTATTATTCAGACAGAACCTTGTAGCATTTAGTGCAGTACTGGTTATAGTTACTTGTCATGATGTGATTGGTCTGCCAGTGTCTCTCTCATATCTGGAAGCACACCTGGAGAAGCTAGACATGCCTATTCAGATATATTCCACCCAAAGCCCATAAAGGAGAGTGACATTACTAAAACAGATGCATATTGACTCTAAAGGGAGCCTTTGGTTACAAATTTTAATTAACAAGACCTAGGAAAAGATATTTATTCATTAAAATGAAAAAAAGAAAAAACTGGCCTTTCAAGACCTGTAAAGGACACATATTTATTAAATGGGGTGACAGTTTACATGAACTTAAATTTATTGTTTCCAAAGACTGCCTCAAGTGTAAAACAAGGCTGTTGCTTATGCAGTTTTAAGTTTGGTAGACTGGGTCTAAATACTGTTAGAGTTAGATAAACTCTGGAAGATGCATTTCACAGATTCATGTAAACACCACTTTTTATACCAAATATTCTCAAGAATGGACCTCTCAAGAGCTGCACTTAATGGAGTCCTCATTGGTACTTGGAACAATTTTTCATAAATGAATGAGAATTTTTCTTAACCCTGCTGTTAACAGCAGGTATTTTCTGTTTGTTAACTTTGAAATGTTTGCCATAGTTGCCATCTAGGATTAACATTGGCTTAAAGTTTTTGCAAAAACTAAAATGAAGCTCCAGTCTTGCTGGTGCCACCCACCTTGCATGTCTTGCATCTTGCAGCTCAGGGAATGCCAAGAATACCATGTCCAGATCCAGCATCTCCAGGGAGTAAGAGATGAAGAGAAGGGGCCATCCTCTGGTTTGGATTTAATGAAGATGCTAGGGCAGTGGGCTGCACATCCTCTGCAGTATACTCCCATCATCAGCTAGTAGAAAGTAGTAGAGCAGACTTGGTAGCACTTCTCTCAACATTTTTAGAGGCCATGGAGGCACCAGAGACTGCCACCTCCTTATGACCCACATCGAGTTGTAGGCATAGCAGCAGAGGGCCCCATCACTTAGATGGGTCTTTCCTCTCCCTTCAGTCCTGGACTTATGACAGTCCTGCCTCCAGTCCCTCTAGGATGGCTTCTGGTGTACAGACAGAATCATTTGGAAAGGTCTGCATAAGCCTTGATGGGTGTGCTTAGCAGTGCCCTCTTTAATCAAATGCTCCTTGACACTCCTCTGATGATATTACTAGTCAGTTCTTCGCTCCTATGATAAAGGTGTTGGGAAAAGGCTGATGTAAGGGGCAGCGATGCTACAGAAGAAGGAGATAGACTGCACTGTAATATCTGTGGAAACTCAGGGAAACTGCTTGATGATCAGTGCTGCACAACCGTGGTGATCTGTTGAACCATGAAGAGTGTGACACAGCTCACAACGTGCTCTAAGTATTTTACCTCCCACTGCAACAAGCAGCACTTCTGGGGTTCTACTACCTAAGTTTTCCAAAGACTGTCTCAATATGATTCAATATTAAGTTAATACTTGTACTCTAAGACACCTTTACAATCAGTCCATTACACAAACCGAATGGCATTCAGCAGAACTTGTGTAAGCGACAGGGTTGTTACCACTCCACCTACCTCAGGTAATGGGGAAAGCATCAATGTGGTCAAGGTCAAGGTATCTTTATTATCCCCAAGGGGGGCAATTTGTTTCACAGCCAGCAGACAAGCCCAAACATCATCAAGGACATAGAAAATATAAACAATATAAACAAACAAATAAATAAATAAACAAAAATGCTCATGTGAGGGTATTTAGGAGGCCAATAACAGCAGGTACAAATGAGTTCTTGTATCTGTTGGTTCTACACCCCCTTGAGACAAATCTACGGCCTGACGGGAGCAGAGAGAACTCTAAAAACAGAGGGTGGCAAGGGTCAGCCAGAATTGACTGGGCCTTCTCGATGGACCTGTTCTTGTATAAGACAGGGAGGCAGTCCAGTGAAGTACCTGCTATTTTCCTGCACATATCAACCACGTGCTGAAGGCGGGACCTGTTTTTCTGAGACAGTAACCCGTAAAGAAAAAGTAAGAACAGATTCTATAAAACAACAGTAGAACATTCTCATAAAAGTACTGTCCACATTAAAATTCCTGAGTTTACGATAAAAATACAAGCGTTGATGAGCTTTCTTGCAAACAGCGTCCACCTGATGCTCAAACTTACTATCAATAATAGTTCCCAGATATTTGTACTGCTGTACGACCTCCACAGCCTGACCTTTAATCTCCACTGGAGAGATAACATTATGATTTTTCCTAAAATCAATGAACATCTCCTTGGTTTTTCCCACATTTATCTCTAAAAAGGACGACTCACACCAGTTAATAAAATCAGTAACTACAGGGCCATGGGAAAAATCATCTGAACTTAAAAGAGAAACAATGACAGAGTCGTCAGCAAACTTTACAATGTGCCGCCCAGTATGCTGACTTTGACACATGTTTGTATATAAAATAAATATGTGATATAATCAATGTAACACAGTCCTTGTGTCACAAATAACTTTTGGGTCAACTCCAACTCCAAGTTCTGTCACTTCAGTCACCAAATGGCTTTTACCTTCTAGTTGAGCCTGCAGTGAGCTGGGATGTCGTTCAGGTCACATTGAGGCAGTAACTCGCCATGTAGCTACTGAATCACTGAGCCAGGGAGATGCACTGAGAGGTAGCAAGGGCTTTGTGTCATTCTTTCCATGCTTTCCTAGCTTGGGTGGAGCTACATCCAGCTAGACCCATCACATGGCTTGGTGACGTTCACACTGAGGATACCCCGGTCAGGCCTCAGGCAGTCACCTTTCACTCTCACCTCACCCATGACAAAAAAGAGCATGTGTAGGTTCTGCAGGCCATTCACTGCCATAATGGTGAGCCAGTACAGTGCCCCTGCACCCTGCTTTATCCAGATTCTTACTCTGAAAGACACTATGATGAATGTGGTGACCTGTAATCCTGTGTTCAAACTACACAGGACTTTAACATCCCCTACCTCAACCTGAACACGTAGGCAGGGCCCCTATCACCACCAGTACTTCAGGACATTCTTCCTGCATTGTACTCCCCTCCCTGACTTCCCATGGAAATGACCCTTGTGTAGCTTGTGAGATAATGTGGCTTTCAGGGTCGGTCTGTCACTGTTGATGACTCATAAATGCAGACACACACACAGACTCACAGCTCTTGGTTAAATCAAAAATCATTCCTTATCTGCTAGGGTTGCAGCACCCCAGTGTTGAATGTTGCATGCCTCTGTCTCTGTACTGGGAAACTGCAAGGCCTCAGTGATGTCAGCAGCCCTCAGTAAGGTCTCCATCAGTTCAGCTCACTGGTCTCTGGTTCCACACTCCGTGCTGGTCACTCGCTAATTTTCTTCCAAATTGTCAGACAACACATCTGTGAGATGCAACCTGAAAATGGTTCACAGTTTAGAGGCTTAAACTCAAAGTCAACCCAGATAAACCACCTTACCGTTGTCTCTCCACCATAAACTATATTTTTGTTAGACAAGAATATTACTTCAGTTATGTCTGACAGATGTGAAGACGCTACTCATAATTACTCTTGTATAAGGTAGTACAGTTAATTTATTTTACAATTCTTTTGATCATTACATTGAAACATGGTAGAGAAATTCAGGACATATTTTGTTTTCATATGGACTGGCTATTGTAAAACATAAGAAGTTCCTTTTGGGTATTTCCAACAGCTAGTTAGGTAGCCACCAAAAAATTTTCAAATTATGGGGGATTTTGTTTGCCATTATTTTAATAAAAAATGTAATGAACATGCTATGAGCTCAAATGTAGAATGAACATCAAATTAAGATTCACTGACAGCTAAAGGTCCTAGGTACCATGAATCCCATGGCATCCCACAAATGTGCTCACCAGTAAGGATGCATTTATCAGTTGGTGACCTGAGTATAATTTTCCCTTCACAATGGTCTCTAAGTCTGTCTGTTTCTACAGCAGGTATTCTTCCATACTCAGAAATCAAAAAGCCTGTCATCATAAATACAGGTGGTATATGGTGACTAGTGCTGACTGAAATTTTCTCTGCTAGGATGGGCTTATGAGTGAAAAAGTGATAGGCCATTACAGCCACACAGCAACTAGAACTGAACGTTTGTAGTACTTCCCTCAAAGGGTACCCACTTGCTATAGACTTTGGGAGTTTCTGAAGCATATCCACTGTTCCCTAGAAATTTTTGCCAGTGCTTGGAAATGCCAAAGCCTGAGTCAGTGCTCTTCCATCCCCAAAGCAGATACCCTTAATTAAGATAGTTGCCTTTTTGTCATACATGCTATTTGACTGATAATATGAAGCTATGTTTTTGGTTAGGCTGAAGACTTAAAACTTGGTTACACCATAATGTTTTAATAGCTAGCCCTCTTGTCTTCCTCATGCCACCAGCTCCAGCCTGCAGAAAACTGGTTCACTTAAAGATAACAATACTTGAAAATATCCATAAAGAGAATCATACATTCCAAGACCCAACTTAATCAATTAATGGATGAATAAATAAATGAATAGATGTTTTCAAAACACTCAATGTTGACACAGCCCAATTTAAAGAGTTAACTGTTAACTTTTATAAACAGGTTAAAAATGTCTAGTTCTTCTTTATCACAATGCAAGCTTTGGAGGAAGAAAGCCCTTTTTATGGCAATACATCTGAAGAAGGGTACTGGGTAAGCAGCTGTATTTAGCACAAACATGTCATGGTGGATTTCCCCTACCAATCAAACCATATATCAAAAAGCTGATGTTGTCATGATAGAGGTCCTGCTCACACGAGCTGGAGAATAGTGAGGAGAACTTTTGTGTGTTAAATAAAGATAAAAATGCAGTGGATGTTATTTTAATAGTGTAATATTCTGTTAAAGGAGTATGCTCAAAAATCAATATGGTGTCCACAACAGCAATTGGTATATCAAAAAGCAACACACTTATTGTATTTGAATGCAACAGAACACAACATAACAATTAATTAACCAGGATGTCTACAGTTTTGCAATTCACACATACATGTTCTATGGGACTTTTGACAAGTTACGTTCTGTTAGGAAGTGTTAGTTTCTACAGATAGCAGCAAGCTATGTATTGTTCTAAAAGTATAATTGCAGTTGCAGTTTGTGCAACTGTGCAGGCACATATTTGAACATGTTGTTGCTTTAGTTTCAAGATAATTATAATGTGCACATTATATTTTGACAGAGTATATACAGTTAACTAGTTAAAACCCCTGAATTGGAGCACATCTTCATGAAAGTCCTACTAGACAAATTCTAAAAATACTGGCTAAAAACTACTCTAAAAATTCTGCTAAAAATCTACATTTTTCACATTTTGACATTCTTGTATGTACAATCAGATGTCCACCAATGTATTTTTTTGGCATTTGCATTTGCAATCATTTACTTGAGTTCCTTGTATCTTGTATATTTAAATTTATTATTATGCTGGCCAAAAATATTTTGTCCTTTTGTTGCCTTCTCTTTAAACCCCTTTGCACCAATCTGCGATTACTATGTAGAATGACTTTAAATTCATAATACAAAGACTTTGTAATCATAGTACAGTCATTTAACATGAACACACATTACATCATTGACACTCTTATCCAGAGCAACTTAACATTTACAGAGGCAACTGTGGGTTGAGTACCTTGCCTAATACAGCAGCAGTACCCCCAGTGAGGAATCAAACCAGCAACCTTTCAGTTACAAGCCCTGCTCCTTACCACTATGCTACACTGCCACCCTGTTTGAACACACACTCTGCTTGATTAGCAAGCCAAGCTTTACTTAATTGGATCATATTAATCTTACACAGATGTCATGAAGCTGAATCAACCTGACTTGGATTATCATGTTAAGTGAATACACATAACTCAGTTTAGTGAAACAGCCCTCACTTCTGTCTGTATTTAAGCCAAGCAGGATGTCATGCCTTTCACACCAAAAGGCAACTTCTGATTTGTTTAAAAATGGTACTTACATCACACCACAGTCAATGGTGTCTTAAAGCTACCGTCACTGTTGCCATACAGCTTTCTCCCTTCTGAGTGATCACCAACCTTGGTGTGATGTCCATCATATTCTACCCTGTTTGGGTGCAAAGACATGAGTTGGGGTGGGTCCAAGGACCCACATGATAACCATTTGCAACAATTGTGGTGACTGTAAATGAACTGTGGCAGGCAAACTGGCTGGGAGTACAGTGCACTAAGAGGAGGTGTCAGATACATATGCCAGTTCACTTAAGTTTCTCTCACCTTAATGCTACTGCTTTTAAGGGGGGCTTGGTTTGTATGATAAATGTTTGTCTCATTTTACGCTAAATTATGTTTACACACCATGTAAAAGACAACATGGAAGTGACAGTAGGTTTAGAGGTAGTTGAATACATTATTTTTGAATTGTAATTTGACATGAGCAGTTTATGAATAATGTATATCATAAAATATTCCTGTAATACTGGTTGTACACTAAAAAGACGGTGCTTGAGGTACATATCATGGGGTTTTCTATATTTATGACAGCTCAAGAATATTAGTGAAATTTAGGTAATTTCTGACTCATCAGTGTTACTGACAGATAACCAAAATGATTGCTATCTATCAAATAAAATATATACCATGTTGTGTAATTGATTCACCCAAATGATTTATATTGGCCATTAAAGTGGAAATGTTTTCTGAAACTACATTTTCAATTTATGGTGATGGTGAACACCCCAAAAGAAGACGGAATAATTGTTGTTGAGGTACTGGGCAAAAACTGGCTCATTACTGCCATCACATGGTTAAATAATTAATTGCCGTCGCAAGAAATTCACCTGATGAGTAATTCAGTTATCTCTCTTCCACTTCAATCATTTCCACAGGCTATAAGTTACTCGTAATTCCCCCCTCTGCCTGCACTAACAATAAACTCATAAATAAGTCAAATGGCGCAGGAGCACAACATGATGTGTGTCATGATGTGAACTGGAAGCCAGTTTTTAACCACCAAGTGCAGTCCTCCAGGACCGGAGTTCTGTGGGCCTTAGATCTTTGAAAAACAGACACTAATACAGATCTGAAACAACAGGTGACTTGAACTCTAATGCAAATAATGAATTCAGTGAAACAATTAAGAAGTGTAGCAGGACCACAATCAGCAGACACTAAGTCTCTCCAGGACTTGAACCTGAATTTGTGAAATTGGGCAGCTAATGTACATAACCCTATGGGTTTTTTATAGTTATTATGGTAACATGTTGCAGTATTTAGTTGCTTAACATGCTCCCAGCTTTAATGTACAATTGGTTAGTAGGGGAACACATACTCCATTGATTCTCATTGCTAAATGTATATGTATTATTGCCTATATATCCCTACTTTTAACCGCAATGTATGTCTTTGCACGTGTATGGCACGTGTATTGTATGTTTTCATGTACCTTGTACATTTTAAACATATTTTTTATCATTAGTCATAGGCTAATATTAGTTTATGTCTCCATGCGGAATTTTCTCGTAGAATGCATTATATTTACATTCGTGATTTTAATTACATTTTATTGCCAAAAGTACTTTGGCTACTTGACTGAATACAAACTAAAATTATTTTTAAAATAGTTGCATAATTTGTTTACCAATGTCTTTCAAGGACCAAGATATAGGACTACATTATTTGAATGAATGGCGCAAGAGATGATTGTGTGAACATAAAATATCGGTCCTCAACCGATTTCCGCAAACACCACTCAACCAAAATGTTGTTAAACTGATCTAAACTGAGCGCCGGTAACTGTTTCATAACAAGCTACACGACAAAGATGTCATCTTTTAAGACGATATCACTGTTACAACTAAAATTAGAATTCTTCCTGCATTCACTTCAACAAGGATCCTGCACCGGAACTCCTCAGAATGCTCTGAGACCGGAAAGTGTTTCCTTACCAGGAAAGAGGAGACATCTCCCAGGTGATTGACGGTCTCTGATTTGATATGCGTTTCGTTTCGAAGGAGGAAAGGGCCCCCTCGCAAGTTGCAGTCGAAATGACGCTGCTTCCTGGAGACGCACGGTTTTTTATTTAAATTATTACCCTCCTCAGAGATGGCGGCTTCTTTACTTTCTCCTTCAGCAACACACAGCAAATGGTATTTTACCCGGGAACAGATCGAGAATAACCCGTCTCGTCGTGCGGGGCTTGACCCCGATAAAGAACTTTCGTACAGACAACAAGCTGCCAATCTGCTGCAGGACATGGGCCAACGACTCAATGTGTATCTTTTTTGTTGGGGACATGAGGAGAATTCGCGCGGTGCAGTTTGTTTGGCGGCATGGATACAGCGACATCACATCATCATGGGTTTACCAAATGGTTTTGCCAGGGCAAGTCATTTACACGATTCAAGAGAGGTTTGTAAATTTATGGAATGACAGAAATTAGCCATGTAACCGAACGGAGTGTTACTCACGTTATTTAGGTTCTGACCCCACCGAATGTCATCGAAGATTGGCGTTTTCTCAAACGGGTCGAAATGTTGTTGCTAAGGTTTGGGTTTGTGGGACGTGTTGTAGGCCTCAGCCTTGGCCTAGCCAGAAGTTTCGTCGAGAACAAAAGCAGGAGCAAGTGTCTGTTACTGAGAGACTAAATTTTAATTGTTTACTTTGTATCTAAATAACAAGTAAATGAAAAACATATATTTCACAATAATTCCACCGATATTCAGTCCCCTGGAATTTAACTAGATAGTTAGAGAATGAAATGCAGACATAACATGGGATCGCTGTTAACCTGCGTAAACAGCTTTAGCGAACTAGCTAGCTAACGTTAGTTCCCTTGTGTGGTAAAGTTTGTTTTAACAGTCCAGTTTTTTGGGTCAGGTAGTTCTTCATTCTTAATCGATTAGTTTAAATCGCCAACTATAAGCACATGGCATGTTTCGTGTCCGCTCACAATAGTACATTTGCTAGCTAGAGTAAATAGTATGTAACCAGACTAGCTGCTTTGTAGTAAGACAAGAGCCTGCTAGGTCCATCACATCAACATTGATGGCGTCACCATGTCTGCGAGACGAATGGTTACAATTGTGAACGTCCGGACTCAGAAAAACATATTTACAGGAGATGGTTGACTAGCTAGTTACTCAGCTGGGCAACTCATGTTCTGTTGACATATTGGATCCAACACGAGTTGCAAGCGAGATCTCGAGCTAGAAATCTGATAGTAATTGCTAACGTACGATAGCTAGCCTAGCTAGCAAACTTGGAGTTTGTATGTTTGCTGTTGATACTATCGCCGTTTTATTTTGTAAAAGAGTGCTGACTGGTTAGCTAAACTGGATAGCTAGCAAGAGCTGAAGACATTTGGAAGTCGAGTTTGTGAGTATTCAGTAGCTAATTAGCAAGTGACGTTGGATGCCGTTACGAAATACGTCGGAATGTCACATAATCATTTTACCCTGTCAATCAGAGAACATACTGTGAGAAATTATTGGAATAAAATTTAAGAAATGAGAAACTAGTAGGCTACTTGTGACATTCGTTATTAATTTAACTGTATATGGAACATTAGCATATCAGTACACAGAAGTCGTTTTTGACTAAATTTAATTGTCGGACTATAGAATAGGGTGTTACGTTATAATTACAATAGAATCGGAAAATCAAAAGTTACGTATTTGGCGCATTTGAGACTCTGCGATGCTTAAAATGTTTTCCAGTTTAATTTACAAAGGATATGAGAATTTAGTTATACATTTAAATTCATTTAAAAGTGCGGTGTTTTTTCTATGTTTTTGTGTGCTGTTTTTGTTAGTAATTCGTGAAGGGGGGGTCAGCGTTTTCTTTCTTTTGGTCATTTGTTCCCAGATACACACTTAACATTTCTCATAAAAGCAACATTTGTTAAACTGATTACGGTCAAAAGTAGAAGAATGACACTATAATTTGATATGCAGTGACAGTTTATGCGTGCAGTATTGTACTGGTTATTTTTTATTTTATTTTTTTTAAACAATCAAGGTTGTGTAATTTGTCTATATTTATGGTCCACCATATTTGCACCCTTTCAGCTCCATTAGACATGAATAAATTGTTTGTATTTTGAAGTTATTATATCCGATTGGATCGTGCAGCGTTCAGTGGCTTTACAGAGGACGGTAGTTTTATAACTATGCATATATTTTTTAAAATAAATTGTACTTCTAATAAACTGGCAAAATGAAAATTTGTTTTTGCAAGATGTATTAGATCAATAGTGTCTGTTTTTTGGGGGGAGTGAGGGGGAAATGGTCATTATTAATTTCATAATAAAAGATGTCACATCTAATCACCTACTGTACCCCAGTAGGAATTTGTAAGTGTACGTTTTGTTTTGTATGTAGCCTCATTTCATCATGCTCAAAATGTGTGTTTACCGTCTTCGCCTTTAACAATGACGGGTGTTATGGTGCTTCCTGATGTATACATTGACTTTTGTTTAGGGTTTGTCAGTTACGTGATCGAATATAGCACCTCTAGTTTTTTACTTAATATAGAGTGTTAAATTCAGGATCAGAAAATGCGCTGGAGGGCACCTATGACGTAACATTCAAATGTGTGTTTAACATGTATTGAGCAGGAACTGTAACTAAATTTCATGTAATGAGATCATAAAAATTATAATTATGCTGTGCCTGGTTCAGTTGAGTGGGAACTGATTTTTTAACCCATATCTTCTGGCACACTAGTGCTGTGAGTAACTGAGTATTGATAGAATCATATACTCTCTTTCCATCAATACTTAGTTGCAAGTTGTTGACTGCCTTTACCAATACAGCCTCAGTGCTGTGTCTGAATGAAATCCAGATGTATGTTTTTCAAGAGTATTATTTTTACTGAGAGTCTTTCAGAAATTTGAGTACCACTTTTTCAATAATTTTGCATAGGTAGGGACAGTTTGATATGGGCCTGAAATTGCTTAATGCAGAATGATCCAGATTACTTTCCAGAAGGAAAGCTTTCACAATGGCAGTCTTCAAAGTAATGGGAAATGTTTCATTCAAGAGGGAACAATATACTATGGCCAAGACACCATCTGACAAACTGACAAAAACATCTTTAATTAAAAAGTCATGTGAATGGGTCAAGTGAGCAGGTAGAGGCTTTCATTTGGGAGACTACTGTAATTAGTGCATGTGCATCAATGTGGAGAAAAGATTCATGATAGATTCTCATGGCTCTAAACATTTGTGCTGAATCCTCTGTGATTAGATGTGGAACTGAGCTGACTACGGAAATTGACAAGTGGAGAGTCAGTTTATTTGTTGGTCCATAGTGGGGACCAGTGTTTTGGAATTATTTTTGTTTTCTTAAATAACCTTAGAAGAATATGCCTGTCTTTCAGTCTTTTACAGCTCTGTTGTAGTTTGCCTGTTGTTCCTTAGGGTATTACAATGTATCTGTAATTTCACTTCAGATTTACTTTTTACTGGCAAATTAATCCATTCTTTCATGCTTCTTTTGGTTGTGTAAAGGCCTTCACATAAATGTACATTTTTAGTGCATAATTGTTTTTATAGACAGCTTTGTTTCAATGAAAATGCACCAGTCATCTGACACAGCAGGATCCAGGATACCAGATAAACTTAAGTCTAGTCCTTCAGAAATTAAGAAGTGAAGATTTTGCCACAGCAGCCATAGTTCATAATTCCCTGTCACATTTGTGGATGGCATCAGTGCTCCAGAGTTAAGATTTGATTTAAAAATATGACAGTGTAACAGTGTTTTTATTCCAGATAATCCTCTTGAAAGATATAAATTCAAAAGTCCAGAGCAGCAAAGTCCTTAGCACAAATGTCTGTAAATGTTTCCAGAATCATTCTGCAGCTTTGGGATTTGATAATCAGACATAACATGAAAACCAAGGTTCAGATCAGAACTGATGTGTGTGTGCTTTGCAGCCGGTTCGTTAAATGAATCTTTAACCTCAAGGTTATAGTAGTAGAGTAGGCTCATGTCCTCAACCTGGCACCCTACACAACTGGCACAGGTACACTTCAGCCAGGTATCTGAACACAGTCACTGGTGACAAAATGGAAAAAAGAACAACTTTTGAAACATGGATAAAATACAAGGGCTGTGTCCCAAAGAAACATTTGCTGTTCATGTAAAGAAAATGAAGTGCTGGCCTAGAATTTATTGACATCCCTCTGTATTCTTTGCCTTGTATACACTAGATATTACTGGTGTTTATTACTGGCATAGTATAGGTATATTATATCCAACAAAGTAACCCCATGCAAATATTCAACAGTTTATGCCAATAAACAATTTGCAAGTAAGTTTGTAGTGTGACCAAATTTTAGGGATACCAAGATGTGATTAAGCAGCGTAGACTCTTTTTGTTTAGTGAAGGGCAAGGTAACTTTCATTGCTCAGCACCACTGATCTTCCTTGTTTATTGCAATCTGACTGCAGGGGTTAACCACATTTGCTGATTTTGTATGTTTGGAAACATTTTTGGAGAATGCTGATGTTGGAAATGTCTTTGCAGAGTGAAGGACTTTGATCAAACTTGTGTGTGGTCCATGATGATCCCTTGTGATGTAGTGCGGTGACTTTGTGCCTGACATATCTGTGTCCAAAATAACTGATAAAATATCCTTGCAGAGTGAGGTAGAAAGACAGCATGGCCTCTGATTAATCAAGATATCCATCCTAACCCTCATCCACACATCCCTAAAAACATTTAAATGAGTAGTGTGTTTATCTGTTTTCACAACATTTCTAAATATATTTTAGTGACTCCACTATGTGAGAGATTGACTTGTAATATGCACGAAAGTAAAAAGTAATGATCTTGGTTACTGAAGGCGTACAGAGGGCGTTGTGGATTGAATCATTGGTTTGTGTCTCTGATGTTGCTGTGCTTCCACCACCGTTGGCACCATGACGCAAGCGTGAGATGCACGATTGCTCTTTGTGTTGAAAGATACAGTTGTTGCCTTAGCAACATTGCATACCAGTGTAAATATGCTCAGGTCACCTGAATCCGGGCCAAACTGTGCTATAGGGTGTGGCCTCTTCTGTTTTTATTATACCTTAACCTCAGCTCTCCAGGTCCCAGTTAACTATCAACACTGCCATCGTGTACATGCATCGCTTCTACATGATACAGTCCTTCACCCGCTTCCACAGAAATGTAAGTACTCATTGTCTGTTGCGCTGCAAAGCATGAGCATCTTATGGTTTAATACAGAGCAGAAACTGAGCCTTGTGGTCCAAGTCATGTCCTCATATAAGCCACCAGCAGCTTGTGAATTTGGTGAATTCAGTGTCTGTTACTCTGGGGAACTTGAGGTGGTTTAACATCCTGTCCTGGAAAAGAACAGTGATGTGAAAGTAAAGTGCAGCTATAGAATTTTCCTGAACAGTACTGGAGAACAGTGTAGTTCAAATGCGCTATAGAAAGCATGTTGCAGTTCACACTGCAGTGCCTTATGATGGAGTAACCAATCCAAAGGTGTAGGGGCAAGAGGCATGCAAGAGCATGAATTAATGAATTAGTTTAGTAACTGTTTGCCCTGCCACTCTCTAATAGTCCTATCAGATAAAGAGTGTGAGGTCCCAAGACTTCACCTAATTGGCTCAGAACAGAGCCTGTGCAAGGACTGGCCAAAATTCCTCTGATGCTTGTGAGACATTGTTAGTCATACGGCGGCCATCCCTGCTGGACTTGGCTCGGATGGAACTGTGAGGCAGGTGCTCCCAGGGCAGCTGTTTGATCGCCTTCTCCGTTGTGCTCAGGTAATCGCTCCCGCCACCCTGTTCCTCGCTGCGAAGGTGGAGGAGCAGCCTCGCAAGCTGGAGCATGTGATCAAGGTGGCCCACGCGTGCCTGAACCCGCAGGACCCCTCCCCAGACACCAGGAGTGATGTAAGTACTGGAGGACAGGCATGTCTTCCCTCTGCCCTGTCCACCTCCAGTGCGTCAGGTCCCTCGTGAGCGTTCAGCCCCGCTTCCTGCTTTTCTAGCTACTTATGTATTTGTGTACAGCTGATGGAAACATTTTGGATTTCAGTATACGTTATTTTATTGTTTGAAAGTGTAATTTCTTGCTTTAGACATCTCGTGTTTCATTTTCTTTATTATGCCCTTTTATTGAATAGTGTCAGGTTGAAGCCATATTGTGTGTGTCCTAAACCTGCTTTTAGTATGACAGTATCTATTACTGCTATCATTTTTGGAAATTACGTTGAGTGTACTTGACACAATTGTAATACTTTTAATAAAACGGATGAAAAATACACTTTTCAGGTGAAGTCAAATAACAGACAGTGTCAGTAACAGCTTCATTATATTTCATAGTAGCCACTGCTATATTCAGTACCACAGTATGGTTTCCTCTTTAACTGGACTGTAGACATGTACCCTCACACCAAGCACATGGCTCTGTAGCTTTGAGTACTTGCAGGAGATTTTTTTGTCCTCATTGCTATTTTTACTTCCTTTACTCATGTTGCAATAAATTAGTTTCCTCTCAGAAATGTTTCCCCTACAGGAACTAATCTACTACTTAAACAAGAGGGTATATTTAAGCCATTACAACAAAGGGAAAATCCATTTCTATGAGCAACAGTAGACATAAGTAAGTAAAGAATATCAGTTTTGGAAAAATTGGCATTAAGTGGTTACACATGATTTCATGTATTAGATTTTTTAAATTTTATGCAGTATTTTTTATGCTGAAGAAACAAATCTAGGTAATAAAACCTTTTTGTTTTATGTGTTCATTTGTGAATTTTTGTTGTGAATTTGTGTGCATTGTCTTCAATGGGAGCATTTCCTTTGGGGGAAAAAACACATTTTGATGGGGAAACAAATGAGCACTGCATTTACCCAGGTTTGGGAAGCTGAACAAAGGCTATTTTTTCTGTCTCATCCTGATGTTTGCACATGGTTTGATGCTTTTCAAGCTGCAGGTCATAAAAGCCATGTGTACACTTTGAGATTTGAGCGCCAATTTATCCTCATGAGTTTGCCATTATTCTAGTAGAAATTCAGAGCACACAGACTGAAAGGGCCTACAAGCGCCATACCAGTAAGTTAATATCACACAGCCTGTGCAAATGTTGCCAGTTTGGATTTTACAAGTGATGAGTAATTGCCGACAACAAATAAAAACAATAATTTAGCAACTTATGTGTCAGCAAGAAATGGCTGTTTCCTTGGCATGAGACAGATACATTGCAGAAGATGTGAGAAGACTGAAGTACAGGAAGAACAGAAGTGGATGATGCTCAATTTACTGAACCAATACCTATTCCATCACTGCAAACAACAGCATCACAATACTGGCAGAAAACAGTCTAGCAGCCTAACAGAAGCAGCTTTAGAGTTTGTATCCTACGTGATGTGCAGCGCTTTATAACTATGTTGGGCTACATCGGTGACTCATGCTTTATGGCTCAGAAAGCACTGCCAGGTCCTGAGGTGGTGAAACATATTACCATTCTCTAATTTTATTATTGAAGTCTTACTGCAGGAAGTGAGCCCATTGGTAATGTGTGTTAGGTTCAATACACCCACTTAGAGTCTTCAAGAATTGAATTTATAAACCTGGCTTATCAAGAAGGTTTATAGACATCCTTGGCTTAACCTGTTGTTTTCATCAAATATAGCAATGATTAAGCATGCATTGTATGGTACCCTACAGCTGGCAGAAAGCTGAAGCTACCACTCACATACAGGTTAGCTAGCAGACCTAGTCAGCTGCAGGAGCATGGCGCCTCCACAGCAGTGGGTGGCAGCAGTGAGTCGTAAGTGAGATTTTAAAAGACACTGGTGACTTGCCTTCCACTTGTTCAATCGGACTGGTTAAAAGAACAATCTACTTGCCCCGATACATGTTTCAGGTGTTCTAGACAATCGGATGAGCATCAATATCCCACTTTTACAAACAAGCCATACATTTGATACAAACTCAAATGTTTTCAACATTTCAAATGTTCAAATGGATTTAAACTGTGGAGACAATGTATTGTGTGTCATACTGTCAATAAGACTATTATTCATTGTTAATTGTGGTCTGCTTTGAAAAGGTTTTGAAATTCCCAAGCCTGTTATTCCCGTAGCTTACATTATTTTCACCATTTCCTTAACAGTTAAGCTCTTTGGAGTCTAGTACAGTTCTGTACCCTGCACTTCTGATCTCTGTCCCCAAGAGTCCCCCAAGTGCTGACGTATTTATAAAGGAGTGACTATTAAGTTTTATGCCAGTTTCTTTTCCCAAGCTGTGGAGGCTGAGAGAACCCTGGCTCTCCTTGATGATAATGTTTCACCCACATTAGAAGCCATTTTGTACTTTACTTGTTGTTTGTATCCATGTCTGCCAATCTGTTCCATGCCTCCAGTGGAAATGGTTCCTCAGCAAGTTTTGTAATTAACAGTACATAAGGGGCAGGAGCCATAATTCAAGTATATCCAAGTTTAAACCAAACTTTTGCTGTGCAACTAAAAGAGGAAAATGAGATGGAGAGAGAGAACAATGATGAAGCAAGAGAGAGAGAATGAGAGAGATTGCCTCCTAGTGAGTAACCTGACTGTCCTCTCAACCTCAGGCTTACCTGCAACAAGCCCAAGACCTGGTCATTCTTGAGAGCATTATACTCCAGACCCTGGGTAAGTTGGGAAGGAGGAAAGGGGTCTCTCCCATTGCCTGGAACAGAGAGGAGTGCCTGCAGACTTTAACCTTTGCTCTTGCCCACAGGGGAGAGAGAGGAGAGAGCAGTTGGGAGCTCTCGCCTGTAATCCTCTTGACTCTAATAACTACGACGTGTAGCAGCCCCTCCCATTTTTTCAGTTCCCTTTGCTCGCCCTCATCGGCATAACGACCCAACAGTGCAATCCTTCAATCTTTTCACATTGTTTTCCTCTAGAATTATTTGTTCTCTTTTTAAGCCATTCTGTTACTTTGGCGTCAATCATTGATGATACTAGTGTAGCATAGTGGTTAAGGAGCAGGACTCGTAACCGAAAGGTTGCCGGTTCGATCCCTGCTGGGACACTGCTGCTGTATCCTTGGGCAAGGTACTTAACCCACAATTGCCTCAGTAAAATATCCAGCTGTATAAATGGATAACATTTTAAAAGAACTGTAACCTATGTAAGTCGCTTTGGATAAAAGCGTCTGCGAAATGAATAAATGTAAATGATGCCAGAAGCTGTGTTTGCAGACTGATCATGATTTTGTAAATATGTTACCCAAAATATTCTGGATGAAGTTTTTCTTTTTTTTTTTTGAGTGGTGTCAGTTTTCAGTTTTTATAATCAGTTTGTTTAAAAAAGTTGTTGGTTTGCAGTGAGGAGTTAAATCACCTTGTTCTTCACTGCACACTCTCCTGCTAAAAGTCATGGGACATGGGTAGTTATGAATCAAACATGTCATTCCAAGAAATTAATAGCATGGCCTTTGGCCTTAGTCAGTGCTTCAGTACATCATGGAATACTGTCTACTAACTTCTGGTAGAAAACTGGTGGCATTGCGCTCCACGTCAGCTTTAAAGCATTAGTAAGCCCCACTTCTGAAGAGGGCCATCTTGGCCTTGCCATAATTATGCGTTCCAATTCATTAAGATGGCATTCCAATTCGCATGGCATTCTCTGTTCTACAAGAGCAGAACACCTGTTGAATCTGGCTTAAAATGAATATGGATCATTCCAAGGGATTATTTGACCAGATACGATTAAACGCTCATGTAGCGGCCTGTATCTGTCATCTTCAGAATGGCTTAAAAACACACTGGTCATTAAAATAAGGAGGGTTGCATTTACTTTCTTCACTCACCCATTGCATTTGTCTTATCTAGGCTCCTTCAGCTGAAGATTTATGCACTGTCCATCCAGTATCATTTCTCTTACGTCCATTTTAGTACACCTGCCACCCCCTCAGCTGGGGGCGCTGCTGTTCTTACACAGTGATTGCTCTGTTATAGATCTCTGTGTACTGCAGCAGAGGGTGAGCTACATCACAGTATGTTAGCGGGCATGTTTCTGCCAATGGGAGAAGAGGTGGGCTGCTCTGCTGTTGAATGTTATAGCTGCGCAAATATCTTATGGCTCCTTTTTCTGTTATCCCCCCATTCCAGCATTTGAAATCACCATCGACCATCCACACACACATGTTGTGAAGTGTACCCAGCTGGTCCGAGGTAAGCATCCAAGAAGTTTTAAGTTTCCTTCAGCTAATTAAGGTAAAATGAGCACACAGATGACATGCGGATCTGCAGAGACTTTATTGTCATGGCATTTCACTTTTTTCTCCTTTTTGTTTTTTTTAGCCAGTAAGGACTTGGCCCAGACGTCATATTTCATGGCTACGAACAGGTTTGTTCATTTTGCTGTGCAGCCTTGCCTTGGAAGACCCCCTTATATCGAAAATTGTTTTCCTGCTGATTAACGGACCAACTCGTTCTATGATTTTATCTTTTTGTAGAGTGACATGATTAAACACACTGGGGATACGTACTGCAGGCTGGTGCGTTTGGTTCCGCCCCCTGTCACTGACACAAATCTGTCTCTCCCTTACGGCACGGCTGATTGGCTGCCGTTGCGGGCCCCACCTCCACCCCCCTGCGCAGCCTCCACTTGACCACTTTCTGCCTGCAGTACAGCCCCACCATCGTGGCCTGCGTGTGCATCCATCTTGCCTGCAAGTGGTCCAACTGGGAAATCCCCGTCTCCACTGACAGCAAGCACTGGTGGGAGTACGTGGATCCCACGGTCACCCTGGACCTGCTGGATGGTGGGTACCCCATGCCGCCTGAGTGCCTCAGTGCTTCGGTAAAGCACATTGTGGGAAAACCCGAAACCATACAGGTGTCTGTGCGGACGCGGTCTGACCTCTGCCATGCTCTATTGCACTAGGCTTTCAACCACAATGCGGCCTTGTCGCTCAGACAAGGTAGCTATGTGCTTTTCAGACATGATGAGGCCTAGTGAATCCTACTTAGCATGATTACAGGGAACTCACTCTCTCTCTTAACTACTCGCTAATCTAATCAAGCCTCATGATTTGTTCCCACAGAGCTCACACATGAGTTCCTGCAGATCCTGGAGAAGACGCCCAACCGTTTGAAGCGCATCCGAAACTGGAAGGTGAGACTTCTGAGGAGTTATGGCCCTCAAGTGGACACACACTGCATGCAGTTTGTGTGACAGAGTGCTCCAACGGTTCCTGTTTGTCCCCCTCCAGGCGGCAGGTCAGACGGTGAGGAAGACGAAGGCGGAGGGGGAAGGAGACCAGGCTGACGCTATAATGAGCATGATTTCCAGGACTTCGTCGGAGGGGACACTGGCCGGCCTCATGAGCCTCTCTGCTCCCCCTGGCATGTCCTCCCCATCCTCCGCCTCCTCAGCCACCCACTCTCAGGAGGAGAAGGATCGCGGTGCGACGGGCAGGGCAGGAGCCAGCACCGAGCTCAACCACGAGCCCGGAGGCTTCTCCCAGGGCCTGCACACGCCCGCCAAGGTGACCCTGAGCGAGTATCGTGCTAAGCATGCTGATGTGCTGGCAGCGCAGAAGCGCAAGCTGGAGAACATGGAGGCCAGCGTGAAGAGGGACTACGCCTCGGCTGCCCAGGCCCTCATCAGCCAGCAGAGGAAGGACAGGCACCAGCAGCAGGCTGGGTCGCGCCCTGCGGGCACGGCCCATGATCCCCACAACGCCTCCACCATTGCTGTCAGAATGCTCTCAGAGAAGGAGCGGCAAGACCGCAGCTCGCTGAAGATGCGGCTACCACTGGGGTCGGGGACAAGCGGGGGAGCGGGACACGGTTCAGGAGGGGGACACGGTTCAGGAGGGGGACACAGTTCAGCAGGAGGTGGACACAGCTCAGGAGGAGGAGGGGGACACAGCTCAGGAGGGGGACACAGTTCAGCAGGAGGTGGTGGACACAGTTCAGGAGGAGGAGGGGGACACAGCTCAGGAGGAGGAAGTGGGAGTCGGGCACCTGATGACTTCAGAATGCGACTCCATGTGTCTGACAGACGTGGAGGTGGTGTGGAAGAGGGCAAGGGAAGGGACAAGCGCAGGGAGAGCTCCCACCACCACCACTCCTCCTCCTCACACAGACACTCTGGCAGTGGGGGCGCACCGGGGGGGAGCAGCACAAGACCCTCCAGTGGAGCAGACTCTTCCAGAGCAAGCTCTTCCTCTTCTTCCTCCTCCTCCTCCCGAAAGAGACCCCACCCCCAGGAGTCCACCTCAGCCACCTACCCCCCCAAGCCGAGCAAGTCGTCCAGGAGCTCCACCCAGCCACCCCCCCTGCTGGCCCACTCCGGGCCGCCCCGTCACCAGGGACCGCACTCCCACTCGAGACCTGACAAGGCTGACACCAACGGCCACAGTGCGGCCGGTGGCAGCAGTGGCCAGTCCAGGGAGTTCCAGGACACGTTCGATATGTTGAACTCCCTACTGAGTGCTCAGGGGGTGCAGCCGTCCCGGCCAGCTGCCTTTGAGTACCGCTCTCAGTATGGGGAGTACAGACACCCCAGCAGCTCACGGGGGAGCAGCTCACGACCCCCACCACTGCCGGCAGAACCCCCTCCCCAGCTCCCCCCTCTTCCCAAATAAACTGCAGGGCTTGAAGGTAGAAGTAGTTTCTTTTGGTTCCAGTAGCCCCTCTCTAGGTCACTGACTCGAGCCTAAATGGCTGTTATTCCCAATGTTTGTGTTTGGCAACGCTCAACTTGACAGCAAAGTAATGTATTAATTTTATTGTAAGTCTGTTTCATTATTTTTTATGATTATCCTACAGTTGTCTGAATTTCATATTCAGCCTTTTGGTGGCAATAATGAATAAGGCTTTAAACCTTAGGAAAAATTAATATTCGATCACAATGTATTAAAAAATGTAATATACTATTTTGATGCTATTCAGTTTCTGAGCTGTATCATATTTGTATTGAATTTTGAATTTTCTTAAGTAATGACTGGGAACCGGTGATATTTTAGCTAATTTATTGCTGGATTGATTCGAAGGAAGTGGTTGATGGAAATTGTTTTAACATGCATGGGGAAATGAAACCTGGATTTGTTTGCAAAAAAGTTACTAAAGCACTGCTAACGATCTATTTTAATAATTTCATGTTAAAAGATAAAATGTGCTTTTTTTACTTTTGATATTACTGTAAAGGCAGAGTAGCCTTTTCAGTTAATTAAAGCAACTTTATTTATTTTTGCCTGTTTCCCATCTTATCACCCTGCATCTCTGTATGCAGGCGTAGAGAGAGAATGACATCTCCTTGGCAAATCTCTGCTCCAGCTCTTCAAATGCTTTCAAATTAGATTTGCTTTCCCATTATGGACAAACCAGGACTTTGTTGGTTTGCACGTTGATTTTGAAACACATTTGTGTATGTGGTCAAGGTTTTAAATTTTAAGATGTGAAGGTGGGTGCATATGAAAATATGTTTTTAGTTTTTGCAATTATGATTTAAAAATCAATATATATGCTTGTTGATTAACATTCAAGTTAGATGTATAAGATATATCAATAATGGTGAACAAGCTTGTGTTTTGGTTTCTGGATTTCCAGTATGATGCAGTCATTGTTTTAAATGATTGTAAGACGATTGAACTGAACTTGTGATAAGTAATGGACACGACTAATGTTAATGCATTTCTGCAAAAGTATGAAGACATTTCACCAGCATCTGTGTACCCCCAGGTCAAATGCAGCGAGGTTCTGCCTCCCAGCCATCATGTCAGCACGTTGTTGAACATTAGTAACATT
Source organism: Megalops atlanticus (assembly GCA_019176425.1). Classification (NCBI taxonomy): domain Eukaryota; kingdom Metazoa; phylum Chordata; class Actinopteri; order Elopiformes; family Megalopidae; genus Megalops; species Megalops atlanticus. Next base: position 3,906,133 of record CM032879.1, on the reverse strand, counting down.
TCAAAGTCATTTTAATCTGGCTGAGAGCAGTTAGGCTTGCAGTCAGCAGGTACACAGCTCAGGAAGACTTCAGAGTGGAAAAGTGTCACTGAATCAGATGACTTTTGACAGGCCTTCACTGAACGTGTCCTTGTCCTGTTCTCATAGTATAACTAAAGTTGAAAAATTAAAAAATATGTCCAGTTTTTCTATTAGCTTAATATACACATAGAATCAGATATTGAGCGAGTGTGTTTTAGAGCAGCGTTTCCCAAACCTCTCCTGGAAGACCCCTTGTCCTGCATGTTTTAGATCTCTCCCTGCTCCAACACAGCTGATTCAAATGATCAATTCGTTATGAACTCCTGAAGCTGCTTAATAACAAACTGGTCATTTGAATCAGCTGTGTTGGAGCAGGGAGAGATCTAAAACATGCAGAACAAGGGGTCCTCCAGGAGAGGTTTGGGAAACGCTTTTTCAGAGGGTTACATAAATAACATTTAAAATATAAACATACAGCATGTTTAGATTTACCATACCCTTAAACACCAAAGTTGAACATAATGGAGTGTTTCAATATTATTCTGACTTTCAGATGCTGAGTTTTCAGTCCCAGCACAGCCGCAGGGATTTCCGTTCCGTTTTGGTTGCATCTGTCAGCGAGCAATGCGGACGCAATGCTTAGTTTGATTTTCTGTTATTAAAAGTTAAACAGACTTATTTCCCCTCTGTTCCTATAAATTGCAGTCACTGTCTCCGGTAGAGTAGTCGACTGAGATGGAATGGCTGTAAGTGGTGAGGAACAGGGAGAGCCATGTTTTAATGGATGCTCTCCCCTCTTCTTCACGGCGCCCACAAGCCCTCCTCCCAAGTCCACAGCTACAGCTCAGAGATATGCAGCTTGATACCAGTAGAATAATATCTGTAAACCTGTTACTGAGAGCAGAGACACAGAATGGATTAATGCATATCTTCTACCCAAGAACAGTATCCAGGGTTTTGAGTTGTGCACTTTGGGGGTGTGATTGTGTGGAATGTGTTTGTACTGTATGCAGGGAAGTGTATGGAAATCAGTGGAACAATATATACGAGGAGAACGAATTGTAAAAATGCCCTCCCATGTGTAACACACATAGTAGTGTAATCTATTCACATGTCTAAAGACTCCATGCACAAAGATATAGATCTTGATGCCCATATCCAACAGATAAGTACCGTCATTGTATTACTGAATCTGATGTGGTTTCACGGTGATCTGCGTTCTCACTCCATAGTTTTGTATTGTTTTTATGTTTATAATCGATTGCAAAAAAAGTAGTCAGATTTGAAGAGGAATTTTTATCAGATACACATCTTGGTATTTTCTGTGGTACAAGATAAACTCAGGTTTGGGGAATTGTGTAAAAAATCGAGTGTTTACAATCCTCAGTATTTTCAAAAGTGCATGATTTCCTGCAATATGTTATGAATATGGTATTTTATGATATATTGATGGGTTCATTCACTATGGTGCTAAATATTGGGAACTTGGGACTGTTACATCTGATATTTGTTTTATACAGAATACCTTACTGACTTCTGCAACTGAAACTGTATAATATATATGTCTTTAGCGCCGGTGCTTTTAATAAAAGATATGTTTTTAATTCATTTGAGCTGTAATTGTATCAACATTGCAATCCGTGAACCACACCAAGCTGAAAATCTGGGTAAAGCCCCACATTAAAGAAACGGCTAATTGAATGTGTTTTTATCACCAGAAATATTAGGCTCACAACGAATCTCGCGATTATTTCCCCACAATTCAATGCGAGCTCATCGTGCGGAGTGACCTGCTAAGCCGTCTCTGCCTTGATTTGATACAGCTTTAAGCGTCACTGAACGATCGCTATATCTTTGTTTACGTGTGTTTTTATGTGGACACAGTCCTTCCAGCAGAAATATTTTGCAATATACGTCATTCAGTAGCAGAGTTTTTCCCCAAGAAGATCAAATATGGGCATTTACGGCAACTCAAGGTGGTGTAACACCACCTGTTTCGCCATCAGTTTCCTTCTCAATGTTTTTAGATTTTATGTATACTGTAGCCAGCAAATACTCTATGTGAAAACGGTGTCATTATTTGCATTGGATTTACAACTATTTCCGGTATTTGGAGTTTGGCAAAGCAGAAAAATATATCTGGCATTTTGCCATGCAAAATCGCCATTCCCGTCCCTAGTATGGAAAGTTTCGAGTGCTGTAACCAACGAGAAAGAACGATACGCCCAGATGCATGTTATTCTGTCCCAGCCTCCCACCAACTGGGCGAGACTCCATACCAAGGTTTCGCCCACTTCTAACCGAGTCTTTCAACAAGAAAAGAGCGATCCTAGGAGTGATCGTTATATTCAAAGATATTAAGATAAAAGACAGTCTACCCGAACTCTTAACTGGTCTTTTAAAAATGCACTCCGGGTCCTTGGATAAAGCGGGGACACCGAGAAAACGGACTCTTTCTCGGGGAATGAGCGAAGATGAATCCCTTCGGCACTTAATTAAAGAGGTGAGAGATACAATGTAAAACTTTAAGCCCTTTACATTCATGTTACCGAAGGTCTAACCGTTGATGTAACAACAGCTTTCAAAATCCATCGTAATTAGGTTAGACGACGCAGTTCCCTAGCCGCCTAGCTAAACACAAAAGATGGCTAGTGAAAGCCATTGTTAAATTGCAACCTGTTTGTTACGTGTGCTGGGTGGATGAGTTTAACGTTGTTGCCTGATTATTTATGTGGACAATTTCTTGTGGTTGTTTATGTTACGCTCGTTTAAAGGAAGTGGTCTGCTTGAGGCTAACGTATTAACAGTACAACAGTGCATTTCGTGATTGTAGGAGTTGTTGAAAGGGTTTAACTTGGGTGAAATAAAAAAACGTAACTAACGAATACTTAGGTTTGTGGAGCAAGGTATGTAAAAGCAAAGCAAAACGGACGAAATCGAATTTGGTATTGTAAATAACAAATAAATAATGGGTTGTTGCCGTGTGTTTATTCAAGATCCTAACTGGAAACGGAGTCTTTCAGTGTCACATTGATTTTGTTTTGCACGTTTAAGGCACGAAAAGACGTCGTAAGATATAAAACAGCGTTTCTCAAACATACGACAGGGCACTCGTTTATTATAGTCACTGTCAAATTCACTTATACTGCGTCTATTTTCAAATTAGGAGGAATTCACAGTCGATGTGCTTCTGCGGGAAACCACTTCAGCGTATTCAGCCTAGCTCGTACGTGCGTAGCAACGTAAAACTTTCACAGAACAAACTTAAGTTTTCCACATTTGAACATCTCTACAAATCTCTACGAATTTAGCCTTGCAGTGCTTATTTGGAACAGGCATTTGGGCCGTGGTAAGTCATTACCCATTGTTTGTCAAGCGAATACACCCATAAAGCTAGTGTAGCCATCTAGCTGTCGTGAAAGGTGTTCACTTGTTCGGTCATGTTTGTTCCGAAGGTTGCGGAAAACGTGATGTTCGAGGGAGAGGAGCACGGAAGGTGCTGCGAAGGGTTTGAGTTTCAGTAGGCATGTATTATCATTTAAATGTTCATCATTAAGTGCAATACCAGTACCCAGATCGGTTTTGCAAGACTGGTCTGAGAAAAGATTTAAAAAGTAGTCGGACTAAGACCTACATATCATTGGTAAACCGCGACTTTGCCTTTTGTTGGCACTGCTAAGTTTTGTTTTCGCATTGACTCGTGGAACTGAAAAAGAATTGGCATTTTGTCACGTATTTGACTGATTTGTTTCCTCATTGACTAATTAGGGAATGATTTTGTATTATCGAGGAGCTTTTTCAGCTAAGATCTATGGCTGCTGTGGCGACACTTGTGGGGTTTTTTTTGGCTGATCCTTGTTGACACTGCCTCGACTGACGTATTATAATAATAATAATAAAGATAACGAAAAGATGACATAAGTCTCATTGACATAATGTAAATAAGTACTATGTAGAACTACAATGATCAGTCAAAATGCCTACTTTTGGAAAAAAAAATAAGCATATAAAAACAGCTGAAGAGTGCACTGTCTCTGTAGAGGAAGTCTGGAAAACATCAGAAAAAAACCTCGAGACTTAATGGAGAAGAATGAAAATGATTATCTCATGGAAACGATTCCAAGTATGCTACTTGCAGCAGTCATTTGCCGTGCTATTGCACCACTGTTGGGATCCCAAGTTGGGAGGTGGTGGGCACAATTTTTAATGTCTTTGCCTTTGGTATGATTGGCAGGGCACTGAACTGCCAACCCTCTGTGGAAAGGTTTAATGCTCCAACCCTTTGTCTACTAGTGAGGAAAGGAGACAGTAATTTGATTATTGCATGGAATGATTTTTGAGGGTTGCTTGTTCGTGAGGCATTTTCAAATGCAGTGGTGTGCACAGCTGTAGGCAGCATGTCTGTGCTTGTTGAATGTGTACATGGAGTGCAGGTTTGTGTGTGTATGTGTGTGTATGTATGAAGCGCATGTGTCATGTATCAGTGAATCATTTCATCAGGCTGTGCATTTGTGTGTGTGTGTGTGTGTGTGTGTGTGTGTGTGTGTGTGTGTGTGTGTGTGTGTGTGTGTGTGTGTGGTGTGTCAGTGAATCCCGTCTCCCGGCTTGAGACGCGACCATGTGAAACGGATGGACTTGGCGCCCGAGCAGGAAGGATGGGCACCTCTGTGTGGCTGAGATTAGCTCTGTTAATATGCACCCCACCCCAAGATCCAAAATCCTCCGTGTGAGCAGTTTTCCTCTCAGAATTGGACTGTTCCTCCCACTGTTCCTGTGTTTGCTGTCACAGATCGTTTTCTCATCGTTTGTGGGAGACCATATTTTTCAGTGAAGGTCACTCCAGGGCTTTTTGTAGTTCATGCGGGGCACTGTTGTCGGCAGCACCACGGTGTCTCCGAGCAAGACGGGAGTGTTGATTCTGGCATTGTTGGGTCTGTGTCCTCCACTAGGCAGAGGGCTCAACCAGACGCACACCTCGTGCCGACGGGAAGACGGGCTCCATCAAGAGGCAGGAGCGAGGGGTTGGCCAGGTAAGCCTGTGGAGAGCAGCTGCTGGTGATCACCAGTCACGTATAGCACTGACTTCTCTCTCACACACTCATATATGTGTTTAGCGCTACTGCTGGATGCGAGTGTCTGCTAATGTGACAGATGACAATATACTGCAAGTTCATCTGATTGTGACAGGAAACAGCATTTTGTTGCCATTTAGTCCACTGAAATCCTTAACTGTGATGAATTGGCTGAAATGGTTAAACCAGTGCATCACCTTCCGTTGTACAGTAGTTCCCCCTTATCCGCAGGGGGATATGTTCTAAGACCCCCAGCAGATGCCTGAAACTGCGGATAGTACCGAACCCTATATATACTATGTTTTTCCTATACATACATTGGGTAGCGGGTAGCGTATACAGCATGGATACGCTGGACAAAGGGATGATTCACGTCCCGGGTGGGACGGCACGAGATTTCATCATGTTACTCAGAACGGCACACAATTTAAAACTTACGAATTGTTTATTGCTGGAATTTTCCATTTAATATTTTTCGGACCGCGGTTGACCGCGGGTAACTGAAACCACGGAAGGCGAAACTGTGGATAAGGGGGGACCGCTGTATATGGAGATATATACAAAGTCTGGCAGTAGGGGAGCCAAACGTTTGAGTGAACTGCTCTTTTTAATTCTGAGACCATGAATGCTAAAGTGGTCCAGCCAGTCTGGTGGTAAATCCACAGTAAAGTACTCAATACTTTACTGAAACCAAGAGAAAGTATCTCTTTTTCCACCAGTTGCCCTTGCTGTTTTTACCAGCAGGTTTTCCATCATCTTTTAGAAAGGTTTATGGGTGATACCTGCCACTCTCCACACTGTGTTGGAGGTGCACAAGGCAGGAAGTAAAATGTGAAAAATTTCAGCTTCTGCACCCATGTGGGTCTTCCTGCTGCCAGCTCTTCATAGATAGTAATGGGTGTATCTGCCCAGTGCTGTGAACTGTCCATAGACAATGATGAATTGCATTGTTGGGTGCTGGAAAGCTACTGGTCTGTGTGAACCCATCCTCCAGCCTCTCTGGTTGTACATGCCATGATGCCTTGACCAAACTGCTGCCCGCAGAACCAAGACTCACAACAATGTGTGATGGGAATACAGTTTATCAGAGTGGATTAGGCAACAGCCAGGAAAATACAAGCTACAAACACAAGCTAAAAACTAGACTTGAGTTCTGCAGGTTTGGGAATGTGTTGATGCTAACTGCGGGCAGAACAGTCGTAAAGCAGTGTTGTAAATAGCATTCTTTAAAGAGGCACAAACTTCAGTAGCTCACAATGCTATTTCGAAGAGGTGAAACAGAGCACTGTAATGTTGTTAGGAGAAAGACGGTGAAACTTTTTAACCTCACAGTACATGCACTCCTATTAAAAACAGTTTGCAGATACTGGGATGGTCCCCAAGTGCTGTGTGAGGCTCTGTCTCAGCGTAATTCATTTAAATTACTTATTGCTTTTTAATTTTTTTTAGCCTGAAGAGGACCTGATCACAAAATGTCCAGAAATGGTAATGTCAAAAACCCTGTGCTTGTACTGCCAAATAATAACTTGTGGTTGGCATGTTCAATGACTGCAGCTAAAGTATGAGTGATTGACACAAGCTACTCGAAAACCTTTTTTTAATTTATACATAATGAAAAGTTTTATGGCCGAAGTAGTTTATGGTTGCTGTAGAAGCTCTACCGATTTATAGACTTCTATCTATGATTTATATGACTCTTATCTTTCTATCACAGAAGCTGTAAACATTGTTCTCTCACCTTTCTTTGTGAATGCCAGTAAAACAGGTTTGGTTTGCATTTCAACGCAGCTTATTGCCCCCAAATCTGGTCCCACAGCAAATGAGGGGCTAGATTCAGTGGAGTTCTTTGCACATATGCATACGTGTTCGTAGCACACACACCATGGCGAGGCACATATTAACTGATGTGTCTCCTCCAGCTGGACCTGCAGGAGAGCTACGACGAGGCCATGCAGGAGCTGCGGGGCCTGGAGCTCCAGCGGGAGGCACTGCTCTTCCAGGTGGACTGCCTGCAGGATGCCCTGGAGGGGGCCGAGGAGATGCTGGCGGAGACGCGGCGTGAGGCGGATGACGCCAACACGGTATGGTGACTGCGATGACCAGGCCACGCATCCCTCCTCAGTGGGAAAGCGAGAGGGCAGCCTGTGCCACAGCAGGTCTCTGAGCAAGCATCTCCAATAACTGTGGCTCTCTGTGTGTGTGCGGGGGGGATCTGTGTTGCAGGAGTTGGAGCGCGAGAGATACGCCAAGAGGAAGTTGGAGGAGATGGTGGGCTCGCTGATGGAGGAGGTCCAAAGACTTAAAGAGGTGAAGGGGGGAGGGTGGGGTGTTGAGTGTTTACACAAGCGCTCAGACGTGTACTTCCTCTGTGGCCGAGGACAGAGGGACTCGAGCTGCACTCCTCCACAGCGCCGGTGGAGTTGTGCAATCTCGCCCAAGAGGCCTTGTGGCGTTCTGCCCGTACAGAGATGCCACATAGAAGCTGGAAAATTCCACTGAGGATTTGGACCCCTTATCTGCTGTTGTCTGTCTCTTCCTGCATGTACATGTCACAGGTCCACAAATCCTTCCCCTCTGACCGTAGGTTTTTTGCTGTGTCAGACTGTTACACTTACTTTGCCTTTTAAAAAAAGTGGAACAGCGATTTCTGTGGCTTGGTCACCCATTGGAGCTTCAAAAGAACATTTTCCCTTCTTTAAACTACTCATTGAACGTGCAGGCCATTGGAAAAGTTTACAAACAAAGTTCTAGGCTCCCTTTTGCACAGTTTAAGAACATAATATCCAGAGGAGATAAGGTAGAGCATTTCTTCATGCTGAAATTGTGTGCTACTTATGTAACATGACACACACTGTGGTTGTGGTTGAGGTTCTAAAAATAAATGTGCTGATTCACTCTACTGCACACTGCAGTTTTTTGCCTGTTTTGGTCCCAGATGCAGGACTTCATGTCAGTGTAAGAGTTTGCTTTTCTTGCTTTTTTGCCAGCAGTTAAGATATGAGCCAGCACATTAGCTGGCTGGTTTAGCCGAGTGTTTGATTGGTGGAAGGCCTCTTGGAACCCAGATGCATGAAATGAAATTTAAAAAGCACTCGGTTGCATTTTAGCCACTCAGTGATCCATTACTGCCTCTTAGCAAATACATGCGATTATTATGATACGGCTTCTGTCAAGTTAGTAGAGGGAGAATTCCATGAACATTTGTCTGTCTGTACATTTGTCTGCTGGGACTGTAGGTATTGTAAATGCTGTACATTATATGGTGTAAATGCAGAAGTGGGGGTCAGATGGCGGTTGCTTTTGTAGGATATTTCATTATACAGCTCAGAGCAGGCACCAGGCTCTTTCACCCATTTGTCCGGCTTCCAAATCCTCTGCTTCCCCTGGAGACGTGTAATTTCTTGGCTAGCACTGTGGTGTAGTGGGGCTTGTAACCCAAAGGTTGCCAGTTCAATTCCCTGCTGTTGAACAGCAGTTTAACCTGAACCACCTTAGGAAAAAATAAGCTGTATGATTGGATAACATGTGAAAATTTGTTCATAAATGCAATATGCAAATCAGTCTGGATTATGGTGTCTGCCAAGCAACTGTAACATAATGTATGTTTGTCCCTCTCCACAGGAGCGGGCTGCCATACCTGTGGTCCCAGTGTACACCATAGTCAGGAGAAACAGTGTGCTAGAAGGGGAGGAGCTTGAGGGGGCGGGGACAATGGAGGCAGATGCCAAAGGAGGCGCTAGGCCTCATGAAGAGGTGGAGTTAGCGAGTGACGCGCTGACAGAGGCAGAGGGGAGCATCCCGGGGGCGCCGCTCACGGTTGTGCGGCTGGACAGCACCCCAAGCACCCTGGGGCCCCCACCAACAGGGCCGCAGAAGGGCGGGTCTTCCCCAGACACGACAACAGCAACATCAGGAGGCATCCTGGCCTCACTCTTCAGGAGGGGGAAGGAGGCGGAACAGCAGCCCACTGGAGGAGGAGAAGGAGGAGGAGGAAGCCGGCCCCCACTCCAGCGCGCGGCCCTGGGCTCATCCGTGGACTCCGAGGATGCGCTGGACAGCGGGGAGAGGGCGGGTGAGACGGGTGGCGACGGCCCCCTGGCCAAATTTCAGAGGATGATCAACAAGACCTTCGCCCAAGCGCCCAGCTTGGCCGTCACAACTGAGCTGGCACAGGACGGGATGCTGAGGGGCGACCTCTCCCCTGACAGCGAGGCAGCAGGGGCAGGGCCCCTCTCTAAACCACCCAGTGGCGAGGCCCCATCGGACCCGGGCGAACTCACTGTCCGGCCACCCCCCTCGGAGGACTCCCCAGCCGCGGGACCCTCGCTGCCAGAGGCCCCCGCGAGGGAGGAGCAGCTCACACTCGAGGGGGAGGACACCACGACCCAAGACGGGGAATTGGCCAGCCGAAAAGACGGCTCTGAGGCAGGGACTCCCAAGAGTCCAGACTCCTGTATTCTGTCTTGAAGACACTGTCCTGCGAAGCTGTTTCTGTGCTGGGCCCAAGACAACAGAAGCCCCTTGGAAACTGGCTCAACCAGTTAATGGCATCAGGCCAAAGGAATCCCAGAAATGGCTGAACCATGTCAACGCCTGTCCCTCCTTAGGCACACACAAAGGAAGCCCAGTTCTGCACTTCCTGCTGTTCATCGGCAGGCACACACATACACGCACACACATATGCTGCACTCCAGTCTTCAGTGTGTGCTGAATGCAGCACACCAGCGCGTTTGTTACGGGGGCATGCGTATATGTTCATGTTATTAGCCTGTCATGGCATGTTGATTTCCAGGGTTTATTAGTTTTTTAGCTCATTGATTTTTATATGTATACACACACATGTACAATGCAATCAATCTACTGAACGGAGGCAGGTCACACTAACATTGCTGGACAGTGTTTCTTCTATTGTTTTTATTAGGACTTATAAAATGTGGCTCTGTCTACTGGCAAGCTCGTTTTTCCTGCAGGGTGGTAGCTTTATGTAGGTTTGAACACTTTGTGAAGTTTTGGAGAAGTGCATTAATCTTGAGTTCTTAACTTTCTATTGTGCTTTCTTTCATCTTTCCACTCAGAAACATCCAGTGTTTTTTTTAAAGGCTTCTATAAAAAGATGTTAAGTTCATAGCTGTAGTACATCATACCATGTGCCTATGACAATGCTGAAACTGAACTGTTCACAAATTGAACTTCCTATATCCTGTGATGCCTGATTTTTTTTTTTTTTTGAAAAGTACCTTCAAGTCTTCCGAACACCAGAATGTTTACTGCAGTTGTGTTGTCTTACCAGCGCCGGCTGGCCATGCCCTGACTACTGTCTTTTTATAATTTGGTCGTTTTATTACCTTTTTTAACTTGTGGCTTGCTGACTAAAATCTTCACTACCACTTTTATCTTTTACAAGTTAATGTTATTTAGTTTAATGTGGGTTATTTGACACACATTTCCAATAAGCACTACTGTGTAAAATATGGTTTTGGCTTGCACTTGAAGTTAGGTTATGGCACCAAACCCACTTAACACGCTTCAGTGGCTGTCTTGTGAAACTGCCTCACTTAGCAAATGAACACACACAGTTGTTGACTTCTGCAATGGGAGGACAGTGGTTTTTAACAGGTCTTACACCAAGTAGTTTTAAATGCATTAACTTGAAGTGTACATGCATTTAAATGTATTCTTTAAAGAATAAATATTTTATGTACATCCCAGGGTTTGTGTCTGTTTCTGGAATAATGCATTTTCCAGTCAGGTGATGACTGTAATGTAATGACTGGCTTGCATCAATGGTAGCTAGACTACCATGCCTTCATAAGCATTTCCATGACTCTGAAAGAACTAAGCCACGATTGACATATAAACATGTAAGATCACAAAAGGACACTGACTGACAAGAGACTGTACTATGAAAGGCAGTTTTTATTTTCATACATACAAGACAGGACTTGTTTGCAATAATTTCTTTACTTACATTAAATACATTGTGGAAATGGTCACCTTGTTTCTTTACCTTGGTTATATCCTCTAAGCCAAGAAAAGACACTTTCCAATATATATTTTGTTATGCATTTGTACAATTTTAGCAAAGGCTTGATTTTTTTTTTTTTAGGAGAAAATATGTATAAATTATGTATAATGCGATAAAGATGGTTAAAATACAGCAGTATCCCTACACTTTGTGCATAGGCACAATGATCACATTTCGGAAAAAATATACCCTTTGACGAGTAGGCCAATGACCCATTAACTGGAGGGGGAAAAAAACCTAAAAACTAAAACATGGGGAAGGTTGTCACTTTGACTCCCTTTGTGTTGTCAGATTGCCTGTGTTAGCAGCTAGTCCTTCCACGTGCAGCACAATCCAAAAGCTGGTGGCTGCTACTGGCTCGCCAATGGCACACTGCCATGCGTGGCGGTTGGTTCAGAGCAACAGCCACACACCTCCTGCCGTGGGGCGTGTGTGGGTGGGGGGCAGGGGGTGGTTACGGTGGCTTTTTCCATAAATTTGTTCTTTAGCATAACCGTGTGGGTAACTGCGACAACTGTGGATACGTAAATAAATGATACTTTACATGAACCTGCACAAAGAGATGGAGTGTTAGACATGGTCGATTCCTGGAGAGGAAGGAGCAGGTGACAGAAAGCAAGAAAGAGACAACATTATGTTGTGCTGAAATGTGGGGTGGTGGAGTGCTTTAAGAAGACTGTGCTTTTGGTGCAGGTGTGCACATGAACCTTGTGTTAGTCCCTGTTACCATGCATTCCCACACCCATCTTACAGTGGCGCCAGCATCTAGGACAAGTCGCTGTTTTGCCATATGCAAGCCCTTGGACTGGTTCTTTTAAAACCCAACAGGAATCAAAGAATGTGACAAAAAAGAAAAAGGAAAAAATAATCAAAGACAAGAACTTGTGCTCAAGGATGCTTGAGAGGCAGAGAAGTTCTAGAATCTAGGGCTTATGCTGGTAAGCGGTGTCAGGTTGAACAAACTGCATTTGGGGGTCTTGGGTAGGTCTGCAAGGAAACTGATGTCCTTAGGTCTCAACACCCTGCCTGTGCCGCTCAGCTGTAGTTCCCCAAACCTAGCTCCCTTAAACCGCCCCCAAGTTTTTGAGAGAGTCGGCCAGACACAAGCTCTGGATTGTGACTTCATTTCTGATGTGTGTTTTGAATCAGTTTGTCGGTGATGATACCAGACTCCTCATTTGTTCCCACTTCGTGCTCATCTTCCACCTCTTTCTCTACCTCAGCCCAGATATTACCACATTCCTAGTCCCCTTCTCCCTCCCTCTTTCCTTCTGTTTCTCCACCTGTCTCAATCAGTCCCTCCCTTTGTCTCTCCATCTGTTCCTGTCTATCCTTCTCTCCTTGATTGCCTCCTTCCCTCTCACTTTCCTTCTCCCTCTGTCCCTCCTTTTCCCTTCTTTCCCTCCCTCCCTCCCCCCCCCCCTCCATCCCTCCGTCTCCCCTCAGTTCCCACAACACTGGCTCTTGCTTGATTGGCTGGGCTGACTCAGGTCCACACCCGCTCTGCCTCCTCGGCCCGCGTTGGCCCCTCCCCCGCCCTGTGGCTCACTTTTTGGCAATTTCTTGGCTAGAAAAGAAGCAGCGGGGAGAAGAAAATATGGTCATTCAAGAGCCAGTAAGCAGAGCAACAAATGGCAATTTTCACAGGTAAGTTTACAGGGATTTAATAGGACACTGATTGGAAATGAGAATACCACAACAACTTCTAACTGCTGCATCATGTCCAGGAGCTACAATGAAAGAAGCTGAGCAGGCGATGCAGACAGGCCAGGGCTTGATGTTTCAGAGGCGCCGGTCAGAGGTGAGGTCCAGAGCCCCAGTTGAAACTCATGGGCCTCCCCTCTCACCAGCATCTTCACAGAACACCATTCTGCGCCCTGCCCGCTGAACTCAGTCATGCATTTCTCACTGTGACATGGGCTCCCCCTTGTGGCTATCTTTGGAAATTGTACCTCACTGGAGTGATACTCTGAGTGAGAGCATAATCTTGTTATTAACAGGAGGGTTGCCCAGAAAGTAATGACCCGATAAAAACAAAATTCCACATGCAAACAATCAGATTTCTGGTGCTGTGAAATTTAACTCTCTGTGCCATGCTCTACAGAGGATTAAGTTCTCTGACATATTTCAGCTGTGGGGGGGTACTAAGACCTGGGCACCCTGTGAGCCTCTTCAGTGCAGACAACCTATCAGTGCAGGGTACTTGCTCACCTATGGCCAGGAACAGGTCATTGACGTTCATCGCGGTCTTGGCGGAGGTCTCCATGAACAGGAGGCTGTTGTCGTCGGCATATGCCTGTGCCTCCTGGAGGAATCACAGTGCATTGGTGAATCAGAGCAGGAAGTGTTTTCAAAAGAGAAACAGAACTAAATAAGCAAGGACTGAGAGACACTTACACACACAACCACAGACACAGACACATGCATATCCACATTCAGATGTCACAAAAACATTCAGATATGCACAGACATACACAAACCCACACACACACACATATAGACACACAAACTGCAGTCTGGCTGACTGGTTAAATCGGAGGCGTACCTCATACTCCACAGCTCTCTTGGCAGACAGGTCCGCTTTGTTCCCTGCCAGGGCAATCACAATGTTGGGGCTGGCTTGCCTCTGGAGCTCCTTCACCCAGGTCTTAGCACGCCCAAACGTCTCCTGCACACACAGCAGGTAGTCAGCAGCTGCCCTCAGCATGAGTACATCCGAGACCACATTTCACTTCACCCACATAGCCCCAGAATGGAGAACGACATGGCGGTGACATACAGTGGCAAGAAAAAGTATGTGAACCCTTTGGAATTACCTAGTTTTCTGCATTAATTGGTCATAAAATGTGATCTGATCTACATCTAAGTCACAAGTATAGACAAACACAATGTGCTTAACCCAATACCACACAAACAATTATAATATTTCATGTCTTCATTGAACACATCCTTTAAACATTCACAGTGCTGGTGGAAAAAGTAAGTGAACCCTTGGATTTAATAACTGGTCGAACCTCCTTTGGCAGCAATAACCTCAAACAAGCACTTCCGGTAACTGCTGATCAGACCTGCACAATGTCCAGGGGGAATTTTGGACCATTCTTCCTTATAGAACTGCTTCAGCTCAGCCATATTCTTAGGATGTCTGGTGTGAACGGCTCTCTTGAGGTCATTCCACAGCACCTCTATTAGATTCAGGTCTGGGCTCTGACTGGGCAACTCATAAGGCGGATTTTCTTTTTTTGAAGACATTCTGTAGGAGATTTACTTCAATGTGTAGGGTCATTGTCCTGCTGCATCACCCAACTTCTACTGAGCTTCAGCTGGCGGACAGCCACCCTGACATTATCCTGTAGGATACCTTGATAAACTTGGGAATTCATTTTCCCCTCGATGATGGCAAACTGTCCAGGCCCCGAGGCAGCAAAGCAGCTCCAAATCATGATGCTCCCTCCACCGTACTTCACCGTTGGGATTATGTTTTCATGTTGGTATGCAGTGCCCTTTTTACGCCATACGTAGCGCTGCGTGTTCTTCCCGAACAATTCAACCTTAGTCCATCAGTCCACCATCAGTCCACAAAACATTTTCCCAGTAACATTGTGGAGTGACAAGGTGCTCTTTGGCAAACTTCAGGTGTGCAGTGATGTTTTTTTGGAAAGCAGCGGCTTCCTCCGTGGTGTCCTGACATGGACACCATGCCTGTTCAATGTTTTGCATATGGTAGACTCTTGATGAGAGACGTTAACCAGTTCCAATGATTCCTTCATGCCTTTAGCTGTTACTCTAGGGTTCTTTTTTACCTCATTGAGCATTCTGCATTGTGCCTTTGGAGTCAGCTTGGCTGGACGCCCACTTCTAGGGAGAGTAGCCACAGTACTAAATCGTCTCCATTTGTGGACTGTGGACTGGTGAATACCTAAAGTCTTTGAGATTACTTTGTAACCACTTCCAGTTTTATGCAAATCAACAATTCTTGATCGTAGGTCTTTGGAGATATCTGTTTTACGAGGCATGGTTCAGATCAGCAGATGCTTCTTGTGAATAGCAAACTCAAAAAGTGAGTGTTTTTTATAGGTCAAAGTAGCTCTACACCTCGCTCCAATCTCGTTTCATTGATTGGACTCCAGGTTTTCTAACTCCTGACTCCAATTAGCTTTTGTTGGAGTCATTAGCTTAAGGGTTCACTTTTTCCACCAGCACTATGAATGTTTAATGGATGTGTTCAATACTGACATGAAATATTATGATTGTTTGTGTGGTATTAGGTTAAGCACATTTTGTTTGCCTGTACTTGTGACTTAGATGTAGATCAGATCACATTTTATGACCAATTAATGCAGAAAACTAGGTAATTCCAAAGGGTTCACATACTTTTTCTTGCCACTGTAATAAAGGGTGGGGAAGGCTCCCATGTGGCTCAGAACGTGAAAGTGCTTCTCTCAAGTGCAGGGTGAGCCCTACAGCACGGGTTTGAAGCGCCCATGTCATTTGTCAAGAGTGACTGGGAGCCCACCTTAGCAAAAAAAAAAAAAAAAACTGGTTTTGCGTGGGACTTGGATGGGCACCTATGATTTACTCAGACAGCGTTTGCCCCCTGCTGTACTCTGGGACTTGTAGTTTGCGGTAGGAGTGCATGTGTATCTGTAGGTGCCTCATCCCATGCTCCCACATGGGTTCAGCGGTTGTAGCTGCCATGGTGACGAGCTTAAGTGCATAATTGGCAACTACTAAAAGGGGAGACAAAAATCAGGGAAAATGCAGAAAAACGGGGAAAAGTGTACCGTGTTGGTGATATCGTAGACCACAATGGCTGCCTGGGCTCCTCTGTAGTACATGGGTGCCAGGCTGTGGTAGCGCTCCTGGCCTGCTGTGTCCCAGATCTCGAATTTGACTGTGGTGTCATCCAGGCACACTGACTGCGTGAGGAACGCGGCTGGGCCGGGCAAAGGGGCCGGTGGAGGGGGCCAGAAAGAAGAGAGGTGACACAATGACAAGGTTGAGGGGAGGAGTTGAGGAAAAGAAAGGGATGGACACAAGAGCAAAAGAAATACAAGGGACAATAAGGGAAAGGGACAGCGCTACTAAAGTTTCACTAATCAGTTTACAAACAGGGCCTCTTTTCATTAGCTATCAATTGTGCCAATTCTGCATTATTCTCACACACACACATACACATATACAATACACACACACACAATCGAGCTGAAGGTCTACTGTATACATATACACAATCAATTCACTTTTGTCCACAGTATACACACAGCATATGCCCATTTGATCAGTTTATTCCTGTATACATCCATTTTGTGCACACAGTATACACACACTGGTTTAAATTTGTAATTGGACATAACCTGCCCCCTTTCCACTGCAGCCACGCTCACTCCCTTCACATGGCATTTTTTTGCCGTGCCAAGTGAGGACCCCAAGGGTTTACTGGTCATTACATTACATTATTAACATTTAGCAGATGCTCTTATCCAGAGTGACTTACAGGAGTTACAGTCTTACATGTTATCCATTTGTACAGCTAGATATTTACTGAGGCAAATCTAGGTTCAGTACCTTGCCCAAGGGTACAACAACGGTGCCCCAGCAGAGAATCAAACCAGCAACCTCTCGGTTACACACCGTGCTCCTTACCACTATGCCACACTGCTGCCATGTGACGATGTAACTTGCAACAGCTCAGATACTGTTGGCAATAGAAAAATATTAAAGGGGGATTCTGTGAAGCTGAGCTGTCTGCTGTGGCTATCAAAGGATTAGGCCCACAAGTCGCCTTTCAACGCTGCGTTTGTCCGTGAGGCCCGGCTGGGTTCTGGCACGACTTGGCTTGGCTCGGCTCAGCTTGGCTTGCGTGGTTTGTCAGGGGAAAAGGGGCATTACAGTGAGCGTGTCGTGTACATGAGGAGTATCACACTGTAGGTGTGCCGCATGTGTGCTTGCTTCTATTCAGATCAATTCCCCCCACCTTAACTTTGATTACTGTGCTCCAATGAATTACCCAGAACACACTGCAGTAAGAATCAAGTGAAAATGCCAAAGTAAAATCTTCAGATGTGATATCTAGGCCAAGATGCCAGGAATATCACAATGAATCAGGCTCCATGTGCATGTCTTACAAGGAATGACCTGACTGACAGGATGGAAGAGTGTGCTTGTCTCAGATACTATCATTCACAGGAGGTGTAAATAACTATTTAGCAACATCTTAAGGCTTGGCGTGGACTACAAGGTTTCAATTATCAATTCTTAAGTGTGTGAAAGTGCTTGATCCAATCAAACCACAAAGTGGCCTGCCAAGCTTCTCTCTTTTCTCAGCATTTACAAAAACAGTTGGTGCACCTTTCAACAGCAGCTCACAAGACTGTATAACAACATGATGTTTAAATGTGTTACTGCTAAATTAGGAAAACCTGCTTTGCATGCAGACTTAGGCGGAGGGTACGTGTCCACGTCTCGGCGGGCACGCCCATTATACCTCCGATAGTGCTCTCCTGGTACTCGTGGAATTGCCCTTTGACGAAGCGCAACACCAGGCTGGACTTTCCCACGGCGGACTCCCCCAGGAGCACCAGCTTGAACTGGCACACCTTGCTGGGCTGCGGTTGGCCGTTGGGTCGCGACGGGCGCCCTGCCATTACGGGTCACAGGGAAACTTTCAGGGAGAGGGGATGCTTCGTGACGGCCGGGGTCGGGTCGGGAGGACGGGGAGGGGACTGGAGTGAGAGCGCCCCTATTGAAAGGACAGAGCCTCCGCCAGGTCGGTAAAACTGGGAACCTACAAGACAAAAAAGTGATGCAGGCTCTAAACAAATCGGCGTAATTTAGCACCTTAACAGTGTACTATCGTAACGAAGGCAGGTTATTTTTCCGAACTGAAGCCCCAATTAGCCTTTTCGATCATGTTTACATTTAATATGAATTGTTGTACCATTTTTTGTGTGGCTCTGCGTTCGCCAACTTGCTGCCGTACTTAAGCCCGGTTCATGACATCTGACGTGAGAACATGTCAGAAAAAAACCTTATGACCAGAATTATCACCTAGGCTGCATATCAAATGTGCACTGGTGACTACAGCGATATGTGTTAGATCAGGCAGCGCGATTCAAATTAACTTCCACCCAACTAACTTGGTGCAGTTCAGATAATGTTTGCTGACATTAGCTGAACGACTTAAAATTATGGTCGCTGATCTGACGATTATCGAACCTACTACAGCAAACAAATACAAGTTAGCTTACTTAGCTAGCTACGAGAATAGCCTTCTCTCTAGTTAGCTAGCTGGTTAGCAAACTATGTTGCAAGTTTTCTGCGTCGACACCGGCTTAAAACGGTAAAGATTCATATTTTTTGATAAGATCCCTGCTAGCTCGTCACCAAGTAATAAACTGTTTTCAGAAACAAGCTAGTTAGCTACCGTTAGTTGTTGTTGGTCAGTGGACTGTCAACATGAATTTATTGTCTTGATCGGTTGGATCTACTTGTACAGCAAATATTAGAAGGGGTTTTGTATTCAGTATAAGCGCATCCTTGTTTTCCTCAGCTGGCTAATCCTCACCATCCTCAGCTAGCTACCTAGCTATCCGTGTTTCACACATTGCGTTTTAGAGCGCCTGGGCGCACTGGAACCAAGAATACAATGCGATGGACCCTCAGAAACACAACAAAGGCAGAGAGTACTGGATACAGTGTCTGGCAGGATTGATTATGACTGTTGACAGTAGCTAAATATGATTATTCCCCTTCCCCC
Organism: Megalops atlanticus; assembly: GCA_019176425.1. NCBI lineage: Eukaryota > Metazoa > Chordata > Actinopteri > Elopiformes > Megalopidae > Megalops > Megalops atlanticus. Next base: position 3,887,256 of record CM032879.1, on the reverse strand, counting down.
ACCTCCGCCAGTCCATCTAAACAGTCAGAAGTACCCCACCCCCTCCAAACGCTTCCCCTAGATCATATCGGAATTAAAACACTGGACAGCGCCCCAGACTGGACACTGGGTGTTCGATACCGGAACGACGCTCCACAACCTAAACGCCAAAACCCTTTATCTCCCCCCGAATCCACGACCCGACGATCGTACCTGTCGCTCGATCGCTTTCTTCCCCCAGTCGCTTCGTCCTAAGGGCTGCGCAGCGTCGCCTGTCTCGTAAAGTCCCACGTCCTGGGCGCTGGCTGACAGACAGAGGCTTAAACCAATGGGAGTTATTTTTTTATTCTTCTATTAACTTTCAAGGAGAGTTGTTATTAGAAAGACCTATTCATGCCACCTACTGTGCTGGAGGTTTAAAAAATACACACATGTTCAGCAATATTTAGATCTCACTTTGTCAGTATGGCCACAGCCTGAAAGAAAACACGCAATAAAATAAATTACCCTACATTTCCATAATAACAATTATGGAAATATCATATCATAATCAATACGATGTATAGAAATCTGGGTAATTCCAATGTCACTAACACAGAAGTGTGTGATTCATAATGCTGTTACGTGGACTCACTTCATCTTAAACTAGAGATGTTCGTGGTAATGATCGTAAAAATGCCAAAAAAGTTACTAAAACTCAGAAAAACACCAAGTTGTCGTCATGGTTGAAATACACCAGCCTAGGATGCTACAGGAAAGAAGAGCATTGGTTTCCATAAGAAAGTAAGGAAAAATTTAGAATATCTAATGTATCCTCTCTGGTCTTTTTAAGTGTGTTGTATTTAAATGTATTGCCTTTTTATTGACATTAAGTTTATCATTACCTTACTCCATCTCATAAACATTGCTCCAGTCTTGAACAAAAACACCGGTAACAATGTTTTAAATTATTGCTAATTATTATTAAGTAATTATTACTATATCTATTTGTGTGTGTGTTTGTGTGTGTGTGTGTTTATGTTTGTGCTTGTCTGTGAGTATGCTTGTGTGCATGCATGTCTAACGGTTTTACCTTTCATTTCCAAAGGCATTAGCCAATGCAGTGACAAGGAGCAGTTTTTAAAAAATTCTCCTTTTTCTGCTCCCATTTTTACCATCAGCCTTATCCTCTTGTTTCACCTCCTAATGGAACTAGGTTCTTTCATTTCAGTCCTGAATCCCATGAGTCACGGCACCTCACCACACATCCTGCTAAAGCATTAACTCTCATGCGCGTCTCTGTGTCTCTGTTTCGTCTCAGTGCATAAACATGAGTCAGTCTTTTTGAACATCTTTCCCTGTTAGGCTGGGTGGTAATCTACCAGGGGAACAGACAGGTGTGGTTCACAGTGTGAGAAAGGCCCTCTCTACCTGGGGCAGTTTGGAAAAATCACATTGCAGAGCCTGACCCCTTACCATATCCCTCTCAATAGGCAAGCCTTAGAAGGGTAACCCACCAAAAACCCCATAGCTGCACACTGTTCTCACTGTCAAGAAACTATTCCTTTAATCACACATCTCCAAATCATCTGCACCCAAGGTCCTGCAAGAGGACACATGGGCCATTACGGATACAACATTGCAGTATTGCATCCAGCATATTTCTTGCTTTGAACTTGATCAAAACAAATTCCAAAGAATTGGTTTGCACATTCTTCCTATTTGTTTTATCCTAGGACAAACTTGGTAATGAATGACTGACTTTACAACAAAGTAAATCTTTGTATGATTTATTGCTTTGTGGGAGAAGCTTAGCATTGCATGCAAAGAAATTATTTTTGAAATGTTAATAACTGTAATGAAAGATTCAGTTCAAGAACATGTAAACAGTCTTTCTTATTGATGATATTAGGTCACCATGAAAATTCCATTAAGGAACTCTAATGTCAAAGATTTACACCACTGTTCACCTGTTTTTCCTAAAGCATTACAACCTCCAGAGGAATGTCCTAAAATGGCTCTTCAAGTTGCACGTGTACCACATGTGACAGATGGAAATTACTCATAATCAATAGTATCTTTACATCCTGTTTCCTTTAAACTAACGAAAGACACACATTTATTTTAAAAATCTGCATCTGGCACATAAGGGACAAAGTGTTAGAGGACAGTAACCCAACCTGTGTCCTCACAATGTGCTCAGTGTAAAGGGATAAGGCCAGCAGTGCCTCTCCTGTATGGCACTGCCTTGGAACTGGAGCTGCAATTGGAAGCTGGGGAAGCAGTTTCAACTTAGGGCTGCACTCTGGAGCTGGAGGTGCAATTTTGGGGTGTAGCTTCACATGGTGTCATGGCAGCACAATGTGGAAAACACTAGTTCGCTCTTACTGGCAGGCCCTGAATCCAGAGTCCAATACATGCCCTGGCTTGTATCATAACTGTGGATTTCAAATGGGAACTGAGAATATTCGCTTCACCTTTTATTTTGAATAGTTTCAGCTTTGGTGACACGTATTGAATGAGACAAAAAGAGCTGATGCACAAGAGCAACAAAGAGACGCATTATGAGAATTACATGGGATTTATCACGTGCTGCTGCAGACTTACCAGACTGTCAGGTTATGCCTCCCTAAGCCTTATCAGGTAGGCTACCTGAAGTAGAGAGTGGTACAGGGGACAATACACACAGGATTTCAGCACAGTGCCAGCAGATGGCACCTGAGGAGCACCTACACACCTAGCTCAACGCCGCACTCTAGTCTCTTACGCTGACCTATAGAGACTGATGCATTAGACTTGAAAACCTCAAATGCAGATGCAATCACACAGGCCCCAAACCTTGCTGGCCACTTACTGCCACTATGACTGTGATTATTTAAATCCAGTGTGAACACAAAGAGATCTCACTATGGTTGCTCCACTGAAATCCGAGTGCCTGTATTCTGTTTTTGTTCATGGCTGGCTCTCCTAATGTTAAATGTATTTTGCCTATTAATTATAAATCACTTCAAAAGCAGCTTGTAGCAATAATGTAGAAAAATATACATCCCTCCTGGTATTGACTCTTTATTCCAGTTATTTAGACTGATGAGAATTTGGCCACTGTCTGCTTCATAGCTTTGTAGTCAAACTCCGCATATTCCAGAACAATCGGAATCGCGTTGTATTGCAATGTTCTCATTTCCTTTGACCAGTTATTTTTAGCCAGTAGACAAGAGTAAGCATTGGCCTTTCAGGAGGGAAACAAGTATAGTGTATCTGCTTCCTGTTTACGGAAATGTGGAACTACAAGTGCTGTGCCGTGTTCTTATGAGCTTGCTGTGCCTTTGGGGGCAACACAGTGAAACATTAAACTCTTTGTAATGTTTTAACGTTGGTACGCTGAACATCCTCTTTTAGCCCATGGGTGTCGAGGTAATGTCCTTTCACCAATGCGACACGAGAGGGCGCTTTTCAACAAAAACTGCAAATTGACGTACCGCTCCTTCAAAGCGCCAGTCTCGACTGCAACGCAAACCTTTGCGCGAACAACGAGTGGAGTGTAGGCAAATCGTTCTGCAAATTTTTCTGCCTTGTTTGTGTTGAGATGGGGAGGTCAGATCTGTAGGTGGGACGATGTCTCTAGGCCGGGGTGATACAGGGGACGAAAAACACCAGGATGGGAATCTCTGTATCCTGTTATTGTAAAAGTTGATGCCATTAGAGTCCGATCCATAATAAAAAGTATTATCCCACACTTTCCATCTCGTCTGTTTCCTCTCGCGGAGGACATGCATACATGCATAGTGCTCTGCTCTGATCATCCTGAAAACTTGAAAAAAACCCGACTTAGAAACAGCTACGCTGATTTACTTATTAATGTGGTGTAAACGAAAGGACAACAATAAGATCGTAATTAAGGCTGCAACACTTGCATTTAAAATCAGCTATGACCCATACGATGTCAGTTCTGTCACTGGTGCTATTCATTGTCAAAACTGCCTTTTCTCACGGTTTGCTTTTTCTCGGTTCTGCCACAGCACGCTGCATGCCGCTAGGCTGTCCGTTTTGAGAGTTTATCATCTCTCAAGACATTGGCATAGGACTAAAAATGTTCCTACTATGCGATTTTAACAGACATTGACATACGTCTCAAAGGTTTCAGTTCTGGAAAATAATGTGGTTACAGTTCAGTAAGTTCAGTAACATAACGCCACTACATTTTGGCCTTACCTACAAAACCTGGTTTATGCCAGTATGCTGCCTTCAAGCATAATGGCAGACAAGTGATGACTGGGGCCTAACTAGGTTCAAAATGTCTTTAAAAGATGGCGCTTGTCAAATCTCTACGCAGCTTTTGTTCCGTCACTGTTTTCCTTGTCAACAGTCCCCTTGTGAAAGACTCCCAGAGTGGCAAACACGTTTATGCAAAGCACTATCAAGAAATTTGTCATAACTTGCTTTTCACTTGTAATCTCTAGGGACGTTATGCTGCGTAGAACATCAATCTGTCACTTGAACGACATGACTTTGAATATGTCTAGCCCTGATCTGCTGTGCCGTTGTAGCGTCTTAGATTCATTCGCATTCACCTTTTTCATCCTTTCATAAACGGTCAGAGTTGGTCGTCCTCTGTCCTTCATGCATATCAGCAAAGTTGCTATTGAATAAACAACGCTTCTAGCTGCATTTCGTCGAATGACTAACAAACCTCGCAAAATCATTTGCAAATACGGTAGCCTATTGGTTCCTCCCTTTTCCCTCGTGATATTCTCCAATCCAGTTGGACTTTCCAAAGTCTTTTGTTGGAATTATTTAGTGTCATTTCCATGCACACACTCTTACTTACCAGCGAGCCGATTTCACCCGACTCTGATAAAATTCGATCAGGTTGACTGGAATTCCTTTTTATTAAATTAAGCTTAACTGGGTTCGGTTTCAACTAAAATTGCTCTTCTGCTCCCCTACCTGCTGTTGCCTGATGAATAAGTTTAGTAAACCTATTCGCTGCGTTGGCACGTGAGTTAGCAAGGGATACCTTTCATTCACATGGACCAGAGAAGCGCAGCTCTCACCTTCCCACAGCCTGGCATTCTAGAGGTTAATCAGAGCAGAACGCTCTTCCTCTGTATCTCAGGTTCTTCTATATCGTTGCAATGTCCCGAGTGTTCTCCGGCTATGACTTCTCAACAGTGAACTCGTCACAGAGCTGCCACTGAGATTCGAATAGCTCCTGTTTTATTTAATATGAAGCTTAACAAAATATCTGCCGAAGTTCACAGATCACGCTGCATATAAACAATTCATGAGATGACCTATACAGAAATGCCACATATATACGTATATTAAATAAGCACACTTAACTAAATTATTTCAATTAAATAAATTATCTGCTCTTGGAGGGACAAGAGACAGCCAAAGTAGTATGGTGTGGTGTGTACGGGTGAGTATGGTAGTACGGTAAAAGAACGCTTTTAACGTGTGAGGTAGCATTTCATACCTAATCATTTAAGACTACCATAACATCTCTTAATTAGTAATGCCTACTACATTGCATGTACTTATTTGAAGCCAATTTTCATTCTTCTCTGAATGCAGTTCTTAGGGTGTCATCTACCATTTGACCACTGTCTCACCAACTGGCCCTACCAGTTCAGATAAAATAAGTGCCTTTTTCAAACTATCACTCACCCCTCAATGTATTACTTTATCCTGCAATTTCATCATTTCATTTGGCATATCATTTTAATCTGGAGCGACAAAAAAGATAACCAAACACATGCTTTCACTCAAAGCCAAAAGCCACATGCCAGTGTGGCATTTCTTAATTTCCTGCCGTACTACCGACTAGCTAATATTAGAAGTTACTGTGCCGGCTACACTTCATTATGTTCACTGTGTCGTTCCAGAGTTAAGATTTTGCACAACTCTCCCTGCTCCAGACACGCTCTTTCTGACCTTTAAATATCTCACTTTCCTGTCCGAATCCTGGAATAAAACTGGAACGGGGCTGTAATTGCTGCATGGCAATGTATTTCTTACTTCAGTTTTGCATGCACTCCATCTTCCACTCTCTGGAAGTTAGAGATTTCACAGCAAGTCATTTCAGTAAATGACAATAAACAGTAAATGACGGTGACAGTAGAGTGCCCTCCCTTAACTGGTTTATTCCCATTATAAACTCAATTCTTGAAATGTGATCGTGGACTTGTATCAGAAAACATGTACTGGGTTTTTTTTTTCAGACGTTTAGTTGTCCCGGGTTACTCAAAGACTCCTGAGAGCGGGTTTTGAGCTTCGTTGAAATCAGTGAGGATGATCAATAAAATTAAGTTGAAATGGTGTTTCTGAATCTTTTCGTGCTCAGTACAAACATCAACACAGCTGCTGAATACCTAAAGGTAAACTTACAAACTAGCCTACTTCTGGACGTGGACCCAAGCTGCAAAGTGAGTAAGTAGATTTCTGTGACCCTACCAAGCATGTTTAATTACCATGTTCTATATATTAAATTTTTAGTTATAATTTATCTGACCTGATTCGCACTGCTGCTCATTGACCTCACTGGCCTTGCACCGTCAACGTTACAATCGACTTGTTTGACTCCCTGCTCTCGGCAAGGAACACGTCTCCTGGCTGGATATTGGCCCCCGTAAAGCTGAGGCAAAAGAAACGCAGTTAGCTATTGTGAGTCAGAAAAAAACACATTAGGCCTATAAGATCGACAGTAATTGTTGTTCATGTGTCCATAATTTATGCCTATGTTCCAGTTTAACATAAAGAATAGATGGTTCCATATGTATGCTGAATCTTTCAAGGGAAACTTAGGGCTACTGCTTAAAGCATCTTTTACACATTGCTTTGTAAGTCGTGTATTAGGACCTGTGTGACAGAAGACGAATCTGCTCTAGTACTACTTTGTGCTTGGCAGGCACTAGCCTACTATGGACGAGGAATACAAACATAATTTCATTCCTTTGAATTCTCTGATCTAAGTAACGCTGGCAACTGGCATATTTGAAAGATTTGACACTTCAAGTAGTTAACATGCACATTTGAGGAAATAGCGAAAAACAATGAGTTTTAAAAACGAGATGTCTGGACCATACAGAGATTGGCTACTCCGTAAGAACTGGGCGGCGAGTGCAATTTCAAGCAATGACATCACTTTTCCTGAGGAGTGCTTCCAAACGCGGAAAGAGCTCTGAGACGGTTTTCCCTGGCTGTCCAACGCGAAAGGAAACGCTGTTTTTTTTTTTTTAAAGCAAAAATACTATTTTGAATGCATCGTATTTACCGTAACGTTTGCGCGTCTCTTCCACATACAGCTTTCTGCGGACTCCGACAAATGAGGTTAGTGTTTGTTTCCACTTTCCACTGGCATTTAATGCGGCTGTGTTTGCTTTATTGCAGTTGAGCTGGTACTAACAGCGATACGACCCAACCATATTTAGGGTAGCTAGCCAACATTAGCTACCTATGCCGAAAAAGCATGCTTTGGCTTTCCGTGTGGATGCGACAGAGGTAGCTAGCTAGCCAGATAACGTTAGCTTACCACTCCTTTGTCAATTATGCCATTGTACGTGGATGTAAAAGAAACTTGCAATTTACTTGTCGACAGCAGGCGCATTAGGTAACGTTGGCTAAGATTAGAAGCATTAATTACAATTTGGCTTGACCAGTGCTGTTGTGGATGAGTGGGGTGCTGCGTTTCAGGGTAGCGAGCTAGCTAGATACAGCTTCTAAATTTAACATGGTAAGGAATTTTGGTTAGTGAACGTCATCAGATCTGAAAGAATAGGCCAGTTTGCTAGCTATAACGTTACATCTGTTTAGCCATTTGGCCCCTTTACATAGCTGTATATTAATTTATATTGTGTTTGGTTAAAATGTTTGCCGCTGATTGGCTATTTCAAAAATTATAGTAGGTAATGTTAGCTTATGCATTTGCCATTTTAGCCATCCAGCTAGCTCGATTGCTAGTTTGTGTTTATTTGGCTGCTTTCTGGTCAGGAAAGCGTCTGTGATTAGTTGCCGACAGCGTATGTATTGTAATGACAAGGTAGTTGTGATTAGGAGGCTACTATGCAATGTCTTGGGTATCTTGGAAGCGGTCTGTGTAGTCTTGTAAGGCCACATTCAGTGTTTCCCTGAGGGCGTGTTGTCGGCCAGGTGGTGCTTTGGCGATGCACCGGTCCGAGGTTTGGAGGGGGGAGGTGAATGCGGAGGGAGCACGCCACCCCTCAGTCCTGACCACTAACATTTTAGAATCGTTGTCGTTGTCTAGAATTGACACATTTCGTTCATTCTTGGGTCTACCTCCCTGGGATTAATGGGGCGGGCGGTGGCTTTATTCGAAAGAATGCAAAATCAGTATGCGTGTCAAAATGGGAAAATGCTTAATGACAAAAAGAGACGAGTGGAAACGGATCGTTGAAGTGCAAAAGGAAAGTTAAGACAGCAAAAGACAGGTTTGACATTTGCCATTGACTCCTGTTGGCATTATATTTTATCGACGCACGTTCTCTTTGCTCAGGTGGCATTTCTGTTCCCTCTGTTGCCGTTGTTGTTTGTCGTTCACCCTCGCGTTGACGGGTAATCCGTCATCTCACTTGGAACGAGGATTTTCAGGGCATTTACTCCATACTAATGGTTTAAATAGCTAGAAGTCATGGTATGAAGGAAACGAAAGGGAAAACAAGCTATTACATGGACACAGAAACCCGTATTCTCCAAAAAAGTATAGCTGCTATATAATTATAGGTAGGCCTATGTGATGTCATGGCACCATAACATTTAATTAAAAGTCTACGTCAAACTTAAACCATATAATCCATGCTAACTAAAATATCTGGTCAGTGTTGATGTAATATCAAATGTGCTCCTTCAGTAATCAGGGCTCCAGACTAACTTCCACTGGTAGCGCTGGTGCTACGAACTTTCTCACTTGGTCGCACTAGCACATGATTTGGTCGCACCATTTTTTTTTTTGGTACTGCATGGTATTAAGTGTTGGGGAGTAACTAGTTACATGTAACGGCGTTATGTAATTAAATTACAAAGTAAATGTAATTGTAATCCATTATAGGTACTGAGAAAAAATATGTAATTAAATTATAATCACTAATCAAAATGTTGGTGATTACAAAAGGGTTACATCTAAATGTATATTCATTTCGGTAAAAAGCTTATCTGAAGAATATCTTCGCTGTCGGGCGGAAGCCTCGTATCTCCATATTTAGTCATTTTTATTTTTTCATGAATCAATGCTATTGGTCATCCTTTACATCTGTCTGGGGGTTTTACAAATATTTAACCAATGAAAAGTATAAAAAAGATCTTGTGACTAAATGTCGTAACTCCATTGGCAAACTGTCCGCAACACCTCATGGCTCCACCGCGCCTCCATCTTGAATGAAGTGCTGCACACAGCAGAGCTGAAGGTAAACAGTGACGAGGCGATTTCGTCTGAGGCAAATAGCTCAATAGAATGTTTGCAAATTAGCCCTAGGTTGCAAACTCAGTTAAAACTGTGCAGTGTACCTGTTTATAAAATTTAGCTCTGACGTTAACATCGTGATTATAGATGGAAGTGTTTGCTGAGGAGACTAGTGTAGCTAGCTAGCGATGTGACAAGAAATGATCAGATTATTCATAGCCTTTCTTTCGCTAGCTAGATCAATCCCTACTTCATCAAAAGTAATACTTATTAGAAAACTCAGTTAAAACTCTTTCCATTATTGAAACGGCGATGATAAATGAAGTATAGCAGCTAGCTATACTGTAGAAGAATACACAGTAGTAGTAGGCAGTTGTTTGCAATGCAAGAGCTGAAATGCAAGGCTAAATAAAGAACTGGTTGTTTGAATACGTACAGCATTTTCTTTACTCAAGAAACACTAAGTCTATAAAGGCTAATGTTTTTTGTATTTGAGGCCTGAGACATGTGGGAGCGGAGTATGGAGGACGAAAATGACATAAGCATGCATGCATGCATAAATAAATAAATGCAGAAATAAATAAATGAAAAATGAATACATTTTGGTAATGAAAAAGGCTATTTCTGTATTTCTGCATTTCTACATTTATTCATTTATTTATTTATGCATTTATTTACTTATTTCTGTTTTTCTACATTTCTACATTTATTTATTTCTGTATTTCTACATTTCCACATTTATTTATTTCTTTATTTCTGTGTCTGTATGTTAATTGAGTGGGTGGTACTATACCTCAGTCTAAAGCCAGATTTGTTATAGCGGTGCGATTGGATCTACTGCTACTGCCTTGACTTGACTGGGGTTATGCACGGGACGTCACAGTAAGCGGAATCACTGCGGGTTCCACCCATTGAGTGGCAGAAAGACTTACTGAGTGGCAGCGTTACCGTTCAGCTTGAATGCCGCGAAAACACAAAAACTTGTCTAAAATGGGAAAGAGCTGTTGTGCGATTGACTGTACAAACAGATTCAACAAGAAATTGGAGCTATGTGTGTCCTCATCACTTTAATTTCACGAACAAATCCCGCCTTGAAGTACGACCAAGCGGCAACGGCGTACAAAAGCCGGGACATGCTAAATCGCTTAACGTGGCTTAATGTTCCAAGACTGCGATCAGTGATCACCAAATTTCTCTCGGACATCTCTTTTCATAAACACGTCCACCTGTCAAAAAACCAAAACTGAAATCCTATGAGTATGGACGTCATCTTACATTAAGCATTTTCCTCTCCATTGACTCCCATTATAAGGAAAAAGCTTAACTTGGCTTAGTGTTCCAAAATAGCGTCCAATGACCACCACATTTGTCTGACATCTCACATGTCATAAACACCATCTCCTATCAAAAACAGCAAAAGTAAAATCCAAGGAATATGGTAGTTAGGCCGACGTTTCGTTCAGCGCTGTCCTCTCAGTTTTGCTTTTTTGTTAGTTGATCGCTGTTTGGAAAATTAAGCTACGAAGCGTTTTCCTTATAATGGGCGTCAATGGAGAGTTTTGCTTTTTTGATAGGAGATAGTGTTTATGACATGTGAGATGTCAGACAAATTTGGTGATCATTGATCGCTGTTTTGGGACATTAAGCCACGTTCAGCTTTTTCCTTATATTTTTCATCATTGATCGCAGTTTTGGAACATTAAGCCATGTTAAGCGATTTAGCATGTCCCGGCTTTTGTACGCCTTCAGGCTTTGCTTTGTGTATTTCCCTGGGGTCGAAATCAGGTACATATAAATGTCAGGAGACCCCGATTCCTGGCCACATGTCAATGTCCATGGACCACTGGTTCTTTGGTAAGTTGTAAGAATCACTGTCGAGTCCAACTGCCTTTAATTTAGGCAGATTGTTTGTTTTACTCCCGGCTTCGCAGTTTCCCCTACTAAAGGCAGGATGTTGCAGCATGTTTTGCCACTCAGTCCGTCTGAGGGGGCGTATTCCGGTGGGAAAGCGACGTCAGTGCATACCCTCTATACGGCAGGTTTGCCTTTAGCTCGCTACTAGCCGCTTATCTAAACTTGAGTTGTCGACAGTTAGTTTTAATGTAGCCCTGTGTTATTGATGGAAAGTTTTGTACGAGCCATTGCGTGCAGTTAATACCAAGGTTAGCTAACCAGCTTGTGTAATGTAGATTTGATAGGAATCGTTTGCTTCTGTCTGGTTCGCCCAGCTGACCAATCCTGCTTCAGACTGAGGTATAGTACCACCCACTCAATTAACATACGGACACAGAAATACAGAAATAAATAAATGTGGAAATGTAGAAATACAGAAATAAATAAATGTAGAAATGCAGAAATAAATAAATGTAGAAATGCGGAAATAAATAGATAAATGTAGAAATACAGAAATAGCCCAAAATGTATTCCCAAAATGTATTCATTTTTCATTTATTTATTTATGCTTATGTCATTTTTGTCCTCCATAGCGGAGAAGAGTGCAGGCAAACCATGGTAGGTTGGAGTGCAGTTTAGTCTAGCATTTACATTTACATTTATTCATTTGGCAGACGCTTTTATCCAAAGCGACATACAAAAGTGCAAATAGTGGGCAAACAACAGGCACAAGAGCAAGATGTGTACAGGTCATACAATACAAATAGTGCTGAAGCTGAGCGCAAGGTCAGTGACGCGAGCCAACTAATCTGAACTAGGATTGCATCTCAAATACAATTACAGGAAAAATAGAGTACCGCTATACCACCTAGGTAAGTGAGGAACAAGTACAAGACAGGAGTCAGATTCTCAACGTCAACGTTACAAGGTCAAAGAGGCAGAGGTATCAGTCCAGGTAGAGTCTGAAGAGGTGTGTCTTCTAGACTAGCATTTGCAGTCTAGTCATAGCCAATACTGTCTTCAATAGCCTGTTCATAGCACTTAATCTTTTATAACAAGAGATTTTGGCCAAATGTATTCAAGGACAGGAAAAACTGAGCGCACACATAACTAAAATAAACTTTGTAACCTGTAATGCCGGCCTTACACCAAACGACTTTCAAGCGATTTCAGTGGGTGCAGACAAATTTCCAAAGTCAGAATAAAATCGGGAGAGTTTTGCTAGAGTCGCGGCGCGCTCCCGTGATCTCGATCTTTTGGTGTAAGGTGGTAATCGGAGCTGTTTTAAGTCAGTCTTTCTCTCATCTTGACGTTATGATAAAATCAACCGTGTTTAATATTATTAATATTATTAACATTAAGTTTTTAGTCTTGGCTGACACAAATAGTGACGTGGACATTGTCAGCAACCAATAGGTGAGCTCTCTCAGCACCAAACATCAAGGAAGGATCCTTAACGGCTGCATTTCAAGGATACCACATCAACGAATTCCGCCGAAGGACTTCTGATGTCGGATCCTTCGAATTCTACCAAGGACCAAGTCCTTCGTTCAGAGAATTTTCAAGGATGCATAGCGTGTATCCTCAGCCTTCTTAAAGCACCCACAATCCTATGTGCACGTATGCATTATACGCCTCCGTGTGCAACACCAACACCTTTTCACCGGGGGGAGGGACACTGGCGCTAATGGATATCGATGAGAAGCAAATGTAGTGAGATTGTTTAGGTACTATAAATATTGTTCAAGAAGTAGCTTAATAGCTTTATAATCTGCTTTACTTTTAGTTGTGAAATAATGAAGACTACTTGCATTGGTAAACTTTTCTCCGCACCGGTAAGTGGTATGACAACTAGCCTACAAACATGAACTCTCACAAACTAATTATGGACGCTTAACTTAACGACTCTTTGCTTGCTAAATTGTGCGGGAAGCAGGAAATAGGGGGAATTGAAAATATAAGATATTTAACTAGCCTATTAGCGTACCTATTTCGCCCTCCATTGCAACAAAGTACTGGAAGAGTACAAACAGCAATAGTGCGTCCATTATTGTTTTTGAAAATGTGGCGCGGAATTGAAGGCGGGACCTTTTCAATGACGCACACCTGCACACTCGCTACACTGTTCCATTTATCTGTTCTCCGAATGCTAGGAAGGAGTCTTGTCTAGCCTCTGAAGGACCCGACTTGGAAGGACCCGACCTATGAAGGAAGCAACCTTGACTTTGAGAAACAGCCGCAGTCTTGCAAATACAGTTGCCCCTCCCACATCGCGGCTTCGATTTTTCGCGGGTCGGCAACATGGGGAGCTTTGATGCCTTGTGTGGGAAACCGCGTAGCACTGCAGACGACGCGCGTAGTGGACGAAAAATAAAACGTAATAAGTTTAGTAAGTCATAAATGCATAAAATATATGTATAATATTAATGTATTTTATCGTTTAATACCATAAATGTACACACACACACATATATAATATTACACGGTTTTCCACTTCGCGGGGGGGGGGGCTGAGCCCCTAACCCCCGCGATGTGGGAGGGTCAACTGTAGTGACCCAGTTTTTGCAAAATCATAGTCTGTGACTGCATTGTTTTTAGTTGTTAGAGGGTGTCAGACTTTAGTCTTTTAAAAGTCTTTTCAGAGTCTTATCAAAGTCCTCTAGTGTATGGGAGGCTAAAGTTGATGATAACGTAATGCGATGCACTTACTGCCTCAGATGCGGCTGTTCTAATCAATGACGGACAAAACACTTATCTCGACATTCGCTGGTCAACCTCATAACTCCATTTGAGCATTGTTAGTGTGGCAAGAAACATAGAATTAATTAATTCAAAATATAAATGTGTTTCAGTGTACTGTGTCGACATTGGGTGACAGTGTCAAATAATGGCAGTCAATTTCCATTTAGATACAACTCAAGTTTGTATATTACACCAACAGCGTTTTCTACTGCTATTGTTTGTTACGTAATAAGTCTAGTGTGAGCCAAAGTGGTCTTGATGTGGACACGAAGAAACTGACCAATCAGAGCATATTCTCTGTTCATGTGAAAAGAAATAGATAAGTCAAAAAGACATTCGGCACCAGCTTCCATTAACGGAAAACATGTTTTTTACGTAATAAGTTTATTCTGTACATTTTATAGATTACATAGATGTTTATTTGACTGAGGCATTTGATGGGTCACTCCAAAACAAGACATTAATAACCCAGACCACAGGCTCCCCAGTAGTTTTAGGTCGAGGCCTAAGTGAACTTTGAACACGAGCTGAGCTGGACAGCCCAGGTTCAGTCCCGCCAGTGTCGTCAGCTGGTGATAGGGGGGAACCCACGCCAGAGAAACAAACTGGTCCAGTTCCACGTGTTTGCCTGCCCTCTCCCGGATGGGTAACTGCATGAGCTGTATCTCTATGGTATAACTGGGCACTCTAAAGTGGGAGAAGAAGGGTATTCCAAATTTAAAAAGTAAACAAAACAAGCCCCACTGCAAAAGCCGGTAACAGCCTTCGTTTTTTTGTGTATTTACTACTAGAAATGTAAGTAATACAGTGTCACTTAAATAGAAAATGTCAGGGTTGCAATTCTTCGTAATTCATAATTCTTCAGGTGTGACCATTTTTATTAGGCAAATTATTATTTGTGACTTGTATAGATAACTTCTCACAAAGTGAGGAAAGTTGCCCTAGAAGTGTAACAAAAATTCTCATCTTTACGAAAAACAGTTGAGTGCTGAATTAATAAATTTGTAATGAATGCACTTGTAATATGGCCTGCAAATTATTCTCTTTCTAAAGGGGGGAAATTTCCCTCTTTTTTAGTTATAGATAGGAGTTATAGTTACAGTTAAGAGTGGAACAGAGTTGTGTTTTAAGATAAGCAAACAGTACAGTTCTCGTAAACATGGCGAGAGCACTGAGTGTGTACTCACCATACTGTATCAGCTGTAGCGTCTACAAGCTTGCTGTGGTCCGGGCCAGTGCATACCAGTGTGAGTTTTCACAGAGGGAGTTATCGTGTATGTCAGTCCATCTTGGCACATGGCTAACGTTAATATTACAAGCTTTGCTTGGTTTGCTGTATTCATCCTATCTTGTTTGGAGAGTTCTGAAGTGTAATTAAGCTGCAAATCTAAATTTCTTTCATGGCAGAATAACCAACTACCTAGTAGTTCTTGTCATCTCTGTCCTTCTCTCTATCTCTCGCTCATCCTCTCTCTCTCTCTCTCTCTCTCTCTCTCTCTCTCTCTCTCTCTCTCTCACTCTGTCTTTCTCCCGGGACTGAAGCACCACCCCAGAGGGGCTCTGGGATGTGGTTGTAAACTCAATGGCACGCTCACTTTAGGTAGCTAACTAGTTAAGCAGCAGTTAGCAACTAGTTAGCTTGCTAGCCAGAAATAAGCTGTCAAAAAGTATTTGATATTAAAATGAGTTTCCTGTTGGTTGGCCATAATTTTTTGAAAGTCTTAAATATTTTGCAATTTAACTGGCTTGGAAGAGAAGAAACTGGAAGAATAGGTTATATTCCAGAAGCTAGTGAAGATTTACAGGCCTGATTGTAACTTTGCAATCGTTTCATTTCGTAAATTGACATATTGTCATTTAGGATATGTATCTTATTCCTTTGAAAAGTGCACATCCCAAAAATTACAAAGATTTAGCTAGGGCTATATATTGCTTAGCTACTGTTTTCCTGACCCTAGTGGTTTATTGTAAGCTGCCTTCTCCAGTTGTGTTTACTAAAGTATGTCTTTAGTACACCAAGATCTGTATATGCATTACAACTCTTGTGATCCAGTAGGCAAAGCTGTTTGTCAGTGGTATCCGTAGGTGTTATCTTTGACAGCAGGTGCTGCTTATAGGCCCGTTCATAACAATTAAACAATTATTCTTCTGTTTACCTTACCCCTCTTGCCATACAGAAACAACCAATTGACACTTGCTTGTGACTGCATGTCCTGGACCACACTGCTACACTGAGAACTGTGAGTTTGATTCTGTCCCCCCATTCCATGTCTCACTGTCTCTCCAAGATATATTGGTTCACACGTTTTTATGAAATTCTGATTGGGTAAGGCCTCCTCCTTGACCTGAGCCACAGAACTGGAAGGAGCCACCTGCATTACAGTATTCAAGGTCAATGGCGAGCAAAGAAGAGTTCGATTTTATCAAAAAGAAGTTAATGTCGCAGAACTCCTGGGAAACCTGCCCTCAGCCGGATACTATGGGTGGAGAATAGAGAGAAGTGGCGAAATCTACCTCCTTGTGCTTGCTCAAGACTGGAGGCAGAAAGGATCAAATTTGAAAGGATCATAGACCGTTTCAGGTTTCAGGTGACATTTTATGCAATAACATCCCAGTTTAAGTAAAAATGGTGTGCTTGATCTAGCAAGTTCAGACAACTATCTGAACTTGCATGGAGGGACATTGTGAAAATACTGGCTTACTGCAGGAAACAGTGTGAACACCTGACCATTGCTGTAGTTTCAAAACTATTAGAGATAAAGACCTAATATTTTGGATTTCTCCATACGTTTGGTAAAGGAGCACCTGTGATTTTTTTGCAGGGGAATCTGAGAGGGTGATCTGGGAAATTTTTCTCAAACTGGGTGATTTGATATGGAATGACCCATTTGCATTATTTTGCCATTCATCATGTCATGGCAATTTTGTTAGTCACTTAGCCCACATTAGTATTGGCAGCATAATGAGGCACCATAATGAGGATGTAGCTGATTTTATAGAGATATACATGAGAAACTAGCATCATAAACTGTTACCTGGAATACCCTGAAGCTTAATCAGGCAACCCCATCCAATCCAAATTTTTTTCAGTGTGCTGATTCAGAGATACAATCTGTTTCATTCCAACTTACCAGTTATAGGAATAGTGCAACTTATTTCTTCACAGGCATTCCAAAATGAGACGCAAGCCCCAATTTAAAAATGCTTTATTCTCTGAATGGGCTCTGTTCAGCATAACTATTTAGAACCAGTGATCACTGAGGTCCCTTGCCAACAAAGAAAACCTTGTTTTGCATTTCAGCTGGAGTTCAGAAGTGTGTTTTCACACAAACAAATATTACTGCTACTTGTTTGGGCAAAGCTGAATAATGACAATTATCCTAAGGAATTACCAGTGAACCAATTTTTTATCCAAATCTGTTCTTTGAAACACATGGTATCATGTATTGATGAGCAAATATTAAGCCTTTGTGTTCTTGTTCATGGAATTGTAGTGCACAACATGCCAGTTTCATGTCAAAGAGCTGAAAGTGCAAAAGAGATTACCCCTGCTCTGCTCATACCCAAAGTGGAGTTTGTTAAAGGCCTGTTCCTTGCAGAGGAGGAGGGGGCCAGCTCCATCTCCCCCAGCCCTCAGGTTGTGGGTTATCAATGTGCTCTGTGAGTATGTAGGGCTGCTCTAGATGTTACCACGATATGCCAGCTTTAATGAAGAGTTTTACTCCAAATTCTGTTTTGGCTTGTTGCTAAACATCACGCTTTTTAACATTTGTATGTCTGTTGTGGTGTTGAGTTGGCAGTGCCCCATGACATCATTGTGTTTTTCTTTTTTATTTTACTATAGCCACATGGTCCCAAATCATCTCATATCTTCCATGTGATATAGCTGTGAGGCCTTATTTATTTAAGCCGAAAGAGAGGAGGAGAGATTGTCTACTACAAATTGCCCTCCCTCCCCACCACTACCCCAGCCCTCCATTTACTTTAAGGCATGTTTAAAATTCTCATGTAATTTCTGGCAGCCCTTACTGGGATAGCATCTGTGAAGCAGTTAAATTAAACTGTAACTGTAAAACTACCACCCTTTCTAGCTGCTTGCAGATGTGTGTCAAATCTTTTTAAAATGGCCCACATCTTTCAGAAAAGTAATTACTTCTACCAGCTGACATAAGGGGAAGCAAGCAGATTGCACTTTCCAAGCATCATCCAATGGGGTGCCAACTGTGGTTTTGTTCATAGTGCAGGCCACACCCATGATTGGGGGAAGAACGAACCAGGAAGCAGTTTAATCAGGACTCCTTTTGGTTCTCCCCTTCCCTTTGATGTTGGTCTGCTTCCCAGTGCTTTGGCTCACATTGGTTTTAATGGAAGACAGCTGAAGAAAGCTGACAGCTTGCTGGTGCAGAGCCAGTCCTTAGGTCCACTGCACTGCGCAGAAAGATCCTCTGCCCTCCAGTTCAGTGAGCTGTTGTCTCAGCTTAAACAAGCGTTTGGCAGTCAGAGACTCACGATTCTGTGATGTTCCTGTCATGTCTCCTGTCCCTCTCTGTCTGCAGCATGTTCAATTTTGAGATTTTTTTTGTGGAATGCAATGTATTGAGTTGAGTGAAACAGGGAAGTCTACATATTCTGTGCACTTCCCCCTCTGTGGGCTCGCATGCTTGCCTGTATGTGCCACAGTCCAGGCTGTGCTAGCTCACTACCACCCACCCACTCAGTATTTCTCCTTGTTTTCGGCCTGTGATCTTAACAGAGTGTTCTGTTATGGTCCTGTAATTGCCCATAGCCTTCCCCTCTTTCTCTCTCTTCCCCTCTCTCTCCCCTCTCTCTTCTTCGGACTTACCATCTCATCATTTTAGTCCTGTTGATGTGAATTATTGATGCTCATGTGAAGCTCGAACCTGGGCTCTGTGGTATCAGTGCCTCTTGTGCATTTTCTGCTTCTCCTATTCCTGGCTCACAGCTGTGGTCAGGCCAATGAGATGGCAAGCTTGCTGAGTCCAGAGGGAAGCTAGCGGAAGAGACGGAAGCTCTCAGGTGAGGGGTTTGTGCTCGGACTGTGAGCATGGGGAAGGAGGAGGGGGGGAGAGAGCGCGATGGCTTCCTCTTTAAGAGAGAAATCAAAAAATCGCCACCCTACTCATCCTCCATATAACTGGGATATCAGCTCCACTGTCCTTGCAGTAGTGAAAGACTGAATTGTAGAGGAAAAAAATATGTCAGACTCGCTGGCAAAAATAAGAATGCATTGTCTTTTGGATGGTTTATGAACGATTTTTTTTGTTCTGCTGGTCTTGATGGTGAAACCTGACAAGAGGATTTGAAACATTTGAGGAGATTTGGTGCCTTTGAGTGTGATCTAATTAGATCACAGAAGATCACCTGTGCTGATCCATCTAAGTTGGTTTAGGTGAGAGCTATTCTCATCAGTGCGAGGTCTAGAGCAAAGGCCTCATAGAGGGAGACAGCAGCAATGGTCTATTGTAGGGATGCAACGGTACACGGTATATCGTCGAACCGTTTGGTACGCCCCCTGCGGTTCAATACACACACGTAAACCGCGGTAATACGATATGCCTGTCATTTTCCTATAATTTCCAAAACTTGATTATTGCGCTGCAGACTACACGCACGTTGTACATTCAGATCCACAGAACATCTCTGGAGCCAGTCAGAATTTCCCTGGAGCCTATCAGCGCTCTGTATGCAAATACGAGCTGGAGAATAGAGGGGAAACTAAAAACAAATATTCTTGCGTGCGGTCACACCGGTGTGATTCACTGTTTAGTGCTATGCTAAAACCGGTGTGATTTAGGGATGAACCAGTTTCACGGTAAACCACAGTAAAATTCCCGACGGTTAGTATTACCGTTTCAAATTTTAATGATCATTAAAACCGTGGTTGATTACCGCATTTTGAAAAAATACTGCCCTGCATCAACCAAAGTTAGCAACAGTCTCCCAGACGCAGGTGCGCAGGCGCAGCATGCAACGTGGGTTTGTTTTGTGTCAGTGAAAACAGTGACAAAGGCAGTGACTGCGCTCCAGAGATTTTTCAGCCTTCTAAGAGAACTAATTTGCTATTAAGAATGAATTCCGTGTACTTTTGTATTTGCATATTCTTGAAACAGAACACGGTTTAGGCCTGTTTATTTCCTTCTTCTGTATAGATTTTTCAGCGTAACCAGATGTGACAGCATTATTTGCATTTTTCTGAAGTTCAGTAAATAGTTGAACTCTTATGAAGTCTTGATAGCCTACTTTGCTGTCGGGGGGAACTGAACATTGGAGAACACTGCTATTTAATTTGCCCTCTTCAGCATTATCATAATATTCTGAAATGACCAACAAATTAGCCTATATTATACCAAGACTTTTAGAAAACAACATGCACCAGCAAACTTGACTCTTCCCTTTTCGCTTGATTTGTGATGAATACCTGTAATCGTGATATTAACTTTTCATACCGTTTCATCTCTAGTGCGATTAGAACACCAGATTGGAAAAATTCTAGCTAATTTTAGCTTTGAGGAAACAGCGGTTTAATGTTAAAAAATATAGCAAATGCTAACTGAAAATAATGAGAAGCTTAATAACACTGATGAAAACATAACCCATGTAACGTAACACACGCGCTTCATAGCATAAAAATAAGTTACTGTGTGAAAGGGTTAAAAGTTCAATAAATGCATGTTTCCAAAGTCAATGAGTAATAGTGTTAAATAATCGTGATTATAGCCCTACTAGTCAGTCATGCTGCCATTTTTCTGAATGAGGGTAAATAAAGAGTTGATTGTTTAAAGAGTGACGTGTTTTTATTTTTTTCTTAAATATAAAGATACCGAAACCGTACCGTTACCGTGGCCCAAAAACCGTGATACATACCAAACCGTGGGCCCACTGTACTGTTGCATCCCTAGTCTATTGCATATGAATCTGCAAACGTTTACCATCTGGCATTCTAGGACAGAATTAGTTCTTGTTGTTGATCCCCCACCACCCCCCCATCTCAATTTTCTCCCTCCCTCTTACTCTCTTTTATAATCATGTTGCAATCCCCAAATCCTGCTTAACGGATTTGTCTTCTGCTACACCAGTAACACCAGTGATGTGGAATAAATGAGGCAACAGACCCAGTGAATCGCTTGTCTTAGGGGTCATTGGACAAACACGAGCTGGTAACACCTGTACATTTCATTCAAGGTTTTGTTTAACACATTTTCCTCTATCTGTTTTTGTGTGAATAACACTGGCATATATTGATACAGTTTATTTTAACAGCAGTCAAGTCCACAATTCATGAAAGCATAGAGAGTTAAAAGGATTTGAATGCTGAGACGTGCCTGTTCAGCTGTTTAGCCTTTTGGCTTATCTTTTACCGGAGGTCCTTGGTCTCTGAGGTAGGCAATGTGTTTTGTGTGGACCGAATCTCACAGCGAAAGGTCTCCTGCAGCGTTCTGCCAGCGCAGGATGTACAGCCACACCATGCAGCCACATTGCTGAGCCCCAGCAGAGGGATGGAGGTGGGACGCTCGCCACTGCTCGGGATGTCCCGGCCCTCAGGGAAGGAGGCCGTCACCTTCCAATGCGTTCTTTATGCAGTGCGACACAACAAAGGCATTTCATAATGAAAACAGGTCATTCAGTCCAGCTAGGCTCATCATTGGAATGTGTGTGTCTATCTATGTGCACAACACAGTAAATCTCCATTTCCTCCATACCCTGAAATCCCATTGACCCTAAAATATGGAACAAAAGACAATGATACATAATGAACGATAAAGCTGGGACAATCATCCTGTAATCCTCTTGCAATCATATTTTATTTGGCAATATCCTGCTTTTATAAAAATGAATGTTATGAAATTATTTCCACTTGCTTGTATTTTAAATGTCATTTTTCTTATTCAAACAATGCCTTTTTTACTTGCATGTCTCTGCTTTTTAATATTCAGCTGTGTCTGTGTGCTGCTTCCAGACCTGCTCCTAGTGTAGTTTATATTACTAATGCCTAATATTTGGCTCAACAGATCAAGTTGAAGCCATCTAAGAGTCTGCCATCTTTTGAAAGTTGAAATAACACATTTAATTATTTATGGTAGGTGTGTAAACAAAAACATGCTAATTTCCTCATTCCACCAGAGCACTTTGTGAAATGTGTAATTCCACTGGCCCTCCTTCGCCTGCTTCGAGTGTAACATGGGGAAATGCGCTGATATGAGTCAAGGTGAAAATAGTGGAAATGCAAAAGAAACAAGGCCACATTCAGCTGAATTGCCGCTAATCTAAAGATGCTGTAAATGCCAGTTTTGAACTGTTGAAATAAGCGTCATTTTACTGCATAAGTCTACTGGCTGATTAAGCTGAAGTACATCTCAGAGCATCGGGGCATGCTGTTGCTCTCCCCTCCACCTGTGTACCCTGGCAACCCGAGCTGCTGGTCTGTGACAACCCAGCAGGTGATCCCAGGTGATGGGTGGGCAATTTTAGGGCAGGGGTGTGGAATTCACAAATGGATTAACCTGAAGCCTCTGCTGCCTGTGGGGTTAAAGGCTGAGAGGGTTCTCAGGACTCGGAGGTGTTCACCAGAACAGATCGCCGAATCAAAGACACATGCCTGCTACTGAGCTGGCATGTGACCAGAAGCCAGACCGCGCTGAATGTATATGTTTAACATTTATGGTCTATTTTAATCGCGGAGCCTCCGGTGTGTTACGTAAGGCACCGCATGGGGGAAAGAAGGGAGCTATTTTTAGTCTCCAGCGTTGTGTGTAACCCATGGCGGATTGAAGGCAGGGGAAGTGGTTGCCATTTTGAAATTGCATTGGAGAAAGCGTTTTCACTTTGCAGTTTTTGGTGCACTCGTGTACACCCAGTGCCTCATACTTTACAGCTTCTGACAGCAACACATCCTCAGTAATGAGGAGTGAATTGTCCTTACACAGTCTGAAGCCTCTTTCACACCAGTGTTAGAGCTTAGAAAGCAAAATCACTCATGTTCACGCCACTGAATGTTTCTGGAATAATACCATTAAATTGTAGGTTGCCCAAATTAAATGGCTATCAGCCAAAAACTATTGTTGTGTGTGACTTTGTCTTTGTAGCAGATGAGACACCTTTTGTTGTTGTTAGTAGTACTGCAAAATAGTAGATGAACAGGAGATCAAGTGTGATACTGAGAAGAAAATGTCTACAATTGGTCTAGTTGCCTATTCTAGTTGAAATGATCTTACTCTCACCAAGAGTGAAGAACATAAACAATAGAGTTTGACCTGAAATCTGTTTGAATAATATTTTAATTTGTTCACTAGGTCACACACCAGAAACGTCCTGTGGGTATAATCGTGGTATTTACCCCATTCACAAATTAGTGGTATTTTACTGGAGCCGTGTCCTGTGCGAATGGAATTTTACTGTTGTGATCAGTGTTTTCAGCAGCACTCTGTGTAATGGCTGTCCAGATCTACCTTGCCTCACAATTGAAATGGGCAACTTTATGGTCAGAATCCTCAGACATATTTTCAGTGTATTTAATGCTGTCACATACGCGCTGGTGCATTTAGCTTTGATACAAAGCACAATTTGGGAACAAAGAGGGTCTACAGCAGGCTGTTTTCATTGTCTAAAATCCTGCTAAATATGGTGACAAATTTTGCAAATGTGGTGGCTCTGATGCAACCGGCTCCAGGCTTAAGAGTGCCATTGTGCTGTATCTTCCCTGCTGCAGAGAAATATTCAGATATTTCCTTCTTTGCATCTTAGAGAATATTGGACTGTAAGATCCCTCACTGAAGGACTGCAGCTGCTTTGTCTCTTTGCACCCCCCCAAATTCAGCTGCTTTAAATAGAAATGTCTCTTTGCAGACAAAAGGTATTGCAAAAGGGAAGCCGATGCTTTCTGCCCATCTGAAACCCACGTGTGATGTGCCAATACAGAGCTACATGCGAGAGTGATTTAAATTTCCGTTACGTTTTATGGATTTTACTTGTTTCGCATCCAATTTTTTTAATGCAAATAAAAATTACATTAGTCCCAAATTATGCAGAGCACTGCCCACAGGCTTGAAGCAGAAGATTCTGTGATATTTAAACACTGCTGAGAAATATATGTGCATAGGAAATAATGTTCTTAAAGAGACGGCAAGCCAGCTCTGAGAGAGACACAGCTCCTCTGATTGGTGGCCCAGTTATGAATGCTTATTCATCCCAATTTTCCAGAGGGTGGCATGATCAAAACACATGGTGGCGTGGGGGTGAAGCGTTATTTAGATAAACGCTGCCGGGAGCACCGACCATGTGTCGTACCATATATCACATTCACTTAGCGTATGGCAAGATGTTGTTTTAAATATTGATTTGTTTTTGCCCTACAAACACTGCACACTTTAAATATTGAAAATATGTATCGCAGCTTGGAGGCTGCTGCAGATAGCACAAAGGGAAAACACATGAACCTTCCCTCCATAGTCTGAACTTCACTTTACTCCCTGTGTCCTTTCTCACAGTTTTACCTCAGGCGTGAGGAAAGGCCATGGTGTAAAAATCTTGTCTTTTCACATTGAGAAGGAAGCTACAATAAATACAGATGGACTGGTTTAGTATGTGCAGGAGTAGCCAAATCTAAGGTGTGACTTCCATGATGATTATGGTGACTTATCATGACTAAGGAATGTGACTTTTGAACATGGCTGTTAGTAACCACTTTCACCTAGTTTGAAGAACTTGAAAAATGACCTTCTAAACATTGATTGTGTATATAAACAGCTAGTTAAACAAACTGTTTTGCACATGTGGCCATCGGTACGAAAATGTGCATTAGGCACCAAGGGGAACATACACCGGTGTCCTCGGTTTCCAAAAACTTTGGTGTACGCGGTCCACGGTATCATGTCTGTGGCTGCAACCCCTTCAGGTGAGTCCAGCTCAAGGCTAAACACAACCAGGACACGTCACCACCCCTATGAAAGATAGACATCTGATCAGCACACCTTCAGGACTGACATCTTCATGCATTCCCAGAGTGGCACACTGATGCCTGGATCAGCTGCCCCGCGATATGTACACATAAATACAGCCTCTGAGTCAACCGTACACATTGCAGGATTTGGGCAAGACAGTCCACAAAGACTTCCCACCAGAAATTGTCGAAATGTCAGTTGGCACAGTGTTGTGTTGAATGAAGAGTCACATCTCAGCCTGTCCCGGCTGGGGCCGGGGGGAAAGGGTGCCTTAACGGTGAGAGGTAGCCTCCATGTTGCTTTATGCTGGTGGGCTTGGATGGGACGAGCTGTGATACGGCTTGGATGATGATCGCGGCTCACGTTTTGACTGATGGCTCTTTGAGACAGCACTATCGGCTGTGTTTTGCTTAAAATGTCCAGCAGTGTGGTTTAGTGGTAAGTAGCAGGGTGGCAAGTAGCAAGTGGAAGGTCGCTGTTTCTGTTCCCTGCGGGGGCATTGCTGTTGTACCATTGAGCAAGGTCGTTAACCCACAACTGCCTCAGTAACTACCCAGCTGTATAAATGGATGACATGTAAAACCGTAACCTATGTAAGTTGCTCTTGCTAAAGTGTCTGCTAAATAACAATAATGTAAAGTTACATAAACTTATTCTCCTGCATGTATGGAGGAGGATGAATATTTGTGGTTTTTATTGGCCTGTGATGGACTCAACTTCTCAGTCTCCCAACATGATGCCAACAGAGCTCCTCTGGGATGCTGTGTTTACAGGTGTGATGTAGTTATGTATATAGCTGTAGCATGAAGCACTACTCCCCAAATATAAATAAATACTCTTGGAATATCGCTGCCCTGTTGGGTTGTGAGAATTGTAACAGTAAATGGAGAATATTACATTACATTACATTGCATTATTGTCATTTAGCAGACACTCTTATCCAGAGTGACATGGGTTACAATTTTACATGTTATCCATTTATACTGCTGGATATTTACTGAGGCAGTTCTGGCCTAACTACCTTACCCAAGGTTACAGCAGCAGTGCCCATATAGAGAATCGAATCAGCAGCCCCTCGGTTACAAGCGCTGCTCCTTACCACTATGCTACACTGCCACCCCATTCACAATTTCGAAGTCTGGGTTTGACTATTCCTGTGTCAGAGGTGCACCAGCGTTATGCGCTGTCCAGTTTTTCCTCTCAGCCTGTATTTCCCTCTTGTGTCATAAATAAAGGCAAAATATTTTTGCGTTTAGTGGCTGTGTGCGTATGTCACATTTTTAAAAATTTATTAAATCTTAGGATTAATGTATGGGAGAAAGTGGATAAGCCCACAGCAAGGAGACCTGCTCAGCCGTCTGCCTGTTTTCCCTCTTTAAGGCTCCTTTTCCCTCTTTGAAGTTTCCTCCTTTGCTCACGTTTCCTGTGTTTTTTGTGTGAGGTTACTTGTGAGGTTACTGTGACTGCTCCATTATGTAGATCCAGATTTTCTGTGACAAAATAATGGCTGTAATCACGGAGCATAATTGCAGGCTTGCAGGATGTATATTTTCTTTTCACTGGGAGAAAATCTGAAAACAAGCACTATTGCAAAGGAGGTTATATTTGACTCTTCACCAATTGCCTGTCGTGTGATGATTGTTTGGACACACACACTCACACACACTCACTCATTACACACACCTTGCAGTGTTTGTTACAGTGCTACCTTTGGCAGAAATGATTTTTTTCATGGCACTTGCCAAAGCGTTGTTTGCTCTGTGTTTCCTCAGGGGGTACAGGGAAGTTCTGGCCACCCGAGCTCCGCCTCAATTTCCAGCGTAACACTGAGCCACCATCTAATTGCAAGGCTTTTTTCACACTTTGCTTTCAGTTGGTCTGCTTGTTTTTGCAACATGAGTCTGATTTCATTGCGAGTGCTTCTGTAGAAAATGGGGAAATCAGAAGAAACTCTGACTACAAATTTGAGTGTAGAAGGAAGAAGGTGGTAGGAGAGGTCATCACGTGTCATTTGTCTGACAGCCTAACTCTTGGAGCTTAGTGACAGAGAGGGTTTATTCACATTACTTTTCAACCTGTGTCATGCCTGCTCCACCTGTGAGATCAGGTAAGGAGAGATCGAAGCTTCGTTTAGCTTTGTTAGGCTTCTTACTTCCCCTCCTGTTACAAATCAGAGAAGGATGAGAAGGGATATGTATGCAGGATGCAAGAGTGATGAGAGAGGATGCAAGTGCAGATATAACATTATCTTGCATGAAAGCAGGGGTAAGCTATGTTCCTGCCTACGTGTCTTTGTCATGGTGTGTGTGTGAGTGCGTGTGTGAGTGCATGGATGCCAGTACCCCCTGGGGACCCCTTGCATGGCAATAAGCTGGCGCTAGAGGAAACAGTGGAAAAGAGAATGTGCTTGTGATCTTGGCAGGGGTCCCCGAATGTAAGTCCCTGCAGTTTGGCTTTGGGGGGGGGTAACATCAGCCACTTCTCCCATTCGTCACAGTTTCACCCATGCTGGCAATCCCGGCTCTGACGGTGCCCCCTGCTCACGCTTGCCAGATGGCCCGCTAAGGCCTGGCATGCGGATATCGCTGAATGGGAGCGTGAGCTGAGGGCCTGTTCCTATCCCCGTCCTGGAGGTCCCTGGAGTAGGGCTGCCACTATCGACTATTTTTCTATCGATTAATTTATCAGCTATTTTACCGATTAGTCAGACTGATGTTAACATACAGACACAGAAATAAATAAATGTAGAAATACAGAAATATATAAATAAATAAATGTAGAAATGCATAAATGAATAAATGTAGAAATACATAAATACATAAATAAAAATAATAATAATAAAAGAAATGCATAAATAAATGTAAAAATACAGAAATAACCTTTTTCATTATGAAAATGTATTTATTTTTCATTTATTTATTTATGTATTTATTTCTGCATTTATTTATTTATTTATGCTTATGTCAGTTTTTGTCCTCCATAAAAAACTGTCGGCAAGTGGAAAATCAGGGCTAAAATCGCGTAGTGTGAACCTGGCCTAAGGTAGCAGGCAGACGACTTTATGGCTTTAAAAATGAGTGTATTTAGCAGCTACAATGGCAAAAAATATTAAAACGCTCTCCCTACTAATGGCATTTTAATAAACATGAATAGACAAGTTATGGTGGTTTTGCCTTTTCTGGCGGTCCATCATCCAGAATAGCGCCTGTGTGTTTTCTCTTCAGGTGCTCGTGCATAGCGCTAGAGCTGCTGTGGTATGCCATCGAAAATTTGCACAATGTACAAACCACCATTTTGTTTTGTGATAATTTGAAGTACTCCCATACTTTCGAAGCCTTGGGTCTTTGGAAACTTTTACACTGAACCTCTTTCGCAACCGAGTTGGACTCTGCTGCAGCCGCCATGATTTTTTAAAACTGTAGCGTTGACTGGAGCCGGTCAATGACTGGAGCCAAAAACGACTGACGTCATGCACGCAGCAATTACGTAGTGATATTGAAGAAAAAAATTTTTTATAATGAAATGAAGCGTTTTAGAAATCAAAAAGGTAAATTCATAAAAAATTTTAAAAACGATGCGTTGGTTTAAAATATTGATGTCGACGCATTTTCAGCATCAACGTCATCGATTACGTCGGCTAATCGCGGCAGCCCTACCCTGGAGTTTGCACTTTTGTGTCACAGCCCTTTATTCCTTATGCTAATCAATGCTGTTGATTTAAAGCTTAATTATGTCCTGCATTGTACACTCCTGTTCCCCCCTCACAAACGTAAGAGCATGTTGTAGCGGGTGGAAGGGGGGTTGATTATAATAAGATGCACTAATCTAAGAGGGATTATGCTCGTAGTTGATATGCACATAAACGCATACAAGCACAGAAAGCATACAATGGAGATTTTAAAACTCAGAAACGGGGGGCATGGAGCCCCAGTACCATGCCCCGGTACTCTTAAATGGAGGGCCGGTAGTGCTTGTGAACGCTAAGGCACAGGACTCTGGATGCAGCTCATGCATTTTATGTATCAAAATGTTTCAGGTAAGAATTAGTAAATTAGATGGCTTACTTAGGGAAATTGAACTAATGTGTTATTTTTTGCACAAACAAAGGTCACAGTGTGTTAACATCTCCATAGCTGGTCTGATGGCCACAGAAAGATGCCTGTCACTCACAGTCCTTTACAGGGGCAGAAGTGGAGCCTCAGCCACATGTGAAGCATGTTTTTCCACAGACCAGCTTTCCTTCTGAGTGTTGGCCATTCCAGCTTATAAATTCATGAATTCGCTGAAACTTTTTTTTTTCCTTTGGGAAGGTAATGGATTCCGGGCTGAGAAACATGCTTTGCGTTGGCGGACACAGGAAGCTTGGTCTGATTATGATGTCATAAGAGGAAATGTGTGAGGCACCGTTACTCTGACACAAAGAAAAGCCCCGCCCCCTTCCCCAGGCCTTCACCCACATCTGCTCCACGCCTGCCCCAGGAAAGAGGGGGTCTGATTTCATTCATCTGCAGCTTCCTGACTAGTGCGCTCCCGTTTTGGGATACTCTATCAGGGGCAGAAGATTGGCTCTGGAGCACATAGGGTCGTCACTTTAGGATTTATTGGCCATTGATAGAAGTATACAGATATACTGTTTATAGTATATGTGGCACTAGGTTTCTAGGAAACATCCAGTTTTTGCCGAATGCTCGGCCTATCCTCAGAGAGCCGTTAGTTCGGTTTCCTGCCAGCTCAAACAGGAATTTGGTTGACATCATCAAGGCTGAGGTGTATTTTTGGTTTTTGGGTCCTGTCTCTACGTCGGAATTTGTCAGCGCAGGGACACAGGGTCACGGTAAGGACCACCACAGCATTGGCAGTTCATCTCAGCGGTCTTAGTGTTGATCCATAACCCAAAGAATCAGTTCTGACTCACTTCTGACAAACACACATGTAAGCAGAGATGCATGCACACATATACAAGTGTGCTAAGAAATACACTCATGCACGTGTGTGCACAGATACATTTGCTAATACACACAGACACACACTCACACAGACATGTCCCCGCACACACATACAACAGGGCCACCAAAGCCCATCCTTTCTCTCCCTCCATCTCTCTGCAGTTCATCCTCTCTTCTCTCCCTCCATCTCTCTGGCTAATTCCCCCTCCTCTCCCTCCACCACTCTCTGGGCTGTGGTTGCCATGGCTCTGAGTTTGGGAGAGATTTAGCATGTAGAAATATTCAGCAATGCCTCCCCGGCACAGCGGGGGCCCCCCTCTTCCTACGTTGCGGCTCCTGTTTCCACATAGTGCACATGCTTGGAGGAAACAAACGAGCCCTCCGCGCATCCATCCGCCCCACATTCGTGCTCCCGTTTCCTTTGTGCTCCCTCGCCAGCTAAGCAGCCCCTTACGAGGTGACAGCCGAGCCACTGCATGAGTTTGCGTTGCGCTGCTCAAAGGCCATGCACAGCTGCTGAAACACTGAAATTACATGTATGGCTTGTAGCTTGTTGGAGCAGGAAATGCACTGAAGATTTTCTAGTAAGAAAAAAATGCTGCAGCCCCCAGGGATTCTGTTTAATCTAAGTTACCAAGCTTGTGCCGTGTGTCATGTCCAACCAAGCACTTTCTGTGGGTTTTACTTCTTCTACAGCCAGCTGATGTGGCTTTTCATAGTAGGTATACGGAACCAAAATAAATCGCTGGCGGTGACATTTAAACTAGGTGATGAAGAAAGCAAATAAAGCTCCACTTTGCATTTGCTGCCCTTCCTTCAGTAAACTGACTTTTTTTTTCCTGCGGTCTGGATGCATTTGTTCAAACGCGACCTCTTCTCTTGATCTTCTCTTGATCCTGGCAAGCCCGGCCTGAAGAATGGTTCCTCGTAGCCTGCGTGCTCCTCAAGCCAACTGGTTCCTATTAATATGCTATTCATGGGGCATAACAAACCTGTGCAGTTAAAGCTAGAGAAAACACGCTGGAATGCGGCTTTAATTGATTCGAGCAAAATGGGTCAGAGGCAGGCGTTTTCTGCAGGCCTCAACAGGCCACACGTCCAAGAGGTGCAGCCGATGCGTCACATGTGGAAACAGACTCTGAAAGCGCGGTTACCCCAAACCCGACTCATGGGAACACCACTCAGTGGGAAGTAGGAGGGGGAAAAAACAACATCTCCTCCCAAACACAAAATCAAAATGCTAAGGTCACACTTGAAAAGAATCCCCCGGAAAAATAAATGGGTACACAGAAAGTGTTTTTCCTGTAATGAAATAGGTCGCCTATCAAGGCTCTGACCTGTTGATCGCTGCAGAACTGTGCCCATAAGAAGCTTAGTGACCGGTGGGTTACGCCCTGGCTGTGTCTGATATCGAAGTTGCTTTTGAGAAAGGGGTCACTGTGCTTTTAAAACAACAGGCCCATTAATCCAGTCCATAAATGCTTGCATACTGCGCAGGGTTATTGCTTACAGATGTGGGAGGGCCACGTTTTCTCTCTGTCTCTCTCCATCCTTTGGTCAACAGAGCGTAAGCCCAGAGCTGTTTGTGTAGGTGCAGAGGTGGTCAGGAGCCGAGGAGGTGGAAGGGGGGTTTATGTGGAGCTCCCCAGACTCCGCTCTGGGAACAGCTGGTTACCCGTTGCTTTTATGTTGTAGGTTCCAAGTGAAAAGGGACCTGTATTAAAGGTCTGACAGTTTGGAGGAACCTGCATGGTAAAGAAGGTTCTCTGTTTCCTAGGTTTTGTCACTGTGCTCCATCACTTTATTTCTACTATATTTCTCTCCTATCTCTCCCCACTCTCCTGTCCTTCTGCAGTACCTCCCCACTCTCCTGTCCTTCTGCAGTACCTCTCCACTGTACTGCCCTTTTCTGCTGACTGTCCCTCTCCTGCCCCTCTCTTGTCAATTTCTATTCTGTCCTTCCCCTCCCTTATCCCTCTCCACTCTTCTCTGTTCTCTCCTCTTTAGCCAGGCTCCATTGTGTTCACTGCCTGCCCTGCACTGTGTTATACCACACGCATCTAGAGGAGTCAAAGCCAAAAAAATCCCCTATGTGTCAGATACCAGAATAACTTCATTTTGTGCATTTATATTTAACTGCTTTATGGAACAACTTCATTAATAAGGTCTTGCTTGTCAGTTTATGGGTTTAGCTTCAGATCACCGGGCTGTGAAAGCCGGCATTGTGATGGCCCATCACTTGCCTCCAAGTCCAAGCAGGCTGTTTAATTGGCTAACTTCGTGGAAATCTGAATGAAATAAAACAGCCCATTATCAGCTGACCATTTCCCACATTATGGTGTGAATGGTCTGCTTGTATGGCACTTTATATGTCAGGAAGACCTCTGTGACCCAATGAATGAGTAACTGAGGGACAGTGTGCAAATGAATGAATGAATGAATGAATGAATGAATAAATGAATGACACAGGTTTGTGCAAGCTCCAAAGGCTGGCCAGTCAGGAGTATGCATATACAGCACATATGTACATATACAATGCCGTTGTATGGATGATAACGAGGAGACCATGGAGCACAGCAGACTTACAGTTGGATTTACTGACTGTCTCACAGGCTCCCAGGAATTCATTTGTTAATTAAAGCGCCAAAACCGCAAAGCCTCCAGCAAGGACCTGACGCAGGTCTCTACCGATGCTGGCAGAATATAGGTCAGAGGAGGGGGGGGTCTCAGAACACTCACTCTCTCACTCGCTCGCACGCCCTCCGCGCCCCCCAGTTAGATTGGCGGGTGGGGAGAGGGGTGGCGACGGCAGAGTTGACGCATGCTCCGCCAGGGCCCTGGGCCTCTGTGACTGTCCCATCCCTCTTTCTCCAGCTGTCCCACTTACAAACCCTGAGGGTGGCTATTAGAGGGGGAGGGTGGTGTGTGCACGGTGGGGGGGGGGCCTGGGGTGGGGGTGCAGGGGTCAGAGGGCGTAATCGGCGAGCGTGGGTGACACGCTTTGACAAGGTGAACCCATCATCAGAGCCCAAAGAATTGAAATCTGGGGTAGAGAGCTCTCATTACAGATCCAGGTCAGTGGAATGACAGTGATGAAGGCGGGAGACTGAATGCGATCTGCCGAAGGCTTGTTGTAGGAACAGCATTTGTTGCGTATGTGCGCACGCACACACACACACACACACACTAACAATGGTGATTGGGATTTTACACCCTGAATCTAAGGGAAGGGGAAATACAGCGGCATTGAAGAAGCAAATCACGTATGTCTATAGAGACACCATTGTTTGTGGCAGTCTACAGAGACTCAGTGTGTAAGGCAGTCTTTAGACACACTAATGTGTAAGGCAGTCTACAGAGACACCCATATGTGTAAGTTTGTGAAGATGCAGTCTGGAGCATTTGTTACTAATGCAGGGACGTGGCATAACATGGGGTTTTTTGTTACAGTAATGACCAGAGGCTCCAGGTGCTTCTCAATCAGAGAGCTTCCAGAACCGGTAGCTCTGCCTGAGTCACCTGCACAGGAGCCTCACCTCAGTATGACTTATTTGGGTATGGCTCCAGTGTGAGGGCAGAGTGTGGCTGAA
Organism: Megalops atlanticus; assembly: GCA_019176425.1. Classification (NCBI taxonomy): domain Eukaryota; kingdom Metazoa; phylum Chordata; class Actinopteri; order Elopiformes; family Megalopidae; genus Megalops; species Megalops atlanticus. Next base: position 3,853,751 of record CM032879.1, on the reverse strand, counting down.
ACACAAAGGTCAGAAACAGGCCTAGAAACAGCGCTGGAAAGAGGGGGGAGGACACAGGATCTGAAACTAAGTAAGGCAGGAAACATATTTCATGTTTTCAGCAGAGAACATGATGATTATCTCTACCTGCAAGCCCTAATTCAAAGACCTGCACCGATAACCCTGCCAAATGTTTTGCCAGACATTTGCTGTAATAACGTTGACCCTCACTGCTGTTTTTCTTTCTGTTTGTCCCAGAAAAAATAAACATGTAACTCTCTTTGGGTGGCGTATCAAGCAGGCATACCAGTGCTGTGCAGTGAGCCCTTGATTAAACACTTCATTAAATTTAAAATATATAAAAATTTCATACACTCGTGTATAGGGGTAATATGTGTGTACATATATACATACATACACAAACTTTATGAGTATTTAGTTTACATTTCTGTAATATAACAGATCAGATGTGATGGAAATGTGGTTCAACTTTTTGAATGTGAATGGCTGAATTTGCAAGCTTAAGTTTTTGTAATTCCCTACATTTGTTTAGTTTTCAGAACAGCATGTTAAAATGCACCATTTTGGCTTTGGTTCTGTGTGGTGAAAACATTACTGAATTCAGGGCATGCAAGGTGGAAATAGAATCCAGAAGGCAGTAAAGTCATTGGTCTGACTACAGCTCTGACATCCCTCATTTCTACTGATCTGTGGAACATTTGTTTTCACGAGGCTAAAAGGGATGCATAAATTTGGCCAGCTGCCATGTTTATAAGAGGAGTTTCCCTAAGAAGCTTTGAAGAGTTTATACTGTTTTGCGGGGTCTTGGGGGGGGGGGGTGGGTACGTGTTGGGTGATTGGGGGCAGGGGGGTGGGGCAGGTCATGAGGTCAGGAGGGTCATGGCATAGAATGGCGTGTTTCAGCCTTTCTTGCCAGGCTCAAGGCCTCAGTGGCGAACTCGCTGAACCCTGCATCTTGTTACTTGTGTGGCAGGGGGTCAGGGGTCGTGTTATTGTACATCCAGCCTTGATGATATTGTACATGCCATAGTGTGTTGGGAGCACATTGCTCTCCAGATCTCCAACCTTGAAGTTTCATGGTTGGAACAGATAAAAATAAGGCACGTTTGCATTTTTCAGACCACCAGAACATTTTGGTACTCAGTTTATGAAGGTTTTTCTAAATGCGCATAGAAGTGCTGCTTCAAAAAAAATAGTCCCCACACTCTGTCCAGAGGAATAACTCATTTGTCTCCTTTTTTTGTGTGTTGGCAGGCTTAGGGCCTGCTCCCAGCACGCCCTGACAGACCTGCCCGTCCCCACCTCTTTGTGACACGGAAGTGCCCACGACAACAGCCAGTGCAGCAGGAGCGCAATGAGCGCGGGACTGCCCATCTGCACCCCTCGTCCACCCCTTCTGGAGTCTGTGTGCGCCCGGCGCCTCAAACCCACATAGCTGACGCTGAACGCTTCAAGGTGGGTCCTCCCCCCTTTTTTGGTTAGGGAGCCCCTTGTGTCGCTCAAGGGGGTACCCGAGGCTCGCCCGACAGCCTGGGTTCCCTCTTATCCCAGCACTTTTCTGTTCCAGCATTGTCTTGGGGAATTCACAGGCTCATACACAACTCTGTTAAACATAAATCAAATGCTTTCTATTCTGAGGGCTGTGAAATGAAAGAATCACCTCTGCTATGATCCAGTGCAAGTGAATTAGCATTAGAGTGGAACTCATCTCAGTGCGTGGCAGCCTCCTGCCGTGTCACGGGTTTTGATGTTGAGATACTCCTCGTTTGAACGATTGATTTGCCAGAGACCAGAATGTGGACCTCTGGCGTAGGTGGCAGACAGTGAGAAAGCCACTGTTGGTACGAATAGCAAGGATTGCACAGACGAAAGCAAAATTACATCTGTGCCTCCTGTCATCCGCTGTGAGAGAAGCTGCCCCTTGGATTTTTTGGATCTAAATTCAAAGTGTTGGAGGCATTCCCTTTCTGCTCTCTCTGGCTGCGCTGAAAATGCCAGTCGTGGGCATTCGCTGCCGTTTGAGCACAGCATTTCTGGCTGTGGATTGGAAGACTAATGATGTAAATTAAGAACAGCTCGTTTTCCTCATCCTTTAACCAAAAACGTCTAGAAGTCTTTCAGCAGTGTTTGCTTCCTGTCTCCTCCAGAGGAAACAAATGAGCTTTTAATATCCATTCTTTCATTTCTCTGTGGGGTAGCTTATTGTTAAATAATGATTAGTGCCTTTCTTTGCATGTATTTGACAGATGAAATCAGTCTCTTATTATTTAAAAGAATTCACTTTTAAGTGTGGTTTCAGTTCTCTGTTATTATTGTAGGGAAGTGTTCTTCAATGCAACAGCAGCCTCCAAACATTTCAGATTAGTTCATCAAACACCCTTTAATTTTTCTGAAGTTATTTTTGAAGCATTGATAGATGTCCTGTCTGTTCTTATCAATTCATAGTCTTTTGTGGTGGGTGGGGTCTCTGGGTTGGGAGGACTTTGACTGGTCTTGTTAGGGCACAGCTGTGTGTCATCTGTATAGTGTTGGAAAATTAACATCACGCCCCTCTTGATAATGACTCCCAACTGGGAGCATATATGTGGGAGGAAAAAACCCATAGGCTCAAGAATGGAGCCATGCAGAACACCACATTTGACTCAAGACATGTAATGGAAGGTGATCTCTGGTGATCACAGTGCACATTTTACCTGGTACCAAATTACTCAGTGAAAGTCACTTATTTTAATGGTCAGTTGCCATTAAACTTTTATGTTCAGTCACATATATAGAAATGCTCCTTGGTTCGCTCACCCCCTAAAAAAGAACCATCCATGCAAACGAATAGGCAGTGACAAAATCAGGTACTTTCGAGTTTTTATCTCCTGCCAGGATCCTTGACATATTAATCAGAGTCTTAGAAAAACAATAAAACAGGACTGAAAGCTGTGTCTGTGTGTGCAGCTGTTTAAATGTATGGATAGTTACTTGCGTCAGAAGCAACACTGAGATGCATGTAAGCAAGTGAACAAACAGACCTAATTGTAAAAGGCTTCAGTAAGGGACTAATTTCAGTTAGAGTAGGACAGAATGTACAGTTCTCCCTTTTGCAGGGCAAAAACGCAAACAGAAAAAGACATTATGATGATGGTTTTAGACTGACATTGGTTCAACTCCCTGTGGTTGCTTTGAGCTAAATAGGGTTTAAATGTCAATTACAGCTAATAGAAAAGGAAAGATAAAGCAAAGATACTGATAATTGCAGTCCTGCCATATATAATTAAGACTAGGCAGGATTATTTTTTTCCCAATAGATAAAGTGTATATTTTTGTGCAGTGTATTTTCCATGTTTACTGCAGCCTCACATAACCAGGCCCCCTAGAGGATAACAAATGGTGCCACAGAAAGCCATACGTTTGTGCCAAATTGGAAAAAAAAAACATTTCATGTTAATTGTCAAATTGTACTGAACTACATACTGTGTGACAGTTGGTGATTGTGGAGAGATTCATCCTGGTAATGTGTGTGTCAGATGTCTCTGTCATGATGTCTGGCTTTAACCTTAGTGTAATGCCAGAAAAGCCCTGGTGACTGTTGTCTTTCAGTTTAGTACTGCCTTTTCTATGCTGTGCTGCCACATCTGATCACACCCCAACAGTTACTGTCACAAGTCTAATAGCTAGATTATACCCTTCAGCGCCTGTCGAGCCTAGAGATTTACAGGTCATTGAGCTGCCTGTGGCTCAATAGGGGTGTTTGCACCACAATGGTGGTGTTGACTGATTTATACCCTCCACACTGAGACGCAGGGAGAGGGGGGAACAGAACAACTGCTCTATCAGGAATGGGTAAGGCTGTCTTCAAAAAAAAAAAAAAAAAGCTCTGCGCGTAACTGTGGCAAAGATCGAGCTAGCAAGAGTGAGCGAGTTTGAGTGAGAGACCATCTGTTAATGAATTATTTCCATTTGAGATTCTCCTTGATGAATTATTCAGGTCCTCATCAAAAGTAGGTGGTTTTTTTTCCCACCTCTTATTCTTCCTCCTCTGCCGTGTTTTTGTTTTCCTTGTTGTTTCTGTGAGTTGGTAACTGGGTAATGTTATGGAACGTGCGACATCTATGAAAAACGGTGCCGCCCCGGTGCACAGTGGTTTTGTGTTCCCGACGTCACTCGGAACGCGCAGACAGCCGAGTGTAATCTGAGGGCTGCGAGGCACCGCTCATCACTCTGATGCCACCGCTTGGAGTCACCCGGCGTAATTCTTTCCATTATTTAAAACGTCACACTCCTGTTATCCTGGTGGATAAGCTTTCCCTTCAGGCCAACAGCTTCAGCCTCAGGGGGAGAGATTCCTTGGGAGGCAGTTTGGAGCCTGGCATCCTCAGGGGAGCTATTTTGATGCCAGGTGTACAAACACTCCTGTTTTTCTACAAACGCACATGACATCTGACAACTGCAGGGCCCTCGGGAGCTGGAGCATTCTGGTGGGGAATAGCTGGGCTTGTAAGGAATTGGGAGCAATGTCTTCACTGTGTATAAGGTTTCATTGCGATGTCAGGGTGGGTTTCGCTGAACTGAAACATGAATAGAGCTGTAGCATTTTAAGTCTCCATGCCGCCCCCTGCTGTTCATGTGGAGGTACGCGCGGCAGACTCTGGCAGTGGAATTGACATAGCACTAGCTGTCAGTAGCTCCAGTCACCACTTTAAAAAGCCATTCCTTTAACGTTGTAGCAAACAGGGACGATTGTGATGTCTGTTGTCATAGTTTTTCCCTGTAAGCCCCCATAGGCAAAACCACAGCATCAGGTGCCCAGACATGGTTATTACTCTTTCTGTATTGGTAATTTAATGTAATAGTAGTGCCCCACCCTTGGATTGTGTGTCTGCAATGGCGTAATGGGGCTTTTAAGAGTAATGTTCCAGCACCGTTAATGGGCCACGTGCATCCACTCTGCTCTGTGCCACCATGCTGGATGAATCTTACAGCCCTACCATTCATCCTGCAAAGATATTCATATGAATTTGGTGAATCCAGGCTGTGGGAGAAACCAATCTAATGTGCTCAGAACCCAGTGGTGGGAATGCTGGGGTCAAGGGTCAGGTAGCACAGTGGCTGTGACATCGTGGGCAGTGTGCATTCTTACCCCCGTGCTGGTCCACGGTTTGGTCAAAGCAAGGCCCATACGCACATAAGAAAACATGAAAAGTGCTTTGTGCCCTCCAAGCTAGGTGCTTCAATGCAGGACTAACCTACAAGATGATGTTGGTTTGCGGGGATTGGAGGGTCACTTCTTTGAGTTCAGTCCATTGTATGTCCTTTGGACTTATGGTTTCTGTCGAAATATTTTACCTTGTTTACTTGAAATAATTAATAAACCACCCTAAATGGTGTGTGCATTTAAAAACACAGGAGATTCCTTTGCAAGCTTTGAGAATTGGAACACATCCACAGATATTTGCTGTAACCATTGTTTGGGTTCAGTTCTTAAATGATGTTTTATGGCAGCCTCTTCCCATAGCTAGAGACAGATGAGTCCTGGACAAGAGTGTGTGTGTGTGTGTGTATGTGTGTATTTGTGTGCATGTGTGCATGTGTGTGTGTGTGTGTGTGTGTGTGTGTGTGTGTGTGTGTGTGTGCGTGTGTGCGTGTGTGCGTGCGCTCATACGTGTCACTTCCACCATGACCTAGAGTTACAGGCCTCTCTCAGCTGCTGTTTGCTTGTCCTCCTGCGAGGGTTCCAGACAGCTAGTTATGAGTGGAGAACTGAAATGCAGAGATCCCTTGTCTAAGGGGCTTGGGCGGGGGTTGGGGGGTTGAATTCAGCAAGGCATTCTGAATTGGAAGGGTAATTATTTATTTTTATCGATTTTTGTCACCAGTGTCTGTGTCCTTGTGAGACCCCTGGCAAGGTTAATTATAAACAGGGAGTTTGGGTAGAGGATCATCATCTGGCAGCCCAGAATCTCACAGATATGTTAATAGGATAAGGATTTGTAAGTGGTTACATTTACAGTTATTCATTTGGCAGATGGATTTAACTTACAAGTGAGGCAGAGTACATCACAAGCAAAAAGCCACATATGGAGTCAACAGTATTAGAAGCACAGCATGATCAAGTTTCAGTAGTTGGCCAGACGAGGTACAAGCTAGCTGGTAGAGATAAAAGTGCATTGTGCATGAAACCATAGAGTATTTTTTTTTTCTTTCAATGGAAAACAAAGTTTATGTTATAAGAAATTGCTTCAGGTTGTGTTCAGGTGAGTGGGGAAGAGCTGTGTCATCAGATTTTTCTGAAAGATAGTGAGGGACTCAGCAGAATGGATGAAGTGTGGAAGCTCATTCCACCATTGGGGGACGAAAACCATTCAGTACCAGAGTGTAGTGGTCAGGAGGGAATGTAGATGTGTAGTAGTGAGGTTGTTCAAGAAACGTCTTAAGACAGAGCTCTTCCGCTCTCACCTCAGTCCCTGAAACACTACCACCTAAAGGAATATCTCATGTCTCAAAACTGTTTCCCTATTAAAAAACAGTAATCTAAAGGTTTGCACAATGCACTTGTTATTTCTACCAGCTAGTTTGTACCTTGTCAACCATTGAAACCTGGTCATGTAGTGCTTCTACTGTTGTTGACTTCGTATGGTTTTTTGCTTCTGTTGTACTCTGCCTCACTTGTAAGTTGCTTTGGATAAAAGTGTCTGTCAAGTGAGTAAATGTAAATGCACTATATATAAATGAGTGTACACTCCGATGAGTGTATTCCTGTAATATTTGCAATTATGAAGGCATTTTACAGCTGTCTTCATCTAGGACATTGTGCCGGCATGTGACCTTTGCATATGTAGACAATTAACCATCATTATGAAAAGCAAAGAAAAAGCATGGATCTATGAGAAATAAAAATACAGGAAAAGTGTATGGTTGGCCCATTTACTTGGTTTGAACTTGGCACATCCTGACAAACAATGCCTTTGGTTCATTTAAAAATACTTAGACATTTTCCAGAATAGGTAGAAATGAAGTTTCCAGTATTTATGACTGAGTCTGTTTCATTTCTGTTTCATTTTGTTCATTCATTTATGTAGTCTTGCTGTATGATTCATTACTTTATATCCTGTAAGTATAGCCATTCTAGGGACTGGTGCTGGAAAGTAGCTTCACTCTACCATTATTAATAACATTAGCTTTAGCATAATGTGTTAGTGTTTAGATGGAAGATGTACTGGTTAAAGTAAAACTGCATACATTTGTTGTATCACATGCATTCATATGTGTATATATATATTTGCAAGAAAACAATATGAAACTAATAATAGACGTATGAGTAATGAGTATAGCCCCCTGCTCCCTGGCACTCCTAATTGACCCCCAGTAGGGTGCTATGACTCTATCCTGTCCTGTTTATCAGATCACTGCTCTGATTAACCCCTAGGGGGGTACGGGGCCCCTTCCCCCCAATACTACCACTTTCTCATTTTCCCCACTACCCCACTCAGCAGTGACACTAAGAAAACTGACTCTGAAAGTAAGAGCTCACCCTGGGTCAGAGGCCCCAAGCCTTACAGAGAGCCATGGCTTCTGTTGCTTTCTTCTTTGTTAAGCTTACTTCATGGATTAATTTATAGACATTTGTACACAATTAATAAAACTTCAAAGCGCTTTTCTTTATATAAACATTGCCACACATAGACTGTGTTTCTTTACCCCGATTAATGTGTGGGTCTCATTACAGACAAAACACATCTTGGCATCTTTACTCTTGATAATGTGTGGGGCTCATTAGAGACCAAACACATTTTCACACCTTTACTCTTGTTAATGTGTCAGGCTCATTCAAGACCAAATGCGAATTAGCATCTTTTGATAATCTGTGGGACTCATTATACACCAAACATATTAGCATCTTTACTCTTGATAATGTATGGAACCCAATGAAGTTGGCATGTGTTTAATAGTTTTGTTTGCTTACCAGTGGTACAACAATATGACGTTACAGAAACAGGCAGATTGAAAGGAAGCCCCCCTCCCGCAGCCAGTAGCGTTGCTTTTGTTGCTCTACTGGGGGTCGGATGGGCTGTGTCCATGGCATCATGGTTACACAGGGGCACCAGGCTGTCTTTTTTGGCAGCCTTGCAGGAATTGGAGATGAAGTGTTGCTGGATGGACAGGTCAAGGCTGCCTTGCCATTTCAGCAGAAGTGCAAATCGACAGCTGCCCTTGTGCATTCCCACAGCTGCCCCCCTGTGTTCTTACGAGTGTGTGTGTGTGTGTGTGTGTGTGTGTGTGTGTGTGTGTGTGTGTGTGTGTATGTGTATACTTGCTTGCCTGGGGGTTGTGTGTGTGTGTGTGTGTGTGTGTGTGTGTGTGTGTGTGTGTGTGTGTGTGTGTGCAGCTGTTCTGCAGCACGACACCGGCCCCCGATAATTCACTTCCTCTTCACTCCACTGAGCGCACGCTTACCGCTCAGAGTGGAGGTGATCTGTCATTCCTGGGTCTCCAGGACACAGGAGCTGAGTCAGAGGCAGAACAGTAAAGCACTTTAACAGTGTGAAAGCTCAGCTTGCCCCATGCAAATGTTTGTACATTTCATATTCAAAGCGTCACTGCAAAAGGCAGAAATGCAAACGGCGCATCCGCGGAATCGAATGAGACGCAAATCACGGAGAAAGGGTGCACTGATAAGAGAGGGGAAGAGGATGCAGCCGTGCATGCCACTGATCCAGGACCTGTCAGACTCTGTTAGAGCGTGGCATGCGATCAGACGGCAGGAAGTGTGCAGAGGCACGTAGGAATGCAGAGCATTTGTGTTCATCTGGGTGCATCTGACTGACAGGCCAGGAGCTCAGCGCCGGGAGGCGGGGTGGCCATTGCCCCAATGTGGTTTACTATGGAGCGTGTGTCAAGACCCCGGATGAAAAGGCAGCTTTTACAGCTTTCATTCAAACTAGAACATTTAAGAGGTTCCTATGTGTCATTTTTTGCTGTTTTTATTGTAATCTCTCCTTGAGAGTAATTCAAAAACTGCTAATCATCAATTTTTGCTTGAGCTGAATGTTAATCTGAAATGGTAATAGGTCAAGTGCTGGTAGCTGTTCAGAGAAGGACCCTGGGTGTCCTTGAATGAATTATTGTCCGGTGAGAAGGAACAGAACATCTATCATGCCTTCCAGACCAGCTGGTCAGGAATTTTGCAGGGTGGGGAAAAAAAACAATCGCATTCCATTGATTGTAGTCAGTGGTGCCTTCTACCCACCCACCCCCGCTCTTGCCTTAAACCTCTTCCTCTTCTGACTGATCGCATGGCATGGTCTGAGTTCTGTCCCGTCCCTCGCCAATTTCCACCCAAGTAAGGCAAGCCAAAGGGGGATCCATCAGTAGCCCCTCCTGGCAGCTCACAGACCTTCCCTGAAATTGCAGGAGCTGCCTTCTAAGTTCTGGCATGGAAAAATGAGGCAATAGTTGTGGCCATCGGGAGAGATTTTTCACAGGTGAGCTTTGGTCTATGGGACATCTAAGGCACTGATGTGATCTCGATATGAAGTCCCCAGCGCCATACCACAGCCAAGCTCTTGCCATTGAGCTGGTAAGAGCTTGTCCCTTTGTGTTTATCCAGTGAGGAAACCTCCAATTTTATGCCACTGGGCCACTTCTCCCTGCTTTAGTGTGAAGAAGAATTACTGCCCAGCACGGAGTGAACAGTGCTTTAGAGACCCACTCTGTCAGGGGAATCCCATCTGTCCCATCTAACCATGGGCAACAGTGTAGTGTAGTGTTAAGGAGCAGAGTTTGTTGCTGGAAGGTTGCTGGTTCAGTTCCCTATTGGGGCACTGCTGTTGTATATTTGGGCAAGGTACTTCACTAACTATTGCGCTGGTAGATATCCAGCTGTATAAATGGATAAAATTGTAATGTAAGTTGCTCTGGATAAGAGCATCTATTAAATGAGAGTAATGTAATGCATCAGGGGCCAGAGTAGTACTGTTTCCCCCACTGCACAAGTGAAAGCAGAGATTTCAAACGCTTGCAGTATGTGGCAAATGCTCGACATCTGTCCTCAGCAGCGAAGGTTTTCGGGGAGCCCCCCTCTTGCTTTTGGGGCAGAGACTGCGTTCCTGACGCCGTGGGTGAGGGGGTGACCCAGGCGTAACCCGAGGGCCGAGGGACTGCATTCCACAGCTGCGCTTGAATGCGGTGTGGGTGGTGGCGTGGGGGTTGTGGCCGCCCCCGGGTCCCTCTGTTTGCTCTAGCTGGGTAAACGCGGAAGATGAGTTGTTGCCACCCACCTTGGCAGACACCAGCAGGTGCCACGAATCCCATGACCCCCCATTTCTGTAGACCTCTGTTCCACCCCATCGCCACCCTCCCCCCACAGGCTCAACTCCAGCCTCCAGGGTTCGTTCCTATCTGGGACAAGGCCTGAGAGGACGTTTGTGTAGATGTGGGGTAAAACTAAGGGCCGTGTCTGCCATCGGCGACAGAGACCAAAGTGTTTACCCCATCAATTGATTCACTTTCCATCAACAGAGGGTGTCTTTGCCCATTTTTTTTTTACCACTTCGGTGAAATCTTCTCTGTGGGAGAAGGGAAGACGAACCCTAAAGCACACAGTTATTGATTCTCCATTATGGCTGCCCCAGTTGCCGAGGCGCCATTGTCCGTGAGCGTATCACAGCGTGGTCTGCCATTGAGCAGGTTTCTGACACACTGTGGAAATCCTCTTAGCAGCCCATTGCGCTCCATTCAGTCCTCCCGCCTGCAGGATACCCCCCCTTTTTTTCTGTCTCCAGGACGACATTCCCCTCTCTGAGCATTAACCCTCCTTTTATGGCATCTCTGGCAACTTGATGGTTAATGCCAAGAAGCAGAAGAGGAGGGAAGGGGAGGGGCGGCCACAGCTGTTGCAGTGGGCGGGGACTGTCGGTGCAGGATGCCCACCCCCTGTCTCCGTCAGCGCTGGAACAACGGGGCCCGCGGCGGGGGCCACAGATGCCTCTGTGCACCGCTCAGGAGTGGCCCCGGCGTCTTCTGCAGAGCGCAGGATGGCTGCCACACCCCGGAGACTCTTACATCCCGCCATCGGCACGCGAGTGCATGTTTGTTTTTATTCTCATTGCCAAGCGGATCTTTGGGAGGCTGTTTCTGGCACAAGGCTCTGAGAGGCAGCAGAGGGGTGGTTTCCAAACATAGAAAATTGAGTGCTGGTGGGAGTCTAAGAAAGACTGTGGTCTTCTGATTGTGCTGGGTGGGGGCCGGGGACTGGCATCCCCGCATGCTGCGCTGGAGCTCTCCTGTGTGTCGGATGCCAGCGCTTGGTCGGTGGGGTCATGTTGGGGCTGCAGCGGCGGGAAGGCAGGCATCAGCAGCATCATCAACGGCTTCAGGGTCCTCCCTGTGTGACAACAATAGGTGGCTGCTGCCCACTGGAAGGGAACTCGATCATTTCACTTTATTTCAGTTTCTTCAGACTCCTCGCAACAGGCTCACGACCGTGGCACACCAACCCGAGGGTTACTGCGTACAGAAGTAAGTGGACCACGGCTGCAGCTGCACTCAGCAGCGTTGCCAGATGCTGGACAAACCCTTCATTGCTGAGCGCCATGTGTCTGTGGCAGCTCTCTCCTTTAGGTGCAATCGTGCTGTAAAAATAGAACAGTCACTGCTGATTATTGGGTTTGCAGTTTGCACTTTGACCCTGCGGTCAGGGTAGTGGTTTAAGACAGCTGGAAAAACTGATTTCCTGTAGAGTTTGCTACCAGTGGACAAGCATATGCTCTGAGTTTAAGTGTGCAGTGGAGTTGGTAATTGCTCAATTAAAAAAATCTAGAAATGATCTAGAAATGAATCATGCATGCATGTTCATGCAATTATTTCAACAAGGGTTACCAAAAATATTTTTGCAGGCTATTTTTGGAAGCATGAATTTGCCCTGTCATAAGGAACAGATGGTTTGCAGCAGGGAATCGGAGAGGTTTTTTCTGTCACATTGACCAATATAGTTTAGCGTGACCTAACATGTTGTGGATGTTAGAATTTTTAGTATGGTAAAATAGGCCATCTATTGCTGTTCATATTGCATTTACCCACACCTTAGATCTGGTTCAGTGTCCTTTCTATGACTTAAATGAATCAGAGTTTCTCTGATTGAGGAAACCAATCCATTTGAGCCAATTATGTACTAATTATCTTTGTTTCATCTTGTGGAGCAGTGTGGCCCAGTTCTCTGAAATTCAAAGGAGGCTTTTTAAAAACCTCTTGTCTGGCTTGTGCTACAGTGAATTTATTTTTTGTCTGTAACACAGGCTGTGCTCACTCCCCTGCCTTCATTAATAAATCATATGTGTATAGGTAGCATTTATGATGAAATAATTATGGGAGACATGCATGTAAGTGTTGCCTGTTGTTGTAAGTGCAGGTGTGGCATCCACAGGCTGATTTTGGGAAAATGCTGGTTCACAGGGCAACGTGGGGGAAAGAACACGTTCCTCGTAAGACCTAGAATTACCCCAGAGGCAGAATGCTGTCTCATTACCTTTAATCCACCCCTCCAGTCATGCAGGAAATGGTCTCTCCCAGGTGTAGCACTGGTATGACTAAAGATGTTTGTGAAAGCGTCTGGTCTTTGGCGGGGGCTGTCTGTGAGGAGGCTGATGAGAAGCCGAGCAGGTCTGACTTCCTGTACGTCGGGGCCGATCCCAGCGAGTCTCAATGGAGCCTGACTCAGCCAGCCTGTGTGTTTAACAGCTGTGGGAATGCTCACCAGCTCACCGGTGCCAGCATCCCACGAGATCCTTTTAATATCATCATCATCATTATCATCATCATCATCCTTATCTTCATCGTAGCAATTATGTTACTGGCATATTTTCACCAAAACCCGTTATTTTGGTGTCATCATCATTGCAAAAGTCACAGTAATCCACTCAGTTTCTTGCTGTAAGTGATATTACGTTACCTGATATTACATTACCTTGTACAGCAGACACTCTCTTCCAGAGCGACATAAATGGATTACAATTTTTACATGTTATCCATTTATTACAGGTGGATATTCAATTATTCATTGAGGCTGTTGTGGGATAAGTGCCTTGCCCAAGGGTACAACAGCAGTGCCCCAGCAGGGAAATGAACCAGAAACCTTTTGGTTACTGGTCTTTCCCACCGTGCTCCTTACTACTGCACCACACTGCTACCACTGCTGATATTGAGACAATTTTATAATTATTGCTGCAACATTGTGGAACTTCACCCCTGGGCCAGGGAGCAGTGAACAAATAAAATTAGAGTAATCTCCCACCATCCAGCACTCCTGTTTTTGGGATGAAATAGGTCTCTGTTCAGCAGCACCCCCTGGGGGCGAGGGGCAGATGCAGGATGCTTGTAATCTAATTTGGGTTTGATGAGATCTAAGTGGATTAAACGTGTCCCCCAAAGGGCTGCACAGGCAGGGAGGGGTTAATGTTGATCTGTTGCGAGTGATCAGGGTATGTGCTGAAGATGTTCACAGACACGGAGTCCGCTGGGACCTTCAGCACAGCCGCAGGGGGCGGGGACACAAGCACAGGGGGACACCTCCTGTGTTGACCCTGAATCTGGTCCAACTTCCACTTCCTACATTCAGCTTTTAACTCCTCCTCCTTCTGCACAGGACTCTGTACGAGTCACAAAAGGTGTCTTAAATATTATTGTACCCTTGCCATTTCAGCGTAGGAGGGTGCGTCACAAATGTATCTCAGCCTTCCTGACACCCCCCCCCTTTAAGTGGCCAGAAGGATGCCCGTATTTGGCAAATACCTCGTGGCCACAAATTCCTGTTGAATTAATGTATGCATTCCACAGGGACGACGCCCAGACGTTCACATCCACAGCCTTACCCTAACCCTGCCATTCGGTGTGTATCCATTAGGAATTAAGCTGAGTCTGCGTAACCTTGAGTGCGCACTGCTTTCTTATTTTAATGAGGAACATGTCTTATGAGAAATGTGCCAGGCCGAAGCTCCAGTGAATGCCTCATAGGTGTGTTACTCTTGGTTACAGTGCCATTTCTGGTGAGTCTAAATGAGTCTTTCTTTATATTACGCTGCTGCTCTGTGATCCTCTGGCAGGACTGATGGGTAACACTGAGCCATCTTTCTGATGGTCCTCTTTGTGGTGTGACACAGAATAGCAGTGTGTAAAAGGTCTTTAGTGTTAGTGAGACAGTGTCACATCATGCCATGCTTGCCAGTAGGATATTGGGCTTAAGCATCTTGCACTGAATTGGTGGTTTCAATATGTTTGGATAGTCATCATCCGAAATATCTTCTGTTTCCAACCGTCCGTGTCTGTCAGGAAGGAAGTGTCTGACAAAGTGAGATGACAAATTGATACATCTCTTCATGGGAATAGCTGTCTCTGCCTGCTACCTCTGAGGCTATGGACAGAGGTCATGGTTCATTCCTCTGTGCTGAAGCAGAGAGTGAGTCAGTCACAGCCCAGAGTGAGAGAGCCAGTCACAGCCCAGACTCAGAGTCAAAGACAGTTAGTCACAGCCTAGAGTGAAAGTCATTTAGAGAGAGTCAGTCAAAGCCCAGATTGAGAGTCAATTAGTCAAAGAGATTCTGTGGTAACCAGTGACAGAGAGAGTCAGAGCCCTGTTGACGATGGTGTTCTGTGCCAGCATTAACTTGTGTTACAGGCTGTTGCCCCTCCCTTAAGGGGGTGGTGGACTGAGTGGGAGGAGCTGTATTCAGTCATTCAATGAGGGAATACCCCCAGAGCAGATGCGTTGTGTGATCACAGGGCTGGTCGTAGGGCTGTGCGTGTAATGGCACGGTTTGTGCCCACAGGTTGCTGCCTCTTGGACAGAGACCACGGCGACCGCGGCCACTCTGACCGTTCTGAGCTGAGGGGAGCCAGCCTTATAGGTGAGCTGCTGTCTGTCTGTGTGATCCTGTCCTGATGTTTCAACACACACACACACACACACACACACACACACACACACACACACACACACACACACGTGTGCGCGCACGCATACATGCATGCATACATACAGTAACAGTCAAAAGTTTAGAAGCACCTTTCAAAGACATTTTGATCTGAAGACTTATACTTAAATGCTTGAGATTTATAGTTATACTCACTCACTGTCTCTCACACAATAAATGCTCTCTCACAGCTTAAATTCCTCTGTGATATTTCTATTCTGCCTGCAGGTACTACCAGCTTGTCTGTGTGTTCATGTGGCCGATGGTTTTGTTGGTCTAACGAAGGTTTTGTTATGGTACAGTTAATAGCCTGTCATGTTAGAGGGTCCTCAAGCCTCCACCTGCATGCAGTGGGGTTCCCTCTCCAGGGCTCTTCAGGAATTACGCCGAGAGGAACCTCACCGCAGTGGCACTCCCCACTGTGGCCTGCAGATGATCTCAGTGTATGCGGCTGAGATCCGCTCACTAACCGACACCCCTGCTGTAGTCCCCAGAGAGGGGGAGGGGTATCGATCTGAGTGGTGCTGTCACACGGCCTCGTGAGCATCTCCCACAGACAGTCTCTCTCTCTGTCTTATAACTGGCACAGCCTGCTGTGTTCTCTCTGCTGGCCGTGTCCTCATACCCCACTCCCCAGCGCTGAAAGGAGCTGTTGAGTGTGATCACTGTACATCACGTGGATGTGTTATTAGTGTTACCCAAAGTAAGTAGAGGAGAGAAGTATAAAACTGAGTGCAGCAACCTTTCCAGTGAACTGAATGCACTGATCTCGCTCCACTGGCTGGTTCTGGCGCTCTTCTCCAATTCGGACACTTTGCAAGCAGAGGCCAGTTTAAGCAGGGGGACATCTCTGGGTAAGACAGGTGAACTGTGAGTTGTGGCAGGTAGTATGACCACACACCACTCACTCCTCTCCAGCAGAGGGCAATGTGTCCCAATGCTCTCTAGCTCTTTAAGCCTTTGTTTGCCTGAGAAGCAGGTCATGGTACTTCATGCTTTAATTTGCTCTGTTCAGCACTTGTCATCTGACTACAATAGCCGGGGTGTTTTATGCCCTGGGGGAATGTTCGTCTTCCCAACTGAAACACAAGTTTGGGGAAAAGGAGGATGAATATGGTTAGAGGTACCTACTGATGGTTCAGTTTATTTTACATTGTCGGCATGGTGCAAATGATGATATATATTGAGCATGATTTTAGGGGGCAAGGTGCACTTACAGAAATCATATTTATATGGTTGATTTATTTTCCATCTTATCCATAACTGAATTATGTTTTCAGTTTGTCTGTTTAGAAAATCACTTAAGGACTCTCCTCATCAATTACTTTGACCCATGGTGTAGCTTCACGTCCCGTGATTCAGTGATATGCCAGTTCAGAGCTAAGAATGGTGCACTATCAGATGGGGAACAGGAGACTGTTCGTCTACTGCAGCCTGAGAATCCATCAGGACAGGCTCGAGATCTAACCGACAAGCTCCGGCAGTCCTGTGACTCAGTCCCGGAGGCTGTGTGTGTGTGTGTGTGTGTGTGTGTGTGTGTGTGTGTGTGTGTGTGTGTGTGTGTGTGTGTGTGTGTGTGTTTGCATGTGTGTCTGAAAGCCAAGTCAGCCATGCTATCCCTGCAGGAGGGCACCCTTGTGCTGCATGGGACTGAGGATCCTTGCTTACACAGTTCAGGCACCTGCAGTGTCACAGAGCAAGGGAGAAATTAAGGGGAAATCTGTGATGTCACAGAGCAATGGAGAGATGAAGGGGGAAGCTGTGATGTCACAGAGCAATGGAGAGACTAAGGGAGAAGCTGTGATGTCACAGAGCAATGGAGAAACTAAGGGGGTGCTTTTGATGTCAGAGCTATGCAATATCTTCTACTACAGAACTTCTGGGTCTTATATCTTTATGCATTGTTCCAGGGCTTTGATTCAACCTTTGGCTCAGCTGTGTGGGACATGAAAAGCAAGTAGTTTCAACAGACTTTCTTGTAAGCTTCTGCATAAGGGATGTCAGAAGATCAATGTGAAATACAGTCTTTCATGGCATCATGGCATTTTTATCACATTTAGCAGTTTAAGTGAGAAGCCTGTTCTTTTGTACTCATGCTCACAGGATGTGTGCTGAAGCTGTATATATATCAGAGCTGAAGCCCCATGCGGGCAGGCTCTTGCTAGCAGCTGTGACTGAGTGTGCTTTGAATGAAGAGCCGTTGATGCTTCCAGCTCCGCAGGCCACTGTGACAAATTCGCCTCACCGCCTGGCTGTAAGCGGCTTCCTGTTTCCACCAGGGTCATCCGAGGAAATGGAGGCTCACTGCTCAGCCACAGTCTGTGGGCGGAAGCCCTTCAGCTCTACCCACTGGGTCAGCTCTGCCTGTGACCTCAACCCTACCTATCATGTCATCTCTGCCCAGTTAGGTCAGCTCTGCCTATTAGGTAAACCTCGCCCATTCTTTATGGGCAGAAATGCGTTCACTCTGCCTGTTCCAGTTCTGTAGCTGGAAGGAAGTACTGATGATAAAAGCTGTCAACTTCTGAAACGGCTAAAGATGCTGTTGCTCATTGTCTGGTTCTTTTGCTTTCTCCTTAACTAGCTAATTGTGACTAATATGGCAGTATTGTTTGTACACTTGACATTTTAAAAATCTAAATATAGCCAAAGGGCTGGGTTAATTTTATTGAATATAAAAATGAGATCTGAAGTTAATAAAATAAATAAAATCATTTTTTGCTTTTTTGTCATTGTAACAAAATGATTTCATGTGAAGTACACTAAGACAGAGGTACTGCCTTAAGTTGGAACGCAGTAAGCACAGCCAGCTGCTCGTGGATGATCCTTTTTCAAACTGGGCTGCTTGTTAATCGTGCAATAGTCAAACAGGTTCAGGTAGAGAATACCCCTCCTCTATGCATAGCTCTCCAGCTACCACTATCACACCAAAACAGTTTCTCTGGCATTGTAGCCGCAATGGAGAAGTTTCACTCCAGAAATAGTCCAGAAATGCCTGCAATGTATTATAATAGTTTCCAAGAAAAAGTACTAGTGAAGACCCTGTTCACATACTGGGCACTGTCATTCTACAGCGTATTTTATAGTCATTAATATTGACAGGAGACTGCAGCATTGCTTGAGAAAATTGACTTCATGCATTGAGTCCATGCAGAAAAACTGAACTCAGAATGCTTTTTCCTATGCATTAAATTCATGCAGTACAGTCACGCTTAGATATATCTGCCCTGATATTATTGCGTAAAAAGTACCTAACGAAGAATCATGAAACCAAACAAGCCAATCATAAGAGCTACATCAACATCTACCATAATAGAATATGCTTAATGGGTGCAACAGTGTGTTATAGTGGTAAGGAGCAGGGCTTGTAACTAGAAGGTTGCTGGTTCAATTCCCTGCTGGAGCAATGCTGTTGTACCCTTGGGCAAGGTACTTAACCCACAATAGCTTCTGTAAATATCCAGCTATGTAAATGGATAAAATTGTAACCAATGAAAGTTATTCTGGGTAGGTGCTTCTGATAAATGACAATAATGTAATGTGATGCAAATGTAAAATGGTACATGGAGTATCGCTTCAGCCACTCATCTCAAACTTGCCTTCTCTCCTCACTGCTCCCCCTGGTGGTGGAGCTACATGTTGCCATCAGTGCTGCAGAGTCTCTCCTGATCTGTCAGCTCAAAGGCAACTCAAAATCCACATCTTCAGACTACACCACACAGCTAGAACAAATCTTACATCCAGCTCCTGACACCGCAGCCTCTCTTACATTGTGCTGCAAGACTGCTCCGGAATACCATCACAATGTTAGTGTCACTGTTACACCTCGATACTATGTTTCTCTGCATGCAGTTTGCCGATAACTTTTTTGTTTGGGTTTCACAGGGAGGGCTGCTGCAGCAGCTGCTAAAATTTCTGAAATGAAGATGTGCTGATCACGGATTAAAACTTACCTCTCCCTCTGCAGGTGGGGATGTCTGAACAAACAGAGCTAAGGGAGTGCGATGAGGCCTTTGAGTCAGAAGAGGGCGACATTGAGCAATACCTGGAAGATGGAGAGAGCAGCAGGGAGCTTTTGGAGAGGCTGAGGGAGCTTGAGGTGAGCCAGCAAAAGCACTGATCTCTGTCCCTTTTAATACTGTACCCAGATCAGTGGGAGATACTTTGATCACTGTCCTTTCTAGATACAGATAAGTAGGCAGTAGTCTTATCTCTGTTTCTCTTAATTCTGTACTCAGGTCAGTTGGCGGTACTGGCCCTTATATATGCATATCAGTGTGTGGTGGTTCTATTTTGTATAATGTACTCAGATCAGTTTATAGCACTCTGATTTCTATCTCTTATAGATGAGGGATAAAGATTGGTGAGCAGTACTCTGATGTGTCTTACAGTTCTTTAAAATGTATTGTTTATTACTGAACCCTTTAGTGTTATTTGCTACTGTAAAAATATGAATTAGAAGTACAACTGTACATTTACTTGGACTTACACAACTAAATGTTGTATATGCGGGCCAAATGCCATAAAGACATTGTAAATAATTACAGGGAAAGGCCAAAATAAGGGAAAAGGCCATGCAAAATACCATGATGTGATCAGGTTTCATATTTAGGGGCCGAGCACCGAAGGTGCTGGAACCCTATTGTTTTCGTTAGTTTTCTTCTTCTTATTATTATTATTATTATCATACATCTGCCATGGGAGTCTATGGCAGGCCATAGATCCGTTCGTACGCTTTTTATGAAATTTGGCACACTCATAGAGGACAGTCCCAGCTGTCCACTCGCCAATTTTGGGGTCAGTAAATCAAGCCCTCTAGTGCCACCATCAGGCCAAAGTTCAGCTAACATTTTTGGCCATAACTCCTCACCCTGTTGGAATTTTTCAAAATTATTTTTTTCCTAGATTCCTTAGGTCAAGCCGAGTCCAACGCACCCATTGCCTTCAAAGTCCGCGGTATTGGATTTTCCGCCATTTTTAATTTTTAGGAAAACTGTTTTTTTGCTGATCCTCCTACAAATTTTGTCCACTCTTTACCAAATTTGGTACATATCATCTTGAGACCATGCCTCACAAAAGTTATCCAAATACTTCAGCTATTCCAAAGTGTTCACTCGTAACATGCAAATGAGTTTGACAGTGAAGACACCAAACAGGAAGTGAGGTCATATCTCGGCAATGCTTTTGTGTCTTCACACCAAACTTGGTATATGGACTTCCTACACAATCCTGAGAGTGTCCAAGAAGTTTTGTCATTTCACCCCTAGGTGGCGCTATAACTAAAACAATTGAATTTCTGCTCATAATTTTTGATGTCTTTAGCTTACAATTATTATTCTTTTTTCTTTTGATTCCTTGGGTCATGGCAAGTTGAATAGATGTAAAATTTTCATTCCCACCATATTGGGTTGTCTGCCATTTTGAATTTTAATGAAAACAGTCTTTTCGCTACTCCTCCCACAAATTTTTTTCCAATATTCACAAAAATTGAGTCAGAGCATATTGAGAGCATGCCACACAAAAGTTATCCATGATTTTTTGTTTATCAAAAGCATTCGCTAGTCAACGGCGAAGACGCCAAACAGGTGGTGAGGCCATATCTACGCAATGCCTTTGTGTACTGACACCAAATTTGGTGCCTGTGTTTGCAACTATGCCCTGAGGGTGCCCAAGTGTTTGTGTCATTTGACCAGTAGGTGGAGCTATACCTAGTGGAGCCATAACACATATTGCATATAACTTCTATTATACCTATTTTTTAACATATCTTTTGAATTGCATGGCCTAATAATGCATAATTCTTTCTTCTGATTGATTTTCACTTGATTTTGAACTTTCTCACTAAAAGCATTGTGCGTCTAAATAGAATCATACATGAGCTGCTGTTCTATTCCTTTCCACAAGGTGTCTCCCTCTCCCCAAATAACGGTAAATTGGAAGCTCCTTCGATATTATTGCAGAGGATGACGGAAATTGCTTTAGAATGAAGTGCAGTAGTGAATGAAGGAGTAAGCAAAGTGTTTCAGAGAGATCACAGAGATCACATGTCTCCAGGCTGGGATTCAGAGTGTGATGTTACCCCACTGGTAGGTCAGGACGTGAACTCCATGGGAGCATAGGTGGCTCTGTGATGTGGCAGAAGCTTTCTTCTACAGCCCTCAGGCACATCAGTGTCTGTCAGAGCCCCCTTCCGAGCAACCGCCACCAATGAAGCTAGCTAGTCACCATCAAGGCTCTCTCATTTTAAATAGCAAGATTTCAGGTTGACTAGCAGGCTGAAAAAATGGCATGCAGGAATGGCAGAATGACTCACAAGCTTTGATAGCATCCCAGAATTAGCACTTAAGCAATCTGTGAGCAGCAGCACTCTGTGGCACATGCTCAGCAGAGCATCGCCAAGCAGCAGTAGCATCGCACAGCCAACGCGGGTTAGCGCAGGTTACAGCTGACTAACAGACGCCAGCGTGACACAACATATCACTCGGGGAGCAGGACACAGGCCAGTGTCCAGCCATTGGCCCTTCCCGAACAATAATTAACCTTCCGTCATTTGAATTAGAGTCAGAAGATAATGGCTTTGCGAATCATCTGCTCTATGTTTGGGGAAAAGGGCTCTGTGCGGGATAATATAAAGCATTAACCCTTACCCTTCTTTCTCTTGCCCATCCGCCGGCAATAAAGTTAAATTGTTGCACCTTGTTAATTTATTCGCTGCAAATAAGGCTACTTGTGAGAGTTTACTCATCTTTCCCAGCTCCGCGCCGTGACAGAGCCACCATCTGCCCTCATGGTGCAGTCAGCTGTTCCTAATCTGAGTGTAAATTTTATCCGCTCTGACCGCCACCACCACGCTAAGTGCTTGTGTTAGCTGTTCGCACAAACCCCCACAGCACCTGAAGTTTTCCCATAATATCTTAAAAACCCCTTCTCCCACTCCCCATGTGCCCATCAGGGAGCACAGGCCAGCCTAAAGATGAGCTCTTTCGCTGTGTTCAGTGGCTGCATTCAGTCTGCTTTGTGTTCATGTATATTTAATCAGGGCCAGACTTGGTCTGTTTCTGTTTTTTGGGGTTTTTTTTTGTTGTCCCCTCTTCTGCAAAGGTCTGGGGAGATTCCCAGAATGTCCTTTGCCTGCCAATGTCATGGTCTCCCAGTGCTGACCCCGTTGTTGCAGCCACCCCATCTCTCCATAGCGTGTCGTGTTTGTGCTGCAGGCGCTAACAGCCCCAGGGCCAGATATCGGTATGTGAATCGGGCCCCCACACATTCTGTCTCTATGTATCTCCATGTTCCAGCCAATAGCAGAGTGGGTCGTTGTGTCCTGCTCACTCCCCACTCCACCACGATACCCTTCAGATGGGGTGGAGGACTGGGCGGGTGGTCACCAAACTGTCCAAGGGTGGCTGCCAGCGTACTCTCAGGCAGAACTGTGCGTACAATGCGTTATTAGCTCACTCACTCCTGTACCTCAGTAATCAGTCTGAAACCCTGAGGTATGCTAAGTTCAGCTCATTTTCCCTGTCTGGATTTCTCTCAACCCTCCCTGACCTCTGTTTTACACCATGCAGATGAAGCGTGTTGTAGGTGGTTGAAGTGAGAGTCCGTTTCCAGCAAACGCAGTCGGCTCCCCTGAACACTCGCAGAGAGTCGCAGTTATTCAGATGGCTGCACACACCGGCTCATTAAAGAGTGTCACTTTGCAGAGGTTCTAAGAGGCCTGTGTGGAGCAGGCATCTCAGGTCAGGAGTTGGTAGCTACCACCACAGTGTAATTATCTCTCTCAAGCACCATCTGCCTGTGTCCCTATCAGTCCCCGGGCGACAGGCGGTCACCACGGTGATGGCCTGTCCTTTGATCATTGGGAGGAACACGCGGGTCTGTACTCCCTTTGATGAGCTCATGGGTCCACACCTATTAGGGGAGAGAGTCCTCCTTCTGTTGTACCAAACCCCTTCAAACTTCTCCTTACGCTTTGTGCTCTTTCTTCTCCCAAAGCCTCCATGAAATTAGTTCACCTGTATTTTTTGGAAAGAAAAGGTGTTTTTTCATTCTTCTTTCCTTTCTCCTTCTTCCCAAAGGAGGTTGACCCATGGCCCATTTCCACTGAAATGCAAGGCAGTAACAGGCAGAGAATGGCTCACCTCAGGACAGGTCTCAGATTTGATCTAACAAGTGCGATTGGTGTGTGTCATCCCGTCGTCTCCCCCTCCCGTCTCTCTCTCTCACTCTCTCCCTTGCACAGGCTGAGAATTCTGCCCTGGCCCTGGCCAACGAGAGCCAAAGAGAGGCATATGAAAGGTGTCTGGATGAGGTGAGTCTGTTTCATCGGTGCACTTTTCACTGAAGATTGTGTGATGGAAGTTGGGCCTAGCTTGGATGGTTACTGTGGAGCGATTTAGAAGTTGATTTCCCATTGTAGTATTGTAAGAGAGGCAGAGCACAGCCTGGTGACCTCAGAATAAATTCCCAGAACATGTCTGACCGTGTCTTTGTGCCATTTTTAGGTTGCCAATCATGTGGTACAGGCTCTCCTCAACCAAAAGGTAAGGGTCAGAGCTCTAAACACATGTTTACTATGTTGGCATGAAATACAAAGACGTTATCCCAAATATTTTGTATGCATGGGTTAAAGACCTCCGGCCCCACGCCGGAAATCCAGCGTGCAGAGATTTTAGATCAGGCAATATATTATTACTAGCATATACGGGCTCTGATATTACCAGGACGGAACGCAATTTTATTAAAATCAATCAGTGACGTGGTGTTTTTTCGGATGAGATTTAACCAATGGTAGCCTGTTTAGGTGACGTACTGGCACGAGAATACTGTTCTTATCCAATCGGCAACTAGTTTCAACTTTCTGTAAGGTGGTGCCAGGAGGTATTTGCGGGGACTGTATCAGTTAATTACTGCACAATAGGTAGCATGCATTCAAATAGATGGCGCATGGAAGCGAAACTTGTTAAGGTTGGCGCGGACACAAGCGCAATAGAACGGGAGGTGAAAAATAAATGGCGATAGGTTTGGTTAGATGAAAACATTAATGACGGACAAATGTTCGGCGTATGTTGTAACAACTTAAACGAAAAAATACAGTATGGGACAAGTGGCAAAAGGTATTGTCTCGGCATGATACAGATCCCTCACACAAAGCAGCTGTTCGGGCTCTTTGTTATACGTCATCATTGCCGTGAGCTGTGGCCACTGTAGCTGCTGCCGCTTCATCCATCCAAGACCGCATATGCAGTCATAAAGTCCGCATTTATAGCGGAACATGACCTGTCTTTCAGGATAGCGCCAGCGCTAGTTGACCTGAGCAAAACATCACAGGACAGAACTGCACTCTCCAAACTTAGCATGTCAAATAGCCTACACAGGCCATCAACCTATCCACTCACGACATTGCCTGTCACATTAGGCAATGTTTAGCGCACAAGCTGTCAAAATGGATGTTTTCACAGAACATTGACGAGTCCACAAACCACAACATGGACAGAATTTTCAATGTATTGGTCCGATTCTATGATGATGACTTGGACAAAGTTGTAACACAGCGTCTTGCTACTCGACCAACTTTTATTGAAGTTGCACTTTCCATTTTTAATAGCATTTACGAAAAAAAGGAAGCACTTTTAATTTGAACACGGTAATACAAAATTGGATTAATTTTTTTTTTTTTTTTTACAATTTTGAATTAAAGCTGTTGTAACGCTAAATGTACGTGCGGCCCATTTTGCGACCCCCAAAACAAAAAAAAAAACAATTTCTGGCTCAGAAAAATTTGTTGCTTTAAGCCCTGTGTATGTAATGGAAAAGGAAAATAGCGCACTTGGAAAATGAGACACTGCCCTAAGTGATTTATCTTGAGACTGCCCACAACAGCGTGAAAACCTGCTTGAAGAGAGCAGAACTCCCACGGAGCTTCAGCAGGGACTGAGTAGGGCTGCCTTCCTGAAAAAAATTTTTAAAGGGGTCATGTGTACATTAGGCTGCATGACAGTTTTATAATATTAATCTGTGCTTGAAATCCTAGTTTTAGATCTTAGATCAATCTCAGATTGCAGAGGGAACGTTTTTGGGCTGCTTCGTGACAACACTTCCCCTCTGTATAATGTAGAGAAGCTGGTAGATCAGCACAAAGTGCTCACCAGACTCGCGGAGTTATGAACAAAAGCTCCCACCCCAAGGGTGCACCACACACAGTTAGCTTCAGGCAGCAGTGAGGGAGATGTTAAGCTTGTGTGTGTGTGTGTGTGTGTGTGTGTGTGTGTGTGTGTGTGTGTGTGTGTGTGTGTGTGTGTGTGTGTGTGTTTCTCTCTCAGGACCTGCGAGAGGAGTGCATTAAGCTGAAGATGCGGGTATTCGACCTGGAGAGGCAGAACAGGACCCTGACAGAGCTCTTCCACCAGAAACTGCATCGTCAGCCCGGCCCCCTGCAGCAGGTAAAAGGATCCCCGGGACAGAGTTCAGTTCTTTTACAGGGTGCTATGTTGGCTAGTCAGATTCCAGCATCTGCCATATGATATGAATACAGTGAATGGGAGATTCCCACTTGAGGCAGCTTTTCTAATCATTGTCCTGAAATCTTCCTTGTGTTGTAATGCACTTAGTTTTCCAGTGACATTTCACATCTTTCACACATTCCAGTTCATTCCTATGAGACAGCAGCTCTCATGTTATGTTGTATAGTGTAGGCAATGGGTCAGCTGGCTAGCTAGCAAGGTTAATGCAGATCAGTTAAGCATTTTGTTCACTCTCAAAAAGGTTAGCTGATGAGGGCAGCTTTACTCTTAAATACACAATGTAACTTTTCTGACTAACCAGTCAGTTAGCTAACCATTTTCTTACCTTCCTTCAACTGTCCTCATCTTAAATTACACAATGCCCAAACGTGTATTTATTATGTACTTTAAAGAGCTTTATTCTGATTTATTTAAACAATTTGTCCATAGTGAAGGTTAACTTCATACATTTTAATTTCAAAGTGCGCCAAGCTCCCGTCTCCCGCAGGTGCACATTTGAGATGTCTGGGTAGTAAGAAGCGTCATCTTACAGATGTACATGAGCCCAGTTATAAGGAGGGACTCACATGTGCCCCTTGAACGCGTGATTATCAGGAGGCTGAAAGGGGCATCTCAAACCGAATCGATAATCACAGTTTGTTGTGGGTAGACACCCCCCCTCCGCTGTGTTTCTCCTGCGGTCAGATCATCGGAGTCCTCAGGGTATGTCTGGATGCTGCACACAGAGTGCTCACAGTCATCACTCATCACAGCTCTGTCTGATTAACAAACACAGAAACGTTTCAAAGGGAAAAGGTGTTTTAGTGACGTTCATATGCCTGCTGTCATCTATTTTAATAACATTAATACTCTCCTAGTGTTCAACAGTGAAGCTATTCATCTCTCTCTGATTCACTTTCTCCCATGTTGTGTTTAACTTGCATAATAGATAGTGATGATAATAAATAAAAGTAATAGTAGTAGTATTGTTATCAAAAATAAGCTTTGTTATTGTTTATTATAATGTTTATTATATCACTATTATCATTATTATTGTTATTAATATTGTAAAGTCCTCCCTTTGAATTGTAGATAATGATGATTCGTTGATTTGACAATCAAAAATGTATTTTGAGCACTAGATAGTCAATCAGTTGCAGTGTCCCTGGGAAGATCAGTAAATGTTCCCCCTTCACCTTTTTTTCGCTGTCCACGAGTCCCTGGTTACCACCAGCATTCACACATTCTTTCATCTGTATGAGGTGAGATGCGGCTTGTGACGTCAAGCCCCAGATGGCGGTGTTTGCACGCATTTGTACTCCCCTGTTCTGGAATGTGCCATCTCTTTATGACTTCCTGTACGGAGTCTTCATCGTGGGCCCTGGTTGTTTTCTGTAGCCCCCTCAGTCCGCTACCCTCTGGTTCATTACTGTAATGGCACAAGGGGCTTCCTTATATAACGCCAGACACACAATGGCTGAAGGCCGAGGTGTGACTCGCTATAACCAGGACACGGCCGTAGAGCTAAAGGTGTTAGGCAGCCGTAACATCTGCCTTTGAATTAAAATCATTGTTCTGTGACTACATAGCTCATTTAAAATTTTTTGCTTTTTAAAATAGCTGGAGTTTAAATATTCCACAATTTGTGTTGCCATGAAACTTGAACACGTTTGTACAACATCAGTGTTCACGCAATTGTGCAGAGTCACACAGAGATCCACAGCCTCCAGCTGGAGCCATCGGCTGCGTTGGTGAAAGGCTACACTGTGACCCTCTTTGAAATTGCACTAGCGTCATTGTGCTTTCCACCTCCTGCCCCAGCCGCTGCTCAGTCCTTCTGCCTTCCCCAAAAACCGCACACCGTCACTCTCTTGATTTAATGCCTTGACTTAATGGGCCGGCACGCAAGGCGGACATATACGGCATGAAGAGGAGAATGTCAGAGGAGTAATACGCTGTGGGCCAGATTAGCAATTCACTAAATCCTGGAGTAAGGCAAATGGGCACTAAAATCAGCCCTAAATGATTTTACATCTCTGGAAGGTGACGCGAAAGAGCTGTGTTCTAAAGCATGAATCCTCTCTGCTCAGAAACTTAGCGAAAGAGCTCTTAGACTTCTTCTTGCTACATGTGGTAGTTTCACGTATGTGGCAAATTGAATTTCATAGGTCACACTGAAGGAGAGCCACCCTGGATCTTTCTCTCTAACCATCTTTGACACAGTGTAAGTGACCTTGAGTGTGGAAAGAGCTCTTTTCACAGTGAGCGACTGTAAAAAGGGTGCCACCTCCTCCAAAACTCTCCCAGTCTTTTTTTACACACTCTTACTCTATTTCTCTCTCTGTCCCATTCCTTCTTTCCCTCTTCACTGTTTCCCTCTCCCTTCTCTCTCTCCCTTTCTCTCTTCCCCTACCTCCATCTCTCTCTCCCTCTGTTTGTGTAGGCCAGAATGTGTGCTCTCTTATCATCCCCATTAGTATTCAGCAGGCTCTTTCTGAGGAGAGGGAAGAGGGAAGAGGTGATCTGCTTCTGAAATCTGAATATCGCATTTAATCCACACAAATTCGGACTGTAATTGCCGTGAGGGTAAACTGGCACACTCTATTACTATAAATGAAAATCGAAACTGTCCCCGTCCCTGTCCCCTCCTCCCCCGGCTTGATTTTTCTGCTGGGTCTCCTGGCTCAATCTTTACCTGTGGAAAAAAAGTCCTCTTTTCATACCCAGAATTTATGCGTCCCTTCCTTGCAGTGAATATGATAAGCAAGAGGAAATGCAATGCCATCTTCCCACCAATGAAATTTAATTACTGAAAGTGGGGGTGTGGATAATAGGGGCCGAATTGCAGGGGTGATGCAATTTTCAAAGCCTGGGAAACCAGGTTAAGGAAGGTAGTTTAGAATATAGGCACTGCTTTATTTCTCTGGGCACCAGGAGGGTTGCATTTACACCAATGTGTGTGTGAAGTCTGCCAAGTCTATCGCGTCTGTTAGCGCAGGCCCAAAGGCGACTGGGGTGACATTAAACAAAAGTCGAGTGTCTGTGAGCAGTGTTCCTCAGGGACTCTCAAACTGCAGATGACAACTTAGATTGCAAGCTGTAACCAGCTGGGCAGTGGTACGTTGGCAGGTAACGTTTACTTGGCCAAGCACAATTGAAGAATTAACATGTCACATTGTCAGACCTTGCAGCCATTTTCACATATTCATTGGTTAAATACAAAATCTAGCTAAATTCAGCTGGGGAATGATCCAAAAATGCAACCCAGATGACCGAGACCCTCTGCCGACTCGCACCTTTGTGACATTTTCCCTGGTGGCAACATACAGACCACACACCACACCTCAGCCTGGCAATGTAGAACAAGCAGCTGCACCTACGTGAAACTGGGTAATTCAGCTGGCCAGTTGCAAGCTATAAGAGTGGTACATGGGTCTGTTGTTTGAGCAAGACAAAAGTCTGTTTTATCTGCCAGCGCAGCCTGGCAAATTGCAGTATGTTTTAACTCCAGTGTCAAGCTAATGTACCGGTCGTTAGATTGTTACAGTAGGCCCAAAGGTAAATTCCTTTCATCTGAGATGCAGGCCAAAGCAGTTAGGGCTGTTGATGGGCTTCATCAGACTGATTCAACTTGTTACTCTCTCATGAAGTTTTACTTTTGAGTCCAGCACTGTCCACACTGTATGTGCTTCACGATCAGATTGAGAGGTGAATGGTTGTTGCAGTGTGGGGCTTTTCATACGATCCTGTTACTTCATTCATCGATACTTTTCTGTCACAAGGGGCTGTCGGATCTCATTGTTGAACTTTTTTCTTTGCAAGTGTCTTGCCCTTAAAGACGTGTTCTTACGGTCCCATTTGTTGGCAATCTTGTTCCAGATGCCGTTGGCTCCCTTTCCAGAGCACAGTACAGAGCCCCAGCTCATTGGCCCAGACAAGTTGGGGGTGCCCCAGGACGAAGGGCAGGACAAGGTGAGCCCCAATCAGTCTCCGCCCCCTCTGCCATCACGGTCACAATCTCAGTCCTCTCTTTTTTTCTTGCTGCTCACAACAGCAGACAAGTACAGCTTTCGGTTTAACGCAGCACCCCTTTTTTGTGCGAAATTTTGAATTCTCAACAGCTCAGCTAAGCACCTCTTCTGGTCCCTTCATGCTTTCTCTTTAAATTGCTTCACCTCATTATCCAGGCTGCAGAGTGCAGCAGCAAGTCCCTAGCTGACAATTGTGGGATTAAAAAAAAAAAAGTCATTTCACCCCGATGTCTGCCGATTGGTTTCAGGGAGCAGAGGGCTGCTGAGGTGTCCAATTGATTATGGCTGCTGCTCTCCCTCCTCTCGTCTCCATTGCTCTCCCTCTATAATTTTGTCCCCCCCATTCCGAAAGCACAGTCCAAGGCAGCAAGTATCTTCAGGGCTAAGCTGTTGTCCTTTGTTCGTCATATTGCTGGTGATGTTGGCCTGTATCCCTGGGGTGTCATAGAGGAACTGAATGGCTCATTTATGGTCTATAGATTCTATGCTTAAAATGACAGCCGTTCCCCCACCCTTTCAGTAACTTGTAGGTGGTCAGTTTGGCCAGCCAGAGACACCACACTGGGCATGCCCAGAAACAATCAAGGCCAAAGGGCCTCAGCCTTCAGCCCTCCTTCCATACAGTCATTCATCTCGAAGAACACTTCATCTTTTTCTGGTCCCTGCTGCACTGAAGACTTGCCTACAGAAATGCATCTTTAGCTTTCTTTGCTAGTTCATTAGGCTGTCCCCCCTTTCTCTCCATTAACAAAATGACCACAGTTTCACAGCACTGAAATTGTAAAAATGTTCCTGGAAAGGATTTGAGCTAATCAGAACATACACATAAAATAGAATTCGGCGAACACTCTTATTGAGAGCGACTTACAAAGCTGAGGTAACTGCATATAGTAAGTCTGGGTGGTTAGGTTGGAGGGTAGCAGGGTAGAGTGTGTCTTTGTGAGAGTAAATAAGTACCTCAATAATGTGTCCCCCGTGGGTGCTTCCACAGCCATTCCCTGTCCCTCCATTGTCAAATTGACATCCTCTCTTTTCGGGAACTCTGAGAGACAGAACACACTGCCACCAGAACTATTCTAGTGTCTGTTGACTCATCGCTCTTAATTTAATAATCCCCCAGAGAGCGCCGGGTCCCGTTATTATCGAACAGATTGGCCGTTCTCCAGGAGGCTGAGGGGTGGGCGGGAAGAGAGGGGAAAAAAGAGGGCTCTTTTTTCTAGATTACAGAATTAATTGCTTCTTTAATTAGAGATAAAGGCACTCCTTAGGGTTGACTGGCCATGTGAAACCGCGGCCCGGTCGCGCCTCTCCTCTCCGATTCATTTATTCCTCCTCCTGTCAAGATGTAGCGCTCAGCCGCCCCGTCGCCCCCTCTGAGTCATTTGTGCAGCACATGACTTCACTGTCAGATTCACCAACGCCAACCTAATGCCAATGAGTGGCTGCCTTACAACTGCCCTGTCTTTAGCACATCTGTAAAATGTAACCTTGTACTCTTCATTGTGTGGGATAAGGAAAATTTTGTTTTAATTGTCATCTAAAGGCACTCAATTAAACAATTGCAGTTGTTATACCCTCTAATTATTACTGTTTTATATTATTGTTTGTCTAGCTGGTTGGGAGACTTGTTAATCCATATTTTCATATTGGTATAAATTTGTCTAACCTCTGCATCAGAGTCTTGCAATATTAATTTACCCTGAAATTGTCTGATATTTTGTCTGATTTTTTATTTTGAGATGCATAAGACTGTTAATTAGGTGTGTTTTGAGTCCGGCCCCTGTGGTTTCATTTTGTATTGATGACATGGCTAAACTGTGCATGTTTGACCAAGTAAACATGCAAAAAGGGGACTGTCAAAAATATACTAGTCCGTAAGTGACAAGTAATTTCATTTTTATTTTACGTTCATCTTATGGAATAACAATAACTCTCACGACCAGAAAAAATAGTCCCCACCCTAGCCATGCCAATGGGCTATGCCTAGTCTAGTTTGTGTTTCTTGCTGGATTTAGACTCTGGAAGCTGAGGATGTGCAGTTTGAGAGTTGAATTGTCCTTGTTGGTACAGAGCAGTGGGGATCGCACACGGAACAGCACAGCTGGTGCCCTGGGCCCAGCCACCTCCATGGAGGCCCTGTCCCCCTTCTTCAAAAAGAAAGCACACATCCTGGAGGTCCTCCGCAAGCTGGAAGAGACCGACCCCCTCAAATTCCACCCTTCAGCTGGCCTCTCCCTGTATCATGACTTGGGCCAGGTGCGGGTCCCGGAGGGAGCAGCCCTCGCCCCCTGGCAGCCACGCTGCCGCCACTCCTGCTCAGACTCGGACCTCCACGAGTACATGAATGGTGAGGGGGCCCTGCGTGAGGACCGTGGGCCAGACAGCTGCCGGTCCTGCCAGGCACTCTCACAGAAAAGCCTGGACAGCCTGCTGCGGTGCGGCCGAGGCCACGGTGCCTCGCACCCCACCAGAGCAGATGCCCTTGGCGGCCAGGGCCCACCTGCACACAGTGCAAGCCTGCAGACCGCTGCCAACCCCACCGGCAGCACGAGCGAGCCCTGCATCCACAGCTTGCCAATGGAGAGGAGCAGCATTTCCCCAGGGTGCAAGCGGGCTAACCCCAATGACCTCCCGCAGTTCATGGGGTCCGATTCGCACCCGTACTCGCTAGCTGACAATGGTGAGCTGGGTGGCCACACCAATGGGGAGCCTGAGGAGCCCCCGTCACCCGAAGAGCCGGAGAGCTTCAACCCCCATGAAGACAGGCACCCGGACTCACTCTCCAGCATGGCTGTCCTCATGCAGAGGGAATCGGGCAATCTCCAGATAAGCGCAAAGCACATGGACACCGCAGCCTTCCAGAGTCGGAGCACGAATGGGCAGGTCGTCGGCACAGAGGACTGCTACCTCGAAGTGGCCCCCGAAGTAGCCGGTGTGGAAAATGGCTTTTACACCACTACCTCAAACCTGTCTGTCCCTGGTGTCCTTGATGGTTCTCAGATCACATACTGTGAGCAAGACACCGAGGAGCAGGTGTGCAACGGCCTGTACTTCCCTCCCAGTGAGATGCCAGTTCCCAGAAAGGTAGTCGAATCTTACTCTGAAGGCTCAGCACCTGAAAAGAGCAGCACAGAGGCACAGCTGCCTCCCTCTGGAAAGACCAAAATGGTGGTCAGCCCCACATCCCCATCCTGCCTTGACGAGGTAAAACCCTCCCCCATCTCCTCCCCATCCAGGCTGCTGAAGTTCCTGAAGATACCCTCCATCGGGGAGCGGGCCCAAGCTTCCAACCCACTGCGGCTTAGCCCCCAGCTCACCCGCAGCTCTAAGATCCCCTGCCGAAACAACAACTACGAGGTTTACCAGTCCCCCGTCTTGGCTCGCAAGGCCACCTCGACAGAGAGAGACGGGCAGCCTCCCTCCTCCAAGGTGGACTACCCTGCCACACACTCTGCCCCCACCTCCCCTCCCAAGCCCGAGGACCCTAACTCACCAACCACCAGGGAGGTGAGCTACAGCAGCCACTCAGCACCCAAAGCCAGCCGCAGCGCCAAGCTGGCTCCATCACCCCATCCTCAGGGAGGCCTCCACAAAGTACCCCACTACGAGAATGTCTCTGACCTCTCCACTTCCTGCCAGGTGGAGGGGGGGCCCCAGTTCCTTGAGCGGCTGAAGGCGCCCCACTTTCCTCCTTACCCTCACAGCGAGGGTCCCACGGAGAAGCAACCAAGCTCTTTCGATGAGACACATCTCAGTGATCATGGCCTGTCCCCTGCAGGTAACCTGGTATGTGACCAAGACTCCGACAGTGCTGCCTGGTACAAGCTCCACAACCACCACAGCTTGCCCTCGTCCTCTGTCTCCCACAAAGCCACGAGCAGCTCGAATTACTCCAGCATGAAGGACAGACCACAGGACAGGGGGGTGCCTGACTCACAGGGTTTGGAGTCTTCCCAATCGCAAGCCATCGTCAAGAGAAATGAACCACCCACTGTTCCCAAAAGGCCAACAGCTGGGAGGTCCCCAAGCGAGTCCAGTCACCACCCATTCAAAGAGCGCCTGGCAGTTCTTGGTAAGCTGAAGAGCTCAGAGGACTTGATAGTCAGTTCACAGCCAATAGACAAGAAGGATGCACAGTCCAGTGCCAGTAAAGTACTATCCAGCAACAGTGAGAAAAGCAAAACGGCAGAGAGGCAGGGAGATCGGGGTGTGTCCGAACACAGATATTCCAAATACACGGATTCCTTGGATGGGAAACCTTATCCTAAGGCCAGCCTTGGGAACTATGCCCTGAAGTTCCCAGGCCCCTGTGCGGCTTATGAACCAGGAGCAAAATCCTTGACAGGAAATCAGTGTGTTTATGTAGCCAAGCCAGAGGGCCCAAAGGTGAAGTCGAGCATGCCATCCTCCACCCCAGACCCCCCTCAGGTTTTGCGGAACTACATGAAATGCGCCACCGCCCCAAACCTGTCTCACAACAGCAAAGCTGCCCCCAGTCCTCAGAGCAGCCCCACCAAGGTCCCATCTAAATCACCCTCCAAGCCCAGCCAAGCTTCCTCCAGCGGACGAGGGCCCAAACCTGGGCAAGAGGACCGTGCCGCCGCTCAGAAGCACTCCCCTCGAGCAGAAGACAAGACCAAGCTGACTGCGGGCAAGAAGAAGACCCCCACCTACACAGACAACCTACCATTGCCCCCTCCCAGGCCTGCTGAAGCCAGTGAGGACAAGAGGGCCTTCGCCCCCTGTATCCAGTCTGCCATTGAGCAGAAGGTAATGAAGGGCATTGAGGAGAACGTGCTGAAGCTACAGGAGCAGGACCGGGGACAGGCAGTCGAGGCCAAGCAGAAGGCCTCAAATGGCATTGCCAGCTGGTTCGGGCTGCGGAAGAGCAAGCTCCCAGCCCTCAGCCGCAAGCCAGAGATGTCCAAGCTCAAGCTCAACATGTCGTCCACGGCCAAGGACCCCAAAGCCTCTGCCAAGAAGAAGCTGGAGGTGGAGAGCCTGAACATCTCCAAGCTGATGGAGAAGGCAGAGGACCTGCGCAAGGCTCTGGAAGAGGAGCGGGCCTACGTGAATGGGGTGGCCCTGGACCGGCCCGGTAGAGGCCACTCCTGCGAGGTGGTGATGGATCAGGCCCAGGGCCAGCTGTCTGTCATGTACAGGGGCGTGGCCTCTGACAACTTTATGCAGCAGCTGCTGAACAGGTATGGATTTGATCAAAAAATTAACCATTTTTTAGGTGATAACCACTTGCTTCAGTCATACTCATATTTGTCTGAGCAGAGAAAAACAGTCCTACAGTTGGCCATCTGTACAGTCTAACTTCCTTCAAATCCTTTTCTAATTCAGTGTAATTGGAAAGTAGTTTGTGTTTAACTTTGATTGGGTTTTAGGGACTGTTACTTTTTCCATGACTTGCCAGTCATTATTGGTTTATTTCAGTTACTGTGGAACATATTAAGCTGCAAAGTACTGAAAATTTTAAACTTTTTAAAAACTTTTCCTAATTGTTTAAATGTATCTATAATAAGAGCTAAGAACAAGCCATTGTCAGGTGATTGAATTAAAATTTCTCACTAAATGTCTCACTACTTCAGACTCATAACAGAGCTTTCTTTGAATACTGGCCTAATGTATATGAAATTCTCAGTTTACAACAGCTCAGCTAAGCACCCCTTCAAATCACATTGAATCCACAATGAGTCATGCTCTCCGGTGAATCCCTGTCATTCGCTACTCTGATTAAAACACCTAATTGTCTCCCTTTTACCACTGCTGTTATGTAACCAGGGTGGATGAGAGGGGCTCCAATAGCTTTGGCCTGGCACACCGGCGACTCTCCTTTGACTCCAAGAAGTCACGACCCATCTTAGGCCATCAGAGGGATGGTGTGGGTCACACCAAAAGCAGGGAAGAGATGGAAAAGGTATCAGGAATTCCAAAGGCATCCACCCGTAAATCCCCATGTGATTGAAAAGCCATTCCCAGCCCCCAATGCAGTAGCCCCTCATCCGCTGCAAGCTTGCAGACAGTGGACTACAGTTTAGATAAATCTGAACAGTTTTTTACTACTTCTGCCTCAGTTACCCAGTTGTCTGTGCATTCACATGGTCTACATCTGTAAGCTAATTTTCCTGTCACTAACATGCGTTGTCTTTGTGTCTACTGTCTGTCCCCATATACCAGCACGTGAAAGCAGTCAACACGAAAATTACATTACCTTACATTGTCATTCTGTAGATGCTCTGAACCAGAGAATCTTCAATCGATTACAAATTTTTATTCATTTATACAGCTGGGTTGTGTACCTTGGCCAGGGGCACAACAGTAGTAAACCAGCAACCTTTTGGTTACAAGCCCTCGTTGTATAGCAGCTGAAATGCAGGAGTTACAACAGCATCACACTAAACGGAGCCGGAGAGTTGTCCGCAGTGCAGAGGCACACTGGAAAAGTGAGGAACAGCAGTGTGTGAATTTACTGTTTTATGTGAATTTTAGCTTTAAATGTCCTGTGTTTCTGTTTCTACTCATGATGGATTCAGCCTGTACGGCTTGCATTTCAGTTGCTTATCACTCAGGTGGTCAGGGAGTTGCTTTAAGAGGAGATGATGTCACCATGTGACAGCGTGTGAGAAGCAGGTGATGGTTGACATCAGCAGGAACAGCTAATCCGTTGCATGTCTCCAGACTTGTGTTGGGCCAGTATTTGTAGTATTGCTAGCATCTGTTGTTGTTGGCTACTTCTGTTAGCAGCTGGG
The DNA here is from genome assembly GCA_019176425.1 of Megalops atlanticus. NCBI lineage: Eukaryota > Metazoa > Chordata > Actinopteri > Elopiformes > Megalopidae > Megalops > Megalops atlanticus. The sequence goes on along the minus strand of CM032879.1, from coordinate 3,817,509 downwards.
ATAGGTTACTGGCAAAGCTAGCCAATGAAGCCATGTTTTATTGTGTTAGCATTCACATAATCTCTCTACTTTGTACTAATTTATTCCCGTCAACATGTCTATTGTAAAAGTAGTATGTATTTTACCCTTGATGTGTGCGTTATGGAAAGTTTTGCACATACTATATTTGTGTCTGTCAAGGATCACTCCATCTTACCCCCATTTTCCCACAAACTCACCTTGTCAAGTGCAGATTTGTCAACGGAGCTCACGTTTAGGAATGTAGACCTATGCATTGTGGTCTATACCATTCTCATTGCTGTTGTCCCCCAGGGTTCAGACCTGGTCAGCAAAGATGATGTCACTTCAGACGAGAGTTTGGCCGAGTCCATCAATTCTCAGCACTTTGCAGGTAAGAAAACAATGCAGTCAGCATCCTTAGTCTCGGACACAAATTGAAAATGTATCTTCAGATTTATCTGATCCCCGGCGGGTTTAGTGCTGAGCCAAGTAGAAGTCGTACCAAAGTATTGTTCCACTGCCAGCTAGTTCATTTAGACCCAAGGGCTTAAGCTGGTGTGCCGGCTTCATTTTGGGCGTTCCACCTCAATAGCAGCAGCGTTGGGATCTAATAAAAGCTCTCTGTGTGTGAGGGGAAAAAAGCTTCTACAATATTTTTTAAATGATCTTACATAAGCTGTCTCTCAGCACATGCTGTACTCCGAGCTGCAGTGAGAATGAGTAATGGAAGCTGAGGAGTTTGTCCATATATTTGTCTTCTTTTATTTTCTTCTGATTAAAATGCAAATTGGATATAGCCGTTTTCGAGGCACTGTGGCTTGTAGAGGACAGCGGGTGTAATGTAAGGCTTTCGGAAGGAAGTCCGGTGTAAAGGTAATATTTTGCAAGGTAATATTCTCTCTCCCTACAACCCCAAACAACCCCCAAGGTTCCGGGTCTTCCATGCGCACCCTTGACAGTGGCATTGGTACCTTCCCTCTGCCTGACTATGCTGGTGGCACAGCGGGGAAGAGCGTCCCCAAGATGAAGCCTCAGGGGGAGCAGGAATCAGCCCCCTCCCAAGGGAAGACAGGGCCCTTGACAAAGGTTCCGCGCAAGGCTCGAACCCTGGAAAGGGAGCTGTCCTCCCTGGAGGAGGTCAGCCCCTCCGCCCTATACAGCACCGCCCTGGAGGGGAGGGGCCCTAGCATTCACCTGTCCAGCACCATCCACGAAGGTATTTTAGGTACTTTAGTTCCCACAATGCAATTCAGCCAGCAGCACCACTTCTGTATCACAGTGTTTGACAGATTGGAAACCAGAGATTTGTGTATACAAGTATATTGTTTACTTTGCGTTTCCTTCAGGCTACCAGGATAAAACAGTATTTTTTTTACTGGGAAAGGTATTTAGAGAATCAGCAGATCAGTGCTTTTGTAAAATATGAAAAACTGACATTCACCAGCCTTTGTGAGCAGAGTCTTCACTAAGCTGCTTCCCTCGCTCCGTAGATGTTGATTCCTATGAAGCACACGTGCGATCTCCACCCTCCAAGAACTGGACCTTCCCCAACCTGAAAGCTTCAGCGGGGCCTGCTGACGTTTACCTGGGAGTGAAGGAGGAGGTGGAGCCAGCAGTCCAGGGAACTCCCTTCAGAAGGGTGAGTGCTGCCTCATCTAGCCAGAGGTAACCTTCCACTGGCATAACCATGGAGATACATACAATCGCGTAATTAGAATAAATTATAATGCTCGCGAAACAGCGCAGATCGTCTGTAGTTTGTGTGCTTGCGTAAGCTACAACGTGAGATTGTTTAATTAGCAAGGATGGCAGTTATCGATTTAAATTACATTAAATGCACATCACAGCTTTTGTGAGGTCTGTGTTCTAAATGTTAATGTTCATTGCACTCAACCTAACCTAAAAGTTTATTCTCAGTAATTTAAATCGATTTAACTAAAATTAGCTCCGTTTTGTAATTTGAATTTTGTAACACAAGAAAACTATAATGTGAAACATTTAAGAGAAAGCTTTGGGATTACTTGCCACTTAATTATTCAAATTGCCATCTTTGTTAATTAAACAATCTCATGCTGGTGCTTTTGCAATAGCACACAATTTTCAGACAGTCTGCGGTGTTTCGTGAGCATAATCATTTACACAATTACACGATTGGTGTTGATTATTCTGTGAACTATTTGTTTTAAAGTTAATCAAGGAGGATAAAGGGGAACAGGTTGAAAGTAATGATAGATTTAAAGGTAAGGTTTGGGCTTCCCCTGTTTCCAGCTCACCCGCCGCCACTGATTAGCAGCCTCTCCCTTAATTACACCCTGCATCCCGGGCACAAGGAAAACGATTTGAAGTGTATTTCCATCTTAAAGCAGATGATTAACATGCTGTACCACTCAGCACAGGTTGCTGTGGAAACTACAAGACAGCAAGAGAATTGGAGATTGACCCAAATTAGAAGAAATCTCGCATCACAGCTATTTGGTCCCTAACTGTCATTCTCTGAATGGACTCAATTATCACCCGAGCTCAGAACACTCCGTAATTGCACATCTTTTGAAAAGCATTTGGAAGCTTTTTTTTCTCAGAGAAGCCTTTAATTTCATTTCATTTTTTTCTAAAACAGCTTTGGATCCTTGCCCCCTTCTCCTCCCCAGTTGACATGGCAATACCTCACGTGTTTTTAGCACATATCTCCACAGCTAAACGAGTCCTCTTAAGAGCCCAGTCACCAAGATCCATTAAGATCAGGCCAGGCAACTTGAGGCTTAAATAAAAACAGAGCCCACATTTTTCTGAAATTGTCAACCCGTTCGGTTTGACGTTGTCATGAATCATAGCCGAAGTGAAGGGAACGGAAAGGCCGCCTCTTGGGTGGAATGTTCCGGAATTCTCCATCATCACCGTCCTTTCTTTTTTTGTTCTGTCTGGATAAGAAAATAATCATGTGACTAATCTCACCCATCATGAAGTAGTCTGGTGGCATGACTAGAGGAACCAAGACCAGCAGAACTGAACAAAACCAGTCCTGGGGGGCAGACCTAAACACGTGCGGTCCTCTGAAACACGCAGTGTAGCTGCTGCTTCTTTACAGGTCTCAGTCCCCATGTCAAGTTTGTGCAGGCATGAGTCAAAGGAAGACACTTCATGCGCAGCTTTATGCAGGCACACCGGTGTCAGATGTCAGGTGCCCAATTGACCCCTGAGGGTCGCTGGTGAGTAATATGACAGATAACCCCTGGCGGGAGTTTTTTTTGTTCTGCTGCCGTGGCCTCCCGGTCATTGTCGGCTGATACCACAACCAGGATAGAACTTGGGCCATGAGGCTCTGCGTTTGAAACATCAAGTGTTTTTAGGAACTGAGCCAATCAAGAACATGAAACCTAGCTCTTTCAGTCAGATCTTCCACATTAAATTAATTTGGAGTCAATGCCTTGTTTTTACATTGCCTGTAGTGTAGAGTATTGGAAAAGCAGTTTCAACAGGGCTGTTTCCTGCATTGTCCTGCATAAGCATGTAACCTATGTTAGGTCTTCTCCCCATGACCGGGTTTAAACTGAACCACATTTGCTTTTTGTTTTACTGGCTTCCACAGCGCAGCATGCCTAACTTTGTGCCCCCCTCCTATTCTCTAACAAGAGCCTGAAACCATGTGGCCCCACGGCCCCCCGCGAGGTGGACCCAGCCAGCCTCCCTCTGCCGCCCCACGTGGGGATGGGCCGGCGGGGGAAGGGCCGCACCCCCAGTGCCCCAGAGATGGGTAAGGAGCCGGGCCTGGAGCTGGCGAAGGAGCGCACGGATGACATCCTGTCCCCCAGCCGCACCCAGGCACTGGAGACGCCGGAGTCCCTGAGCGACTCCATGTACGACAGTCTCTCATCCTGCGGAAGCCAGGGATGACCCCGACAGCCCGCACCACCCCCCCCAGAGCACACTGAGGGAGAGAATCCATGCCCCCTCTGCCCCCACACCCCTCACCACAGACACCTCCCACGGTGTGTCTGCACCCTCCTGAATGTGTGCACTGCCTTCCTCAGACCCTCGGGCTGAGCTTCGGGCAAGACAGGGGTGGGACGGGAGGAGGACGGGGAGAGGCAGCGGGAAGAAGGACAACATCCAGCACACCTGACCTTCCCCCACGAGCATGGTGACCACATGGATGGACAGATGAGACGCGTGGACATGCCCCCTTCCGCCATACCCACTGTAGATACACCACCCCTCTGCTTTTGACATTGTTTGACCAGATTCCCAAGGCCTTGCCCGTGGTCACCCTGAAAGACGCCAGACTTATATGGAATGGCCTCAGGAAGGCAGACATTACCACACTGTTCCATTACCACTGTCCTCAGTGACAGTGGAGTTCAGAGGCAGATTTGGAGTCTCTTTCTCTGTATTAGGACCACCTGTAGCCACATTTCCACTGACCCACCTTAACTGTAGGTCAGCTATACCCAAGGCAAGTTAGAGGCTTCCCCAGAGCAAAGTGACCCCAAAATCCCAAGATACAGCACTAGGTTCACCTAAAGCACAGGCGAGTCAAGTGGACATGTTTCAAATGCCACAGACAGAATTTGTGTCTCATGCTAAGCTAACTCTTAGCTAGGGAGCACAGTCACATTCACACTTTAATCTACAGTACATGATAGAAAGAAAACAAGTATTTTACTTTCTTTGTTGCACAGTGGATCCGCTTACAACCAGAATCATTCACCACCACCTTTTTATGGTCTCTTCAAAACAGGAGTAAAACAAGCAGAACCTTCAGAATATCTTCCTCTACCACAAGCTAACACTTTGAACACCTAGCCAACAACTGAAAAAGCTCACCCATGTATCTACAAGCAAACATGATACTGGCAGGTGTGGACAGCTCTAGAAAAGTTCAGCTGTAGGGGTCAGCAGCAGGTGAAACGCAGAGTCGCAGTAGAATAGAGCACACACACAGCGGAGAGGGTCAGTGGAGATGCGGCCAATGGTGTGAATCAAAAGACGGCTGTAGTTACTGCCACGCAAATGTGCTCCCTGACTTTTTAATTTATTTTATTTTTGCCATTGATAGATAGTATGAAAATATTGCAAAACAGGTTTCAGTTTATTTGACTTTTTTTTTAATTGGAAATGTGAATGTTACTGTTGTCACTCATTTCACTTTGTTGTTTCCTTTTATAATTATTATTTTTTAACTTAAAAGAAATGGAAAAAAAAACGTCTTTGGTGAGTAGAAGCAGCGACTTCGATTCCACCAAATAAAGGTGTTACTGTCAGCAAATCTGTGCATCAAGTGATTAAATGTTAAAAAGACAGCAACAAAAGAAGGACATGAAATGACCCCAGAAAAACAGCTCAAGGCAAAAAAAAAGTTTTATATTTCTGAAGCAAGATGAATAAACCCCTGGGCTGGGCAGCCTCAGGGGCTGGAGTCGGGGTGTGTGTGCATCCGGTCCTAACGACTGCAGCTGAGTGTAATGAGACTGGAGTGAAAAGCAGACCCATTCTGGTCCCATGAAGGTCTGAAGCCTCCTGCTTCTGTTCTGAAGCTGGTACGCTCACTCCAACATTCATACTCTTGGACACACACAGACACACACATAGGCTCTATATTGACAGCAAAAACAGGCCCTTGCAGGAGTGGTTGCTCAGCTGAAGCGCAACGATCTGGTTTTGATCCCCATCACTTCAGGCTAACCCAGCGGAAGGTAGGCCTCATTTGATGCAGGGCTTCGGGGTGAGGGTGAGGGGCTGGGTCCGTCACTGTGTTCTGGTCAGTCCACAAGTCTACCTGAACCAACCTGAAATCACGATTTCCAGGGTAAGCTTTTTGACAGCAGCCTGTGATTAAGCATTCCTTGGTGCACAACAAAAGGCCAAGCCACTTTGCCACTTCAGTTTCTGCAGCTCCAACAGCCCTGCAAACAGGCAGCAACCTAGTGCCTACTCAAACACTCCGTGCTATAACGGTAGAAGGGAGTACACGGCTACAAGCTGTATGGGTAGCAAAGCATAGTGTTATTTAGCCATATGAGCTTGTGCAAGCGTGCAGTTATTTTCATGCATGAAAACTGGTCTGACCCCACTTCCCTGCAGAAGTTCCTTCTTCCCCCAGTTCTTGTGCCAGTTCTCAGGCTAATCCTATTTGCAGCCACTGTGTTACGTGCTTAACATACTGTAGAGTAGGTGCATTGGCTGCAGGAGGCATGGCAGGGCCCCTCCGCCCTTCCCCCTCTGTCAATCTATACTTGGACCCTGTCACTTATTTTTCTCTGCCTTCTTTGACATCCTGCAGGGCATAGAAATTTTGTTGAGGTTTCATAAAAGTTTGAGGTGTTTTTGCCTTCCTCTGGCAGAAGTTCCTTATGAAATGGCTGAACCAAAATTTTGAAACCACACCACACGTTAGCTCCTGTTTCTTCCAATATCTTGCCCCTGTCGTTCTGATTGGTGTATCGAAGGCTCGCTCTGCAGTATGTGTGAAAGTGATTGGCCAGCCAGAGGTAATTAATAACATTTGTGTTTAATGGTATCTGTCAGCGTTCCACCGATTCTGTATCTGTGTTTAAAATTGGAGGCAAAGGCAAAGACACAGGCTTCAAACAGTGAGAGGCTGAAAGTTTTCCCTTGACAGCCTTCATCTTCTCTTCAGTGTGAAAACAAGACCGAGGGCCATCTCTTCAAATGTTTTTTCCTTTTCTCTGTAAGGATATTGTGTCTGTTCCTTGGTCATCCATTCACTCATAATTGAAAACTGCTGCTCTTTCAACAGAAGAGATGCCCTGTCGTTGAATGAACTTCTGACTCTCCCAATTACTGTGTACACTACAAGCCTGGAGCTAAAAAGGAATCAAATTGCTTTTTAACTGTCCAGAACTTGCAGTGCTTTCTGCGATATGAATCATGGCCCCCTCACTCACACTCTTCACATTTCCCAGCTTCTGCAGGGTAAGTCTGAAATCTGTACAATTGGCCAACCTTTGGCGTATTTATGGGGATGGTGCACTGAAAGCCATTTTCCTTTCTTTGTAAAATGGTGAGCCTTTTGGAGCATGCAGGCATGGGAAAAGGGCACGTGAGGACATAGAGGAGAGGCCTTCCTCATTCTGTGGAAATAATCAAAGACAGGTTTCTTTTTTTGCATTTTACCCTCTTTTTTTCCCCATTTTAGTAGTCGGCAATTATTCATTTCAGCTTGTCACTGACATAACATCCATTGAACCCATGTGGGTGTGCGGGGCGAGCGACTTTTTCACACTGCAAGTCCCAGGGTGCACCAGGAGGCATACACTGTCTGAATATCTTACAGGCATCCACACAAGTCCCAGGGTGCAGCGGGACAGCAAGGGGGCCCCCTGGCCAATCTACCCACCCCTATCCCTGATAGAACGAAGCCAATATGCTGTGCCGATGTGGGCCTCTGATCATTTTTGACATATGACACAGCCAATTTTGAACCCATACTCAAGAGCTCAGTTTGCACTTGAAACAAGCCACTGAGCTACTCAAGAGCTGTAAGATATAAACATCATTATACACGTGTTCCATTCCTAACACACATACACACACACAGACACAGAGGACAGGTGGTGGTGAACTTTTTTCAGGCTCGCTGTCACAATAGTGCCACACCCAGGTAAATAGGGACTTTGAAAAACACCTTTCACAATCACATTCCAGCCAGCTGCTGCAACCACCACAGGCTGCTTCTGAAAAAATGTTCACTGCCTGGGCTGACAAAGTCAAGCACTTTGGCAAAATGTGTTATTTTCATGCTGTGCAATTTGCATGGAGTGTGCTGAAGTTAAACTGGAATGGGTTTCTGAGCTCCTTTGGGAGCTTCCTAGCACATTTGTTTCTCCTCTGAGAGTTTCCCCTTTTACTCCGAGGTCACAGTTCTGAAATGTGCTGGAATTTTTGGTGCTAGCATGCACATGCTTTGGGGACAGTGACGCTAGTGGCCTGACTTAGCCAAACACTGGTCCAACTCCACTCGGCAGCTCTGTCTCACAAAGCCGTGTGTTGGTGAGGGACCTAGCCTGGACTGAGTGGTATCTGAGCTCACATTAGCTACACCCTTGGTTTCACAAACTCAGTGGCTGTCTCTCTTAAGGAGCTATGTGGTTTTATACTCATTTTTCGGTGTGCTTATTTATTTTGTGAGTAGCGATACTCGGATTGAAATGTTTTTTTGGTTCTCTTGCCATTTTCCATTTGTTCTTTTTGTTTCTTTCCATTGAGTGAAAGATTGTCCCTCGCCAATGCCGTTTCATGTTAAAACTAAAGTTGACTGGAATGTTTTTGGTTTTCTCATACTGTATATAAGAATTTCAAGGTGCTATGTAAATAGCATTTCCACAAGAGTCCTAAAAAAGCCATACAATTGATGTATTTTAACAAGGCGATAAACAGTGAGACCAATGACCATATATGGTTCACATTAAAAGCAAGATCCCAATGAAATAAAACCTTTTGCTGTACTTTCTCTCTCTGTGGCTCATTCATTTCATCCTGAAGGGAAACCGTATAGAACCGCAGCCGTTCAGAAACTAATAGACACTGCATTGACTTTTGCCTGAGGCACATAAGGTTAGAGAAATGAAGTGATTTCCTTCTTTACTGAGCAGAAATGTAACTTAAGCCAGGAAAAAAAATCAACAGCAGCCATCTAACATGTACACAGTTCTGAAAGAGATTGGTTTCTTGATATGAAGAATGCAGAAAGTTAAAAATTTGTAGTTTTAAACTCCTTTTCCTAAATATTACACAGCCTAAAGGTGCTGTATGTACAGTGACTCATGACAGCAATGAAGATTCCTGGGAGCATAGTCATATGAAATCAGTAACTTAAAACGAATTGTGCCTTACGTTTTTACCAGGAATGCCACGGTTATATGCCTCTACAGCAGATCTGAGATCAGCTTGCCCACCCTGAATCCTAACTCCAACCATTTATTGGAAAATTGTTAAGGGCAGAATGCATCAAAGCTACATTTTACTGAACTGCGCTGGTTGCAGAATGACCTGCAAGTCAAACTTTTGTCTCTCTGTGCATTTTCTCGGGTCCTTAGAAGTTCTCATCAGTGCTCTCAACTTTTGTGCTGTTTTACGACGCTGAAGACCTCCCAAAGACGTAAAATGATGACTTTGAGACCTTATAGTCAGTACAAGTGTTTTGCTCTTAGCCCTTTAACATGTAAATTCTAAAATATTTCCAACTGCCCCTCAGCGTGAATTAATTTAGCTCGTGCACACCTGCTGTTGTAGATGGACTATGATGTCATATTAAATAGACTTTCTGCCCAGTGCTAGCAGCCCAGTTAGTTATACTAGCTAACAAGGCATGGAAGTTGGTTAATGTCTGACTCATATCCTTTGCTAAAACTGGTTTAGTACAAATGGAATTGCAGCAGACGTATACCCAAACTTTGTATTCTGTATGTCCACATATGACAGTCTGTTTTCCTTGGTGGGCGACACAGCAGCGAATGTGGGTATGCTTCGTGGTACTCAGAAATATAGATACATACATGTGAACTGTCTTATTTCGAAATCTAATTTTAAGAATACATAATATGACGTAAATTGCCTATAGTAAATATTTGTACACTTTGTTTTCGAGATGAATAAACTCACTTTATCCGTTAAACATAATGCATCAGTGCAATCGCGCTGCTCGTTTGGTTCAGCAAGTATAACGTGGAAAAAACGGAATACCACGGTAACACCCAGAAACACAGGATTTCAGTTTTTTAATAACCCAGGCGTTATTAAGCTTCTCACAGTTTTCACTGACGCATTTGCTATATATTCTAACATTAAATCACAGTTTCCTCAACGTCAACGTTAGCTAAATCTTCACGATTTGGGAGTCAGAACTGTGTTATACTGCTTCTTTTGCAACTTATGTGAATCTGCATTGAAAAATAGATAATCAAATTGCATCTGTGGAACGTTTTCATATGAAAAAGCAGTGGGTTTAGAACGAATTTGTTGCGTCACTTCTAAATAGCCATTGTAATCTAGTGTTCTAATCACAATGCGACCGTACACTGTAGGGACCACTCAAGAATGATCACACCCAGTTAACCGTACGCGCGAAAGGGTCTTAGAGTTTCTCATTTAAGAGCTGTTAAATTAAATGGATGCAGTCCCATGTGTTCTCAGTCTGCGTGAGCTGGGGAGGCGGAGCAGACTGAAGACCGTCTGCCCAAGCCTGATGTGGCCAAAGTGTGTAAAACACGGAGCACCCGAGTAGCTAATCTTACGGCAGAAGTGCAGCTTTAATGTGGTGCTCTGTCTCCTTCCGTGTCCTTCTGTTACTACAGCCATCAACAGCGCCAAGGCTGGAAGAAGGTTTTTTTTTTTTTTTGTGCGACAACTTGTCGCTTCTTCTGGAATAATCCACCAGATCACAGAAGACAAGTCTTGTCTAGAGGGAACTTCAATCTTGAAAAAGCAGTTGTGTTCACCTCCACCTTAGAGAAGTTTAAAAGGACATCTGTGTAATTTCAGTATATAGATAATGTATCTGTGGGCTATCTTGATAAAAAATAATACATAATGGGCAGAGGAGCAGACCACAGTTTCAGTGTCCTACACTGCCAGGCATCTACAGCTTGTATCTGTCTGTGCATAGCCTAGTGCACAGTATGCCCAGCCCACTTATTAGCTCCACTATTCCCTTATGCTCCTATACTGTTGACCCATGTCTCATGCTGAGGTTAGGCCCAGAGCCAGCTGCACGGCAGCCTGACCAATCAGCAGAGCAGAACCTGGAGCAGCCTCACCACTGGGCTGCCCTGCTGGGGGTGGAGGGAGAGCTGCCAGGCCTGAATGAGAGTGTGGATAATGAATATGAACCCCATACACAGGTCAGGTTTGCAGCACCAAGAGCCAGGAGGGGATCCATAGTCTATTTGCTCTGGCAAAATTCCCAGCTGCTTCCCTTTCAGTCTGGCCATCCACCAACCCTGCCAGTTTGACTTGCTCAATGACTCCCTCCTTCTCCACCTCAGCTGATGTGTGGCGAGTGTTCTGATGCAAAATGGCTGCCGAGCATTGCCCAGGTGGGTACTCTACATTCACTGTCAAGTGCCTGGAATGGCACGCTAATTTATTATTATTTGGTGTGGTAGTAGTAGTAATTATTATTATTGTTAAGTAGTTTGCCAGCACAGGTCTAGGGTGACTACTTTAGAGTCAAATGCAAAGTCCCCAAACATGACCATTTCACCATTTCCTAGCATCAATATGCATCATCCACACACTACTATGCATTTATTTTATGAGAATAATGTTGAATTTCCTTTCCTGTAGTCCTGTAGAACAGATTCTGATCTTTCAAACAGAGGTCCACTTGATGGCTTTGATTGTACTTTAATCGTAAGGTGAATGTTCCCCCTGCCTAGCCTAGAGTGTTTGCTGTTCAAATCTGTAGAACTGTGTGAAGCTTCAAGGTTGTCAGAAAATGTCTGTTCAGGACAAAGGTGAGTGGGCTTACAGATGATGTATTAGTGAGGATTTTCTTAACCAGGGAAAGTTGATGTGACTCTGCAGATGTATGGAGAGACGTATTCACCATTGGGACTGTTTTGAGTTTTTCTTTGACTCCTACATGATGGCCTACAGTCCTTTGCACAGATTCACACACTGCAGTCCTCTGTTCCTGGTTGTGAACAAGAAAATTCTGGGGTTGAGTCCATCTCACAGAAGGCTCTGGCAGTCATCAGGTCAAGAAGCAGACAGTGGGCAGGTTACTGATGCAGAATGGAAACAGAAAATGGGCTGCAACTGAACATTATCGTTAGCCACTGAGTGCAAGTCAGAGAATCCTTTATGAACATTAACATTAGCAATCACATGCAAGTTGGTGAATCCTTTCCAACAGACATTACTGTTACAAAGAGTTCAGTACAAGTCATGATGAGGATACATTTGAAGTGTATTTTTTTTCCAAGACAAAAGCTACCAAATTTGTGAGGGATGAGTGTGGTAGCAACCAGGAATAAACCCACTGAATCTTTTGGAGGCGTGAATCTGGGAGGGATTAAACCGATCAGAGGCATTTTGCTGATCCATTAGAATACAGTAGAGAATGCATAATACACAAACTGACACACAGAGCCACAAAGTCATCTGGTTCAGTCAGTGTCCTTTGCTCTGTTAAGGTATACCTGAGTCATGGGCCTCAGGTAAGCATTCTCACCCAGTCATGTTACGCTCACGAGTGACATGGCACTGGAGCTCACAGCACTGCGTCATTACCATTACCCACACTCTCCTTTTCACAACAGCTGTCTGGTGTACAGTTTGCTATATTAACCAGGTGGGTCTCACATGTGAGCTGCTTCCCCTTAGCTCAGTGATTGGCCATCTAGAAAAGCACGCATAACTGACAGCTGCACAAATGTCAGTTATTTACAACTGTATTACCAAAAAGTGTCTGACATGGTCAGTTGTAAAAAACAGAAAAACATGGCCATTTTGAAGAAAAAAAAACATTGTAAATTGATTTACTAACCTCAGGAGAAGAAATAAACAGTGAAGGAAAAAACACGTGAGGACTTGTGACTGAAAATATCCACCATTGCACTACATATATCCAGAAGGTGTTCCAGCAGGTGAGAGGAGGCATGGTCATCAGTGGGATGTAACCGGCCATCTCCAAAGACTCCTGTCTGATGATGCCCGGTGAACGGCTGTCCAGTTCTCTGAACAGTCACTGCCAACTCATTTTTCAGCTGTGAAAGATTGGTCTTTCCTAAGTACGTGTCCTGAAAATATGACTGTTTCTTGAGTTCATTAAAGTCGTTTGTCTTTTTTTGACATAGGGACCCAGAAAGGTTGCTTAGCAACCACTACCAAGTTCTTCTAAACCCAGCCAAAGCACCTTTCCTCTGGTGAAAGCGTGACATTTCCCATGCCCCACATTTAAAATGAATTGATTGAGACATTTAATGAATATGTGCATTTATCATTGTGTTATGCAAAACTGTACCAGCTCATATTAATTGACAAGCTTTCTTGAAAAAGGCAAAGTCGAAAAAAGTATCCCTAGCATGCAGTTGTAATTTATTGGCTTATTGGCTTGACAGAAAGGGACTAGTTGGTCTTTGGTCGTGTTCTTGAATTGCAAAATTTTTAAAAATGTAGCCATTTTGTTTTCCTTTCCTGATGTTCATGCCCCCAAAACCTAAGCCAAAAATATGAGGACTACGAGTACTCTAGGCTAAGGGTGCTACTTTTTCTTTTAATTAGCACAAATGTGTCTGATACGAACATGATGTCTGCATAAACAGAACGGTACAAGCTAAATCGTATCTGTTAATGCAGATGGATCATTAATAGCAGAGACAGTTTCTAGTGAGAGTAACTGATTGTCACCAAAGGGAAGGTTGAAATAAACAGGATACTGAGATGCCAGTGAATGTACAAAGTGCCTTTGCAAATCAAATTCATATTCATCACCTGTCTGAAAGGCATTGCACATTTTCAAGGAGGATTATTAAGTGTGTTTTGAGAGATGCACAGTTTAGTAGACTTGTCCCGATTATAAATAGGCATCAACCATCGCATTAACATATTTGCCTGAATCAGACCTGACCTACCGCTGCCTAGATTTTGCATTTCTAAAAATGATACTGCATTGTCTGTGCCTTAAAGCCATTACAGCATGGACAATGCAGCTGCACCACAGTGGAAATTAAGCCTCTGTTGGAGGTAACAGTGTCTACACTCAATGACCACTTTATTAGGTACACCTGTACACCTGCTTGTTGATGCAAATATCTAATCAGCCAATCATCTGGCAACAACTCAATGCATAAAATCTTAAAGACATAGTCAAGAGGTTCAGTGGTTCAGTTGCTGTTCAGACCAAACATCAGAATGGGTAGGAAATCTGATTTAAGTGACTTTGACCATGGGATGATTGTTGGTGCCAGACAGGGTGGTTTAAATATCTCAGAAACTACTGATCTCCTGGGATTTTGACGCACAACAGTCTCTAGAGTGTATAGAGAATGGTGCATAAAACAAAAAACATCCAGCAAGCGGCAGCTGTGGCCGAAAATGCCTTGTTAATGACAGGAGTCAGGAGAATGGCCAGACTGGTCCAAGCCGACAGGAAGGTGACAGTAACCCAAATAACCACAAGTTACAACAGTGCTATGCAGAAAAACATTTCTGAACATACAACACATCGAACATTGAGGTGGATAGGCTACAGCAGCAAAAGATCCCTCCGGGTACTACTCCTGTCAGCTAGAAGCTGAGGCTACAGTGGGCACAGGCTCACCAAAACTGGACAGTAGATGATTGGAAAAACATTGCCTGGTCTGACGAATCTCGATTTCTGCTGCGACATGCAGATGGTAGGGTCTGAATTTGGTGTAAACAACATCAATCCATGGATCCATCCTGCCTTGTGTCAATGGTTCAGGCTAGAGGTGGTGGTGTAATGGCGTGGGGAACATCTTCTTGGCACACAGTAGGCACCTTAATACCAATTGAGCATTGTTTAAATGCCTCAGCCTACCTGAGTATTGTTGCTGACCATGTGTATCCCTTTATGACCACGGTCTACCCATCTTCTAATGGCTACTTCCATAAAGTGGTCACTGAGTGTACATTTCCATGGGCGTAAATTTATGCGAATTCAGTTGACTTAGAAGGCCGTATGACTTGCCCATTGGAAACGAGCGCTGTGCGTGCAAAATGAAAAATATAGACATTATGACAACCTCAGTGAGCTTATGTTAACTGCTGCAGAAAATAAGTATTTGGGAAATTTAGATAATTTCTGAGTAATTTCTAATGGAAACAGTTGGAATTATTTAACGCTCTATCATGTCCTCCTTGCTAACAACAAAGTGTAGGGCTCACCCAAGTCACATGGTTCCACTTTCTCCCACCAAAGAAAGGCATTCAAGGAGGGTTATAGAAAGTATGTATACACCTTCTAATGGAGACAAAGGCAGATAGGCAACTTCTGCCTGTATGGTTCACATTATTTGCACCGTAGGCCAGTTAAAATTCGAATAAAAAAGAAGACATGGTTATGGTAATCAAGATGATGCACTGCAAATGTAACAGCAGCAGTAATTATCCCTGCTTGCTTTTTGAGACAATATTCTGCACTGCAGTGAGTACCACAGTCCCATGAAATAATATGTACTACACGTTTCTTTAACTATGAACCGAGTCAGTACCAAATTACGTGCTAACGGAAAACAGAGCCTGTGCGCTATTCATTGGCTTCGTTACACCAGTTTACGCAAGATTAATCTCTTCCTACCCCGTTGCGTCTCTTCAAAAACAGTCGATGGTGACGGGATCCCAACATGACCCAATACTTTGTGAAACAATCGATTCAGAACACTGCAAGCAGTCATTGTCTGTATACTCAACGGCAGCATGATCGCAGAATGATCGACATCTCATGTTAGAAGAATCAATTCCAGACTAGCGCATATGGCTTGTGGTCTAGTATGCATTTGAGCTTATGTAAACCATGAAAAAACCTGAATGAGCAAATGTCTGAAAATGTGGTTTTACGTCAATATCCAAACTGATAAATTTCCTCCTGTAGAGTATCTAACGTCAGCGTGTCTGTTATACCTTTGTCAAGCTTTGGTGCTTCTATGGTTAGAAGTGGTGTTCAGCGCACTTTAGAATTTATAGCTGGTCAGTAGCATAACTTCCATCTGCATGCAGTAATGCCACAGATAATTACTGACATATTAATGCCATCCAAAGAGGTAGTGGCAGGCCTGGCGCCAGGAGAAAATACAAAGGGGTACAATTGCAATCCACAGGGGGCACCAAAAGTCATAAGTTCTATGTAGACATCAGGATATAAGGAGACAGTTGGGGATGCACCCCTAAAGCACCCCCATAACTCCGGGCCTGGGTAGTGGTAAAAAAAAAAAAAAAAAAAAATTTTTTTTTTTTTTTTTTTTTAAAACAGCTACATTGGACATCTTAGCTGAGGACAGAATTGCGTAAATATTAATTCAGGATACTTAAATATTTATTTGTCATTACTTTGTCGGGCAGTGAAGTGTGATAAAAACATACCTGTGTGATCTTCTCATAAAATGGACTATGGCATCATTATTTTACGTATTTTTGTGATAAAGTTCATTTCTTGGTTACACTTACGTACAGTCATTCTTCGCGTTGATACCTGACGACTTTGCTGCTGCCAGTTCTCCATAGAAAATAACGAG
Organism: Megalops atlanticus; assembly: GCA_019176425.1. Classification (NCBI taxonomy): domain Eukaryota; kingdom Metazoa; phylum Chordata; class Actinopteri; order Elopiformes; family Megalopidae; genus Megalops; species Megalops atlanticus. Next base: position 3,801,295 of record CM032879.1, on the reverse strand, counting down.
TTTTATGACATGGCGCCATGGGGTCTCTTGTGAATTACCCCTACATGGGGCATCGACTTCGTCAGACACGTCATTCAATCTTTCCTGTCCTACACACATGACCACAGGTTTTCCATTCACGGGCGGGCCTAGGGACCTAGTAGATTGTGCCATTAAAGGTGATTTTGTATTTAAGTGAGTAGGTTAAGTGCTATTAATGCTGCAAAAAGTCCAGTTTATCTTCTAAATGGGACTGTAGTTGTATTTTACATGCATAACTTGCCGTGAATGCTAAATGACCCCAGGGCAGTATGGACGCACACACTGAAAAGCTGCGAGTGAACTCAGGTACCTGGTGCCCTACTTTGTATCACCTCTGCAGTTCCAGTCTCCCAACGTTTCTCCTCTCTGTAGATATACTACAGAGCACGCTTCATACGTGCAGAAGCAGAATGCCTCTACAAGTGAAACAAAGGGGAAAAAAAGAAAAGCAAGTTTGAACTACGAGTGCTATAATTTTCTTAACCACTGATAATCCACTATAAAAATCCTAATTGATCCAGCACAGTAAAGAGCTTAACTGAAAATTCTACTTCATTAGGCCTTATCAGCGCCCTACCTGCAAGAAGGAACCAGCTGAAAAAAGGCAGACCTGTGGAAAAATGTAACCTTGAAGCAGAATTTGACAGTAGGCCAGTCCAGAGGTTAGCCTGGACTGGCCTACAATGGTGAGATGACCTACAGTTTCTCCCAATGTATTGTGATTTAAGTGCAGTTATTTCCACACCAAAAAGTGACAACCACAAAGACAAAGTGAATCACACTGGCAGTACCTACAAAAGAGGCTTTGCACTGTGCTCAGTACTACGCCATTGGCCGTCACTGCAACCCACAACAAGCATATCAACCCAATTAGTCAGCAATACAGAATGCAGACACCGCCACACCATTCAGCCAGACCAGACCTCCCCAAGACAAGCTAGCAAGGTATACACAAGGTAAAACAGGTATTCCAAGGACCCAGTCAAACAGCCCAAATTAGAGTCACAGTAGCCTAAACAAATTCCGTATTTAAAAAGAATGCAGTATCCATATTAAAATGAGCCCAACACATACATTATGAGACTACGTGCACGTAGAGTGAACCAGCTACACAGCACACGGTGCTGGCTGCACAACGCAGAACAGGGAAGCCACCAGTGCGGTAGAAAATTACCTAACAGCTGATAAAATCACTAGCCAACAGCGAGAGCGTCGCTGATCAAAATGATATTCCAATTCTCAATCCACAAAATACAATGCTATAGCGCTGAATACAATACCGCATGGAAGACCGATGTGCAACCGCAACCCGCTTGCTCTGGGGCTGATTCCGCTTCACTCATTTCCCAATCCCCTTTTAAAAAGACGCCAAGTTCAGTTTTGCCGTTTCCTGTGATTAGCTAGTATGTAACAGGTATGGAAGTCACGTCATCACTCAGCTTGGGAACCAGGGAGAGAAACAACCTGACAAGACGAAAATTCACGTCGTAGAGCCGTATCTGACAGATAAATTTTAATACACGCGTAATTTAAAATGCTTAATTTAAAATTAGGTAATAACACTAATCGTTACTGCATAATTTAAAATGGCATTTGAAAATGACGCTGCCTGCTACTACCCCGCTACAACCATTATAAGGTAAACAACAAAGCTGATCCTAGATCGGCACGTACGGTCTACCTATATGATATCACTGACTCTAACCTTAACCACATGAACACATCCATAACTACAAATAACCACAACTTAATCCATAAGGCTAATATCATTTGTAGAAGACAGAAGGAGTTATCCGTCTGACAGGACCACTCGGATTAGGTTGCCTTGGCGGACAGATCTGCCTCGTATTTCTGCAGCATCTGTGCTTCACCCAGATGTGACAGGACAATAAGGTCTCATCAAAAACACAACATTGACAAACGAAAACTCAATCTTAGGATGTAGAACTTTTTTAGTTGAGAAAAAAAAACATTAAACCTGTTTTGATTGCGTATTTTTTAGAATGTCAAATATTATTGCAATTAAAATAAATCATTTGCGGTATTCTTTGTAGGTTTGTAATAAATGTGAGTAGATTGTTCTGGTATTATTAATTTTATTGCTTATTTATTGCTTTAGCCATTTGCTGGTCAATGGGGAACTATTACAAAAAACGAGTTTGACAGTGTGCCTTTAATAGGAACTGTTACAATCAATGTTATTTGATGTAGCATACTTAATAATTGCACTGTCACAAAACGCTGAACAAAGAGCATTATATTCCAGGGGGAATATGGAAACAAAATTAACAGAAAATCACAGCAAACTGCGAATCGTTGGAGAATAATTCCCATGGAGGAACAAAATATTATCGGGGACAACTTTATTATTGGTCAAGACAGAGGGACATGCGCAGTGCGGTCCACCTGCGTTTGCTTCCCGGGCTCTTTGGCTTCGTTGAAAGCGCGAGGGCGAGTCTAGTTAATATGCATGTCTATGGATGAACACAGCGAGAGTATCCTCCAGCCTCATTTACAGTGACAGACTGCCTCTGTGCTGCGAGCGGCTACTGCTCTCGCATGTAAACCAAGTTGACAGAACTTAAATCGTAACAGCAAAAACTATTACTGGTGCTCATGCAGCTGCTGGTGCCTCTGGTACAACAACAAACTACTACTGCAAAACTGCACTTATCTCAAGGATGACTTGGGTCGTTTAAAACCTCTGTTTTCGAAGACAGCGGGGTGGCTGTTCATGGACATGGGAAAATGCGGTCGCTCGTCTTCTACGCGGCTTTGTGCGGATGCGTTTTAAGCTCAGGTAGAGTTGAACTGTTTCACCTTTCCGTTTCAAACCTTTTCGACCTTATATGTATATGAATATGCAGTGTACTAGTCATGGAGACAAAACTGACCAGGAACATGGCCCAAATACTCCGCACATGTCGAAAACCACCAGTACGGTACGTAACGTCTTCAGCGCGGATGCGTCATCTTTAGCTTGTTATAAAGTTTAATTGTCTGGCAACCAAGCAATCGCACGACAAAGTTAGTGTTACGCGCGTGATTGCAGTTTTAATTTACGCGTAAAAGAAGGATACATTTTAAGAGCACAGATTCCACAGTTGTTTGATATTTCTGATTTGCATCTCTCTGGCTGTTGTTATGCTGAGTTCTAATACAGATTGTTTTATTTCTCTTGATGAACGGTTATCTCGTTAAAACCTTTTGCGCTGAAAAATAGTTAGTAGCCTAATTCCCCGTGCAGCATAACCGCATTTAATACCACCGAAAACCTGGCAGGTATCGGATTACTGTTCGCAATGCGAAGTGACAAGGATATCGTGCCAAACTTATTTTATCATCCGTTCACGACTGATATGTCGCCTGCTCGCAGGAGTATTTCACTGTAATTTATTTACGATATGAGATGAGATATCCAGTGTTACTATCTTCTCAGAGGCCATTTTCTCTTGTGGGAGAAAAGTTAGTGTTCATTACTGTGAAACACACCAGCGTTGAATAGTGTTTCCAAACGCAAGCGTCCCCAACCTGTGCTATGTGTGTTAATTGATTCGATTTGACTGAAACATTAATTAAATTCTTATCTAGATTTGACAGCTCGTGTGAGTTGTCTGCCTCAGTGAAATGTGTTGTTAGGAGGTGCATTTGTGCTGTTAAGTGTCGAAATTGTTCAGCTTAATGCATTCAAACGCGAATTGAGCTTAGTTAATTAAATTGAAGACTAATATTTATTACTCTTTGCATTATGCCGCAAAAAACCCGAAGAAACCGTTTACCTATATTAACCTATATAAATAACATCGCACAATTCTTTGACTGGAACGAGGGTTTAAAGCAGTTAACTGTTTGGAGCTGCTTAAGTTGATTTAAGCTTCAGCGGGCAAAAACAAAAAACACTAGTACATTCAGGGAGACCCCGGGCCAGGTTCGGTAAACACTTTAAACACGTCGTAAACACGTCATGGTTATATTTTTATAGAATTAGTGATGTGAGGCAGATTCACAGATTCAGATACCTGCTTATTGGAAAACTAAGCGCGTAATTTGCTGAATAGCTTAAGATCTACCATACATTTCACTGTGACGCCTGTTATATATGTACTGTAAGAACAGAAGCGATAGGACCCCTTTAAATGATCGAGCGCATGGCATATATTTATGCAGTGCATAGAAATATGATTTATATCACACTTGCTCGATAATGTTAAGAGTGGAATGTTCTGAAATGATACCGTTTCATCGTGTTTGCGTCAAGAGCTTTATGACGTTAGCTATCACAGAAAAGGCAATGATGCTGGAACGATGCACGGAGATGCCTTGAATCACAGAAGTAGCTCCAGCGCGCTACCTGTGCTGGATTACGGAGTGTGTGTTCGTGTCAGCCTGTGTGGCCAAACCCTATCAGGCACTTGGTTACAGTGCAGTGTCACCTCGTCCCTTGGACTGCTGCAGTAATTAACAATAAGCGAGTGAGGAGGAGAGGCCCGGAGCTCTTGCAGTGATTTCCAGCAATATCTCCGATTTACCCCTGTCTTTATCAACCCAGCACTCCATGTCGCCACAAGCAATCCTGTCCACATTATGGACAGGCTATTAGGGTGACCAAATGGGGTTAGGCTGTACCGCTCGGAATGCAATAAAGCCACAAGGTACCGCAAGCGTTTTATCATTCTCAAGGATTATGAGAATGTAAAAGGGCACAGCTCATAAATTGTCCATGCCCGGAGAAAAAAAAAGCCCGTGCTGGGGGAAGAGGCAGGCACCGGGAGGCGGAGATGAATGGATGAAGACGGCTCCCTCTTGTGGTTATATATAATCACACCTCTTTTTGACGCGCGCGTTTTTGCTCATTTGTATGTGGACAGCGTGACCAACAATGCTGTTGAATGTTAAAGTTCCCTTTAATATAGTATCGAATTCATTGAAAATAAAAAAATTAACATCTTCCAAGTCTTACAGAAATTACTGAAAGTCGCTTTTCGAGATTTTTTTTATGACGAAGTGACGTGATGGTTGCCCTGGATGCCTGAGGACTAATCTGCAAACTTATCTAATTTAACGTAAGTGCAGTCCGTATGACCACGTATATGACGAAGTGAAAAGTGCTCCTACCATAACACACTGTGGGCTATATATTAGGTTCCAACCTGGCTTAGGATATGCTGCATGCGTCATACACTCGGTGTTACTGTGATTAATAGAGCTATGATTGTAGCCTGATTAGTGTTTTGAGTTACCTACGTGGACAGGATACAGACAATTAGGTTGGATCCAAACGAGTAGTGATTCCATGAAAATGTCCATTAATGCAACACACAATGGAAGCATCTATATGTAACGATGGTCAGACCGTCAAAGGACTGAGGCACAACCATGTGCTTTTGCTCTTTTATTCTTGGAGTAGAAGACAAAAACAAACACATAAATGTCTTCAAAAACCCTTGGTGTCTGTAATACTGCAGGATCTCAGGTGTCAAGCCAACCGTTTCTGCTGTTTTTCTTTCATAATGACAAAAGAGAATTGTTTACAGAGAGAGAGAAAAAATACAATTCTCTTTCCAATTTGCATTACACATTATCAAATGTGAAATGATCATACTGTACTTACAGAATACAGGGCTAAATGTCATAAAAATCTAAGAAAAGTTTTTTTTTCTCATATAACAAACCAAAACTGCAGCCTTAGCTAGTGCATGTACAGTTCAATAACAGTGCACTGTATTAGCCTATAACGTATTTACATATTCTACTTTATTTATTTATTTATTTATTGGAGAAACACACCTGGAGTAGAAGACAAAGACAAACACATAAATGTCTTCAAAAACCCTTGGTGTCTGTAATACTGCAGGATCTCTGCAAGCAAAATAATAAAATACATTCGCATTTCCATGCAGCAACATTGTCAAACCTAGCTAGCAAGCAGAACATGGGGAATAGAATGTCTGAAATGCACGGAATGACGCTAGCTAGCGAACTTGACAGCTAATTAGCATGCGGACACGTGGTCTGATGATATATATTCCTAAACTTATCGTCGGCAGATAAAACTGTACGGAAATCATCACAACTAAAATGGTTAGTACACATAATACATTACAAATTTCAACTTAGATGATGTCTACTTTTATGCAAAGAAGCTGGGAGCACTTTGCACAGTAGACCCACCTCATGTAGTCATGCCTACCGCTTGTGGTGCAGTACAGCAACACGAGAACAAAAATATGTGCAAGACCTGCAGTACACCACAACTCCAAAGGAGGCTCCAGAAAAACTAATACTGCCTAGGGCTGCTTAAATATGGCGAAACTCTTATCACTTATAACTCTGTTATATATACACCACATTTACATGACTGACTTCAGAGTTTGGGGTCTAATTCTTAGAGTGTGTTTTTTGGCTCCTAAGCAAACCTCCTAGACACCCGCTTTGAATGCAAGCTGAGCTCTATGGCCCTGGTTTGAACCCAGCTGGACCTGGAGTCCACAGAGGTGGAACAAATTGGCTTTTTATGCTGGGGATCGGGGTGGGTAGGTCCAGGGGCGTCATGCAAACCAAATTTGTGGGTGGGCACCATTTTCAGAAATGTTCAAAACCACACACAAGACATAAAAAATACACATTAATATTAATGTTCTTGAAACCTTACATAACGTAATAATTATTAAAACATTTTTACAAAATATTGGGTGGGCATGTGCCCACCTAAACTGATTGGCACAACGCCACTGGGTAGGTCAGATTGGGTGTTCTCATCTCATGGCTCTGACAGCAAAAAGGAACTAGATAAAAATGAATATATACAAAAAACAATCCCAATCAAAGTATTCAAAATTTTACTTCATCCTGATCAAGTGTAGCTGTGCGTGTTTGTGTGTGCGTGTGTCTCTCAGCCTGGCCTTTACAGATGCAGTGCTACCACTGTGAAGAGACCCTTCTGGAAAACGACTGCTCTGCCCCCCAGTTCATCGTGAACTGCACAGCCAACATCCAGAATGCCTGTCAGAAGGAGGTCATGGTGGGGGTGAATGGTGAGCCTGGCTCTGTATGTCTTCGCCCCAGCCCTATGTAAAACCCCTGCTTGGTGCGCTAACTTCATTAGCCCTGCTATCTCACATGAATCCATGAGGATGGGCAGCAAGGGTCAGTTATGCCACATATGACATACACACTGCATACAAAGTAGGAGGTCATAACAAAGTACAGAAAGGGGAGGGGGGTCATCACAAAATCCTCGCATGGACACAGTGTTGGAGGAAAGCACTTCTTTACATTACATTATTATTCGCATTTAATAGACGCTCTTATCCAGAGCGACTTACACCGGTTACAATTTTGACAGTTATCCATTTATACAGCTGGATATTTACCAGGTGTGGGTTCAGTACCTTGCCCAAGGGTACAGCAGCAGTGTTCCAGCGGGGAATCAAACCGGCAACCTGTTGGTTATGAGTCTTGGTCCTTAACACTATGCTACACTGCCACCCCACCTGGCCAGTATATCTGTGAACTTGGTCGTTTGGTGGCAAAGTCATGAATCGACAGTATCAGAAAGACAACATTGGGTTTTGTTTCCGTATCTGATTTTGATGGTCACAACTAATTTCAGATGTTCGCTTTCATAGGCTAATTTTATGGTCACAAATCACTTTATCAACAAATCCTTTCTATTACACCTGAACTTCAAGGGAATTTCGTAATGCATGCCTTTATGTAGAGATGGATTTAATCATAATTACAAATGACACAAAATGAATTATGAATATGACATTTAAATTTACATTTATTCATTTGGCCTTATATGAATATAAGGTATTATGAATATAATGTGGTCAAGTATCCTACTGTTCATTGAAAAGTCATCGAAGATTGTCCACACCCAAATGATAAAAACCATAAGTACATTGGTTTGTCTTTTGTAGTCAGTAAAATATGTCCATCCTTCTTGCTGTCTCATTAGCATGCTATGTACTACCTATGGGTTAGTAGACCATGTGGATATCACAGACAAATTGTCCAGGCCACTGGCAAATTATTCATGAATGCCACTTACCAAAAGTCATTGGTGACTGTCAAGATCGCTTGCAAGTTTGTGTCTGTGCAGAAATGAATTGAAGTTATGCATCTCGAAAAGCATTTTCAATTGCATTTCCATGTCTAAAGTGGGCAGATTTTACAGCAATTTGACTGTTGCAGCTATGAAAGAAAATAATCAGTAAGGTGTTTATGTTTATCACTGTTATTGAACAGTCATGACTAGCTCCAACTGCCCTAACCCCTCTGCGCCTGCGTGTCTCTCTCCCCTCCCTCCGCAGGTGTGTCCTACCGCAAGGCCTGTGCCTCATTCACCACCTGTCTGATCGTATCAGCTGGCTACCAGTCCTTTTGCTCGCCTGGCCGTGTGGGCTCTGTGTGCATCAGCTGCTGCAACACGCCACTCTGCAACGGGCCCCGTCCACCCCGCACCTCCCTCGCCCCTGCCCACCAGCCACACTTCTCCCTGCTGCTCGCCACAGGCGCCCTGGCCACCCTGCTGTGATGGCGGCCCCCCTTCTCCCCTGCACCCTCTGCTCAGGGAGGAAGGTGCAGGCGGGGGGCTGCCCTGATGGGGTGCATGACCGCACCTAAAGATGCGCCTGAAGAAGGACCTCTAGCTAAGCCACAAAAAACATTGCAACAGGCTGTGACAAATAGCTGTGGGACGTCTCCACCAGCTTAGGGGTCTGAAACAAACAGCTACAAAACCCCCTAATGGACAGAAAGGTCTCTAATACTTTTTCTAGCAAGTGAAGCTCAAAAGCAGAGGCTCTGTCCTGCAACAACCATAGTAGACAGAGAGCTTGTGGTGATCTAGCAGGGCTTGTCTGGCTGGGCCTCCCATCCATCTGTGTCGAATGACTCATTTGAATTCTGCTCAGAGTGAATAATTTGGACACACTGACCAAGTTCTCACTGCCATGCTAGAGATTCACCAGGCCTCAGATCCCTGGCCGCTGAACTATGTGGACAGGACCTCTGCCCCCGGACTGTGGCAGGCAGTAGCAGTGTCAATGAGTTTGCCCCCAGAATGCCAGCATGTCATGCTGCATCTTGTCGCAGATAATGCAGGGCAAATGGGCAGTACCAGGAGCTGGGGAAACAGCTGAGTTGAATGAAGAGAAACATAATAAAATTCCAGCAGGCTATGTTATTTCAGTTAATATTACCCCCTCAATCATTCACTGAAATGGCAAGGTCACTTGTAAATGTACTCCCACAACATTCAAGATACTAACCAAGTAAACCCCTGTGGCAGTCAGTCAGTCATGTAGATGCTGTAATGGAAGCATAGTTACTAATAGGCAGGCCAGAAGGTGAATGATGATGATGGAATATGGGCTAGCACACAGCACAGCTGAGGTTCAGGTAAAAGGGCCATTCTGCTGTTCCCTCATCCCTGCTAGCCTAAAAAGATCCTCTAAACTGTATCTGCTTCTTCATTACAACCTCTGCATTCCTGTTCCACCCCACCTTTTTCACAGGCTCTCTAGATTGGGCTGCAGAAACCGGCTAACACCTGTTTCTCCAGACCCATGGCTGCACATTGAACGCTCCAGCCAGAATTCTGTGGGCTCGTCATCCATTGGACTCATCACCACAAGCCCAAACTCAGCACCCCAAGACCAGAAATTGCCATTCTCTTTCCTCTTGCTTCCAGTGTTATTGTGTGTCAGATAAGCAGGCATGTAATAAATGGCTTAAAGCGCATTACCTTCAGGCTTGCTTTGTGTGTTTTTGGTTGGGGGCTGTGCCACAGGAGCGTTCAGCGCTTATATTAAATGCTTGCCAGCGTTCAACCACTGCACACCCGCTGCTGCTTATCTCCGGTGTGGCTGGGAGCTGAAGAGAAACATGCTGATTCAGCCACATGTCTCAGGAGGCTGAGATGTGTTGGGAAGGTCATTTACAGTTCTTTGAATGTGTTACTTGCTTTTTTCTGCTTCATTGTGCCTGTTTATACTCCTCACTGTGCACACTGAACGTTCTCAAATTTATAAGCTGCTGTGGATAAGACCGTCTGCAAAAGGAATAAACTTTCCCAGCATCACCCACAGTAAATCTGTTTGTTTACAAATTGTTTCACCTGTCTTTTTATTTTTCTCTTCAAAGAAGCATTCCATCTTAAAATGAGCTAGCCATCAAGTGCTTAATGGCAATCAACTAGTTTAGTCCATGCCTGCTGTTTTTCTTTTTAAAAGCATACTGTAGGTCATTGGCTGACTGGCAGAATGTGGATATTATTCATCCATTGGTCATAGCCATGTGTCTGACCCTTCAGCTGACTGGGGCGGAGCTCAGGGGTCAGGCAGCTGATGGCACGATCATCCTCTATGATTTGTACAGATGAAAGATATTACTGTTGTGAAACTGTCAAAAGTAACCACGTACCCTCTACAGAGGATGGAAGAAACAAGATTGTGGTTTAAGGCTAGAAAATCCAAGGCATCTGAATATTCAGATGGGAGAGGAGCTTGAAAGGTTGTATATTTGTGGTGAAATTTGTAGTGGAATGGGAGAGTTGTAGAGCGTTCAAGGCATATCCAATGGCTTTCTGGGTTTATCTCTTAATTGAGAAATGTCCTCAGCCAAGCTCTTCAAGCATCAGTATTTTTACAATATCTTTTATGAATTAAAATAAAATAGCATGACATATTAATTATTTGAATGTGACCATGTCAATTGCTGCTGTTGTTCACAAAATAATTATTTGATACATTAATTAGCTGTAAGCATGTCCATGATAGTTTCTGGGGTTGGTTCCCACTCATTTCTATAATGTGACAAACGTAACTTGATGTCCAGTTTCTCAGCTGCATATGATTTGCTGGTCTTGACTCAAAAAGTGCTTTTCTTTCTGATTTCCATTGACTGACATCCTTGGCTGAACTGTGTACTTTTTTCTCAAAACATTTTATGGGCCAAGTGTTTAGGTAATTAGTGGGATTAATGATGCTCCACTGCACTCCACTGAGTACCGTATTACATGTTGTAAAGGAGCCCAACAGATTACTGTAAGGAGATTGCCTGATTTTTCCATGCAGTATCTTTACATAGCATTTGGATAATGTTGTCCCAATGTTTTTGATGACCATGGCTGTGTCCCCAGATCATACGATAGCATACAGCATCCTAATATGCTATATAGCTCGTAGTATGTACTCTTTACTGAATCTTATAGCAAACATCATTAAATATGCAATTACACAGTTGGCATTGATTACTTCCCTATCAGAATCCTATATTAACTAACTTTGACTTTAGCTGGAGTGGAGGCTAGCTAGCGACTGTAGCTATGATATGTTGCTCTAATTATACTACAGCTGGCATGTGACAGTATGTTAAATGGTCTATGTTGGTGTAATACCAGTTGACAACAAATGTGATATGTAATAAATGCTATCGGTTGTTCACTACTCAGCTGCTTGTGTATTGAACTGACCAGGGCTGGACTGGGACAAAAAAATTGGCCCTGGCATTTTTGCCCCAGATGGCCTACCACAATCGGTACACCATCCTTGCAGTTCCCTTAAATATGCATATCTATTGTACTATTCCCCCAAACCACTACAAAGCTGAGTAGTAAGTGCCGTGGACAAGTGTACCAGTGCAAGTGGACCAGTGTACTCATTTGCTCTTGACTGACTCCCTGGTGATCAGAGTGGGCTGTGGAGTACACAATCTCCATACTCAAGTAGAAGTACAAGTAATTGTCAAAGAAAAAGCTCTGCTAGAAGTCAAAGTATCATTTCAAATTATTTTATAATATTTAAGTATACAAGTATGTATAAAGTATACAAGTAAGTCAAAATGTTGCCTGTGAAAAAAACCTTTTATGGCTTTAAAGTACATCTAAAACTCATTTTAGCTCTTGCAAACTGATATTCCTTGTATCAATAGCTCTGTCAGAGCTAAAAGATACTTTAAGATGTAAGATGTTTACGTCTGAAGGGCCATAAAAAAAGTTACTCAGTGTACCTTTAACATGATTATACATTCAGGTCCATAATTGTTGGAATTCCCTGACAAAGATGTGCAAAAACTGTACAATTTAAAAGCTAATAATAAATGCACAGAGGTGTTCCATCTTATTTCATTTGATACTAACTAAACTAAGGTTTACACAGTTAATAGATCACCTTTTTGTTTTATATTAATGTTCAGAGAGGAGTAATAGTTAGATCTTTGTATGTGATAGGGCAATTAAATCAATGGTGTGCTTGTTTGTTTCGGGAGTTTGACCTACAGTTCATGCACCTACCAGGTGAAGATACATGCTCAATGGACAGCAGCACCAAACAATTTGAACTACTGTAGGTGGAGAGCTACCCCACAGATAGTAATAACAGTAATCCATACCATATATATCCAAATAGTTACCACCATACCTGGCTGAAAATAAACATAGGAAAACTTTGTTGCCTGTTGTTGGAAATGAAAACACTTTTTTCCTGTAGGCTAATACATAAGCAGGCATACATTTTAGCACAGTAGAGCTACAGGTATTGTATATTATACAGCCTTTTCACGCATCTTTATCAAGGGAACCCTTAGCCTAATAATTAGGGGCCAAGCACCGAAGGTGCTGGAACCCTGTTGTTTTCGTTAGTTTTCTTATTATTATTATTAGGGGCCAAGCACCGAAGGTGCTAGGCACCTATTGTAATTGTTAGAATTTTTCACTATTATTATTTTCCACAATGGGAGTGTATGGCAGCCCATAGAACCACTTGGTAGATTTTTATGAAATTTGGCACATTGATAGAGGACAGTCCAAAGTATCCAGGCATCAAATTTGGGGTCAATCCATCCAACTCTGTAGTGCCACCAACAGGCCAAACTTCAACATACATTTTTGCTTATAACTTTTGAACCGTGCATCCTACAGTTGTGATCTTTTTTTCCCTGAATCCTTGGGTCATGGCGATTCGAATGTACCCATTGGCGTTAAAGTCTGCCATATTGCATTTTCCACCATTTTGAATTTTTCGAAAAACCTACTTTTGCGAACTAGTCCTAGACCGTTGATCCTATCACCACCCAATTTGGTACGTATCATCTACAGAGGGGTTTGACCAAAGTTATTCAAAGAATTCGGCTAGGGCAAACGATGTGGCCGCTGTCGTCCAATGAAATTCCATGGCGAAGACACCAAAACAGGAAGTGAGCCATATGTCAGCAATGCTTTGTTGGAGTCACACCAAAATTGGTATACTTTATTGGTAGGAGGAATATTGGGTACCCACCAAGTTTCATGAAATTTGGCCACATGGGGCTATACCAGAAAAACAGAGAAAAAAAATTCAAATGCCTATCACTTTGGAACCAAAGCAGATGTTTCAACCAAATTTGTTGCATCATCACAGTAAAGGACCCTAGCTGGGAAAGCATGAATCCACTGTGTCTGCCATTTTGTTTTTCGGCCATCTTGGTAACATTGTTTTTTCAATGGTTTTCTATGGCAGGCCATAGAAACGCGAGGTGGATGTTGGTGGAATCACCAACAGGCCAAATTTCAGAGTACATTTTTGCTTATAACATTTGAATAGTTGGTCCTAGAGTTGTGATCCTTATTTCCCCTGAATCCTTGGGTCACAATGAATTGAATAGACTCATCCACTGTACTGGATTTTTGAATAAAAAAATCATATTTTGAATTTTTCAAAAAACCTACTTTTGCGAACTAGTCCTAGACCGTGGATCCTATCACCACCAAATTTGGTACTCATCATCTACAGAGGGGTCTGACCAAAAGTTATTCAAAGAATTTTGCTAGGGCAAACAATATGGCCGCTGTCGTCCAATGAAATTCCAAGGTGAAGACACCAAAACAGGAAGTGAGTCATATCTCAGCAGTGCTTTGTTGGAGTGATGCCAAACTCGGCACACTTTGTTGGTATTAAGAATACTGGGTATGCACCAACTTTCATGAAATTTGGCCCCTTGGTGTCACTATACCATTAAAAAATCATTTAAATCCCCATTACTCTGGCACAAAAGCAGATATTTCAACTAAATTTCTTGTGCTTCATCAAAGTTAAGGATCCTAACTGGGAACTTATAAAACCTCCGCGTCAGCCATTTTGTGTTTCATCCATCTTTGATTTAGTCAAAAACACATTTAACCACCTCCTCCTAGAGTTATGGCACAATGAGCTTTTGTGTATCTTCCCTGCTTGTTCTCTGCTTTCCTCCCTTCTTGGCTTCAATTCCTCCAGCTTCCCCTCCTGTTCCCAGGCCACAGAGCATCGTGCCACCCCCACTCACTGTAGCATTTATTTCATGGGTTAACAGAATTTCTACATGAATATACATATCAATCACTTGTTCATCGCATTATTACATTGTCTTTGACTGAAAAATCTGGTCATGTTATGTCAGGAGCAACCGCACTGAAGTCCTTATTATCACTAACATGATGAATGATACATTCATTCTTGGGCATGTCAAGGAACAGAATGTGGAGGACCTGCTGTAATGACCCTGCATGTGATGTCAAAGTTCAAGCAGGGAACAGCCACACGTTGCTATAGGTGACAGCTGGTGGTAAGAGAGTTGCCGCCTCCGTGGGAGGTGACAGTGGAGAGACCAGCAAGCAAAAGAGGGAAGAAATATTATGAGGCATTGTGAGCGCACTCAGTCTGGAAGCCGAAACACACAGCGCTACCCAAGAGAGTCCAGCTGCAGGCGTTAGCTGGCCTCATCATATTACTCAATGTGCACAGTATCTAGGATGAGTCAGCTACCAGTGTGGGGGAGGTTCCTGCAAAGGAGAAAAAATATGAAGTTTATGTGCATTTTATCAGCCTAAAGTAAATTTATTCATCTGGAGGACACCTTTTAAGCATCAGTCAATGTGTTCTTACTGAAATACTTTCTGCATCTAAAACATGTTATTCATTGCAATGAGTCTTATTGTTTGTGATATCTTATGGGTGATAAAACATTAAAATTGGCTTCATTACTGTATGAATATATCAAATCCACACACACAGATACACACACATATGTAAAACTTAATCAACAGTCACAGCTATTAGCATTATCTACATATATACGCAGTGATACTTGCTTTATGACCCCTTCAGAAGTCCTTATATTACCATCATAGAAAACTGGAAGCGCAACACGATACAAGCTTTAATATAATGTGATGCGTACATAGACGTTTTTTCCCTATAACTAAAGCAACACCAAAAAAAAAAAAAAAAAAGAGGCAAAAATATTCATCAGTTATCAAGAGTCTAAGTTCCATGTGATACTGTGATAGCATGCTTCCATGGAGGGGTTTACAGCATCGATGCTTCCATCACTAATTTCCATAAAGGCGACAGCAATATTTTATGGAAATTGACTTTGTTTCCACAATAATAATAAATGAATATTGAACTGATATAATCAGTTCAAAACTATAAATAAGGCCAAACTAAAGTGTTTGTACAAATGATGACTGACTTTAGAATTTATAAAATAAATGGGATTACTAATTACCAATACCAAATAAAAAGATTAAAAGGTAGAGACAGAATACTAATTAATCTGTTTATACAGTTATTGTGAGCTTGGTTTGCCAACTTTAGCCCATATGGCACCACTAACTTGTACGTAGATACAGACACCAAGTGACATGCAGTACTTCCTGATTTTAAAAGGTGATTTATTTTTGCATTCATTTACATACTCAGATTCAATACTTTGCTCCCTGGAATGATTGAACAATGGCTGAGAGCAAATTTACACCACAGTGCCCGTTGAAGGTTTCCTCAGGAGCGAAAATGGTTTGCGACACCGTGTTGGGCCAGGCTGGACATCGGTTGTCAGAAAGACACTGGCACGTTTGATTATTCAAATGTTTCAATCATCAGATCCTTAACTTGGACCAAATGCTTTATTACTAACATTAAAGAAGCTTTATTCTTCTTCATCAATATTCACGAAGGAGAGCCAGAGAACCCAGAGTGAAACAGCAGGTGATTCATCGATGTTCTTCAGTTTCTTGCCTGAATGTGTGGGTGGAGAAAGATCACACGGCAGTGAGTCAGTCTTCACACAGAAAGACCTGGACTTTCATGCAGTGCTTCAAGGAATCCAAAAGTTCATGGTTGGATAATTTGAACAATCGATTGAATATTCAAATTTAAATGAATATATACATACCGATACAGATCCTTAGTGTCTGTATAGTTTTTATAGGTCAGGTACCTAGTGAAATTGAAAAGTCCAAATTCAAATGTGTTGAATTGTCAATATAAGAATCATCAGCAAAAAAAAGTAAATGCACATAGTGAGATTCATCTATGTTCCAAATGTGCCTTGTGTGATTCATTCGGGAGAATACTTTCACTATTAAAGCTTCTTATCATAGGAAGCGTTAACACAGCAACGGATAACACCAACAGATTTTGTTTGAAAAGATGACTGGATGTCATGAGCAGCCATAGAATCCAATAGACTGCACTTGTCCAAGTATTAGTATCGCTGTTGGAAGAACGCCGCGATTTTTCTGCTTCAGTGTTTGGCTCATCTACTGGTACAGTGTGACTAACAGTGACAGATGGAGAGATGTCTATGAGTATACCAGAAATAAAGACAGACCTGACACAGTCAGTTCCGAAAAACAATGAGAACAGGGCAGGACCCGTTTTTTTAAAAGAGAAAGTAACGACAACACTAGGGAACACTGGCGCTTTAAACATTTCTGGTAAAATGCCAGAGCTGCTGGCAGGAATATACACTGATGAGCCAAAACATTATGACCACTCACAGGTGAACTGAATATCGTTGATCATCTCCAAACAAGGGCACATGTCAAGGTCTGGGTATAATAGATGGTAAGCGAACAATCAGTTCTTGTGGCCAATGTGTTGGACGCAGGAGGAATGGGCAGGAGTAAAGACCTGAGCAACTTTGACAAAGGCCAAATTGTTATGGCCAGATGACTGGGTCAGAGCATCTCTGAAACGGCAAAGCTTGTGGGGTGCTCCTACCAACCTACCAACAGTTATCCAGTAGGGACAAACCACAAACCAGCGACAGAGTGTTGGGTGCCCAAGGCTCATCGATGCGCGAGGGCAACGAAGGCTATCCCGTCTGGTCCGAACTGACAGAAGGTCTACTGTGGCACAAGTCACAGAAAATTTTAATGATGGTTACGGGAGGAATGTGTCACAACACACAGTGCATCGCACCCTGCTGCGTATGGGGCTGCGTAGCCGCAGACCGGTCAGTGCCCATGATGACCCCTGTCCACCGTCGAAAGCGCCTACAATGGGCACGCGAGCATCGGAACTGGACCTTGGGGCAGTGGAAGAAGGTTGCCTGGTCCGATGAGTCCCATTTTCTTTTAGATCACGTGGATGGCTGTGTACGTGTGCACCGATTACCTGGGGAACTGATGGCACCAGGATGCACTGTGGGAAGACGACAAGCCAGTGGAGGGTGTGTGATGCTCTGGGCAATGTTCTGCTGGGAAACCCTGGGTCCGGCCATTCATATGGATGTCAATTTGACACATGCCACCTACCTAAACATCATTGCAGACCAGGTACACCCCTTCATGGCAATGGTATTTCCTGATGGCAGTGGCCTCTTTCAGCAGGATAATGCTCCCTGCCACACAGCACACATTGTTCGGGAATGGTTTGAGGAATGTGATGAAGTGTTCAAGGTGTTGCCCTGGCCTCCAAATTCTCCAGATCTCAATCCGATTGAGCATCTTTGGGACGTGCTGGACTGACAAGTCCGATCCACGATGGCTCCACCTCGCAACTTACAGGACTTCAAGGATCTGCTGCTAATGTTTTGGTGCCAGATACCACAGGACACCTTCAGGGGTCTTACAGAGTCCATGCCTCGGTGGGACAGTGCTGTTTTGGTGGCACATGGAGGACCGAC
This sequence comes from Megalops atlanticus, assembly GCA_019176425.1. Taxonomy (NCBI): domain Eukaryota; kingdom Metazoa; phylum Chordata; class Actinopteri; order Elopiformes; family Megalopidae; genus Megalops; species Megalops atlanticus. Next base: position 3,783,340 of record CM032879.1, on the reverse strand, counting down.
AGCATATTAGGCAGGTGGTCATAATGTTTTGGCTCATCAGTGTATATACTGTAAATTATAACACAGTGCATTTCTTACTGTATTTTCCTGTCGCTGCATAGAGCTGTAAATTGCACAACACTGTACCCTGTTATTTTCTACAGTGTCATACTGGTGAATTTCACTGTATTCTTCATTTTGTTTCTATGGTTTATTTCAAAAGTTGGATGTGTTTACTGTCCTGCATTGACATGCGATTTAAATGAGAATTGACCTTTAGTGGAATTTGTATCATATTTCAGATCAGTGCAACATTGTACTGAAGCAATATTACAACAGCTAGCTACAACATCTACCAGGTCCTACTAGGTCCTATAGACACAGCATAGCTACAACATCTACTGGGTCAAAATGGGTCCTATAGACACAGCATATGTAACATAATGAATGTCCCAAGGGGCTCACACTGAGATCAGGTGTCTTTCTCCACGTGTGAACTGTCAGCGATCTTCACATTGATTTGGATAAATGGTAAGAACAGTACCACATAGCAATGGCACACTGACCTCCTGGGCGTTTTCCTCTCTGCAGATTTAGGCTAACTGCCTGTTTTTTCATAGTGCATGCGTGCAGGCAGGGGAGTGGCCACATGGACATTGGTAGATCAAATGCGCTGTTCATAATATCCGAGGGGGACATCTGCACTTGTTGAAATGCATTCTATCACTACTGTATTATAATGGCAGGAGATATTTCAGCAGTGTGCCGTGGAGTGATACATGTTCAGATGTGGACTGTCCTGTTGTGTGTACCGTTGTTCTTGTGACTTCATTATAGCCGCTGTTATACCCTCGTCTTGCAAGTCAGTGTGGATATGAGGGTTTGCCTGCTCACAAAAATGTGAAACGCAAACGAGATAACAGAGCAATTATGGTTCTCATCCAACCATTGAGTCACATGTGAGTCAAACTCCAGATGGAATGAAAACTAGGGAGTGAAAATCTGACGGTCCTCCCATGTGCTAAGCACAATCACGACTAGGGCAGTTTTTTGCGCTTGACAAAAAAATATATTTTTTTTGTTTCTGTATTCAAGTCTTGCTGAGTAGCAGTCCCAAAGTCAACAAGACCGTAAACACTCAGCAGGTACATACAGCCATCTCAGCCACCGATTTTACGGTTGACATAAGTTGACAATGATTCTGTCTACTTGGTATGTGGCAGCAACTTGCTGAACTGACAGCAAGCAAAAAGCTTGTGGGCCAAGAGTCTTTGGTACAGCATTTCTCTCCATAATTCACAATCATCTTATAGAAATAAAAAAGCTATTGTCCTGAAGACATTCCCACAAAAATGGAGCACAACCCTCTAAATAGGATTACCTTGTTCAACAAGTTCTGATCATTATTGACACGAGCATTTCCTGTTGAACTCGAGAATTACACGCCCAGTGCAACACACACCCACAAACTCCTCCCTTTGTTTCAAGGAAGTGTTTGACTACCATGTTTTTCAAATGGGACCCTAATATACACACTAATATATTGTGTGCATGTGTATATATAAAGTGCTTACCCTTTGTTGTTCTTTTGCAGTTATACTGAGGGGGTTGCCCATTATCATGAATGGTGTTCAGATTGGTTGCATCTGAACTATCTTAAACCCCAAATTGAGGGCCTGACCTATTGGTTTGTGACATCGTATTAGTGCTTAAACTGATCCTGAGGCTGACTTCTATGGCATGCCTGTTAAGATGCTCTCCATGTGAGTAAATACACTTCTGTGAATTGTGATTGTGTGAACACGTTTAAACAGCTGTGTTTAGACCAGACTTAAGTCAACAATGCTCAGCTGAATGTCATCTGTTTCACATGTATGCATGTTGGAGTTCCAGTCTGCCGCATTTCTGCACACAGTAAATGACTATTTCTGAGATGAACAGTTTGATGCTGTCAACATACGCATCACATTTCTACATAATGACTACGCAGAAAGACACATAGTTTAATCAAAGTTTATTTTAGCAAATTTAAAGTGTTACATTAATTGAGCAAAATTATAACACCAATCTCCAGAAAGTAAAACAAGCTTACTCTTCACAGTATCAGGATATGCTGTTTCTTTTCCAAAAAAAAAAAAAAAATTCAACAGATTATATTAGCACTCTAACTGCTGATGGTTCGTTAACCTGGCAATGTAGTTGGCACTTCTAAGGAAGTAGAGAGTAACCAAGGAAAAGGGTGGAACTCGACATTGACTACTGAAGCTCCCGATGAAGCGTGGCCGCTGAAAACGTTTCATAAAGAATGAGCCTGTGATGAGTGTATGATGAAAGTCTCAGTGGGAGAAACTGAAGAGCGTAGCAAATCTGTTAACACTAGGAGGGATGTTTGAAGTGAGTTTGCGGTAACCAAACTGAGGCAACCTGCAAGAAAACTGCTCAAAGGAGAGTAGCAATTAAACATCTCCCTTCTGACCGCTTCCCTTGAACTGGTCTTGGGACAAAATAAAGCAATACTAGACGAGAGGGTAGTGCGATTATTGGCGCAATGGTGAAGCAGTCATTAGGTATGAGGCGTAGCACTCAAAGCATTATTATTAGTAGTAGTATTATAATGTGTATTTAAAAGATTAGCGTATATGTAAGATGAAACAAACTGACTTCCAAAACCACCCCCCCATAAACTACATATGACATTAACAGAATCCATCTGGTCTTCGAAATAGGAGTCTTCCCTGACAACTACAGAGTGGGAATGGCCACGTCTTCTTCCATGGACAATTTACGATCTTTAGAAAGGGAAGTGCTTGAAAGTTCAGCCCTGGAAGGCTAGCTGCACGTTGCATTTCTGAAAAGGGCTCTGTGCAGTTATGCCATTACAGCTCAGATTCAGGGCAGGTGGGAACCAGATTTTTCAGGAAAACGGTGGCAAAATTTGGCAGCTGTAAGACGTCTACTCACTGGACTCTAAAGTGCACTTGGAAATCATACAAGAGTGATGGGTTGATTTGCGGGAGGGGAGGGGGACTCGTCACGTTGTAATTAATTTAAGTGTAAATGGCCGTGTCTTTCGTTTCAGTCAGTGTCTAGCTGACAAACAAAAGATGGGAGGAGCTTGTGAAAGCTTGTAAAAAAAATACACACATTATACTTCTCATAGCAGATCAATTAGTACACATCACTGTCCCATTAAGACTACACCACCAGCGACCTTTACAAACGCTATCAAAATCAACCGGAACAATCAGAACAGTAATGATCTCAGCTGTGGGCGAATACAGTGGTTGCAGGGATCAAGCGCACCTTTCACACATATACAGAAAGTACCTATTCGCTGCTCTGTACATAGGACAGGCAGAGGGAGAAAGGTTCCCATATGGGCCACTCCTCTCATACGTCTTCCAAACCACTGCTGGCCTGCAGTGTACTACCACATCAGACTAGGGGTGCAAAGAATAATCGATGTAGTCGACTAAAATCGATGACCAAATTAGTTGCCAACGAAGTTAATTGTCGATTAGTTGGGTGACGTCATCACGTGTTTTTCGTGCTGACTCGGAATGCTCAGACATGTAGCCTAAGCTACGTTCCTTTACTGGAGTGAACAACAGAGATGGCAACACCTTCACGACCGAAGACCTCAAAAGTGTGGCGGCATTTCATTCTTAACCCTTTTGCACGTAACTTTTTTTATGCTATGTAGCGCGTGTGTTACGTTACATGGTTCGTTATATTTTCATTAGCGTTATTAAGCTTCTCATAGTTTTCAGTTAGCATTTGCTATATTTTTTAATGTTAAATCGCTGCTTCCTCAAAGCTAAAATTAGTGAGAATTTTTCCAATCTAGTTTTCTAATCGCACCGGTTTTAGCATATTCGCTAAACGGCTAATCACACCGGTGTGACCGTACGTGCGAAAGGGTTCTCTGCTAAGAAGGTCGTGAACTGCAACACTTGCCAACCTGACCTTGCCTGGCACGAGAGCACATCAGTTATGCTCGAGCATCTGAAGAGTGTCACGCTGGCTCTCTGGATGATGAAGACTCGTCTTGTTAAGTTAGTTAGCTAGCTAGCATAGCTAATGTTAATGTTCAAAGCCATGTTACTTCACGTTATGAGCTGTAATGTTTTCTGTTCTGAAATACATTTTCTCTTGATCAATAAATTATTAATGATGTTGAAAATAGTGTGTAGCAAATAATAACCTATTATTCACAACAATCATGTTCACATTCCAAATGTGCCCTAACTTTACAATGTTAAACCAGAGCCCGTGTGCTATTTAGAAATGCTCTGCTTAAACGTTGCATCTTTGTCATGGCGACGTTTATGGCTGGAGATAGTGTTGCTGCCGAGTGCACAAGTTTAGAGAACACCGGAGAATTTGATACTTTCTAAATTGCGAAAGATTTCTACAACCCGTGTCCATGCGTGTGTGCCCAATGTGGCTTGCATTCGAATTAATTCAAACAAGTTATGGGTTTGTTGGATCTCGTAATCCTACCATGGATGGCTTTCTTCAAACTCCCCAGCAAGCAACTGCCCTCACTGAATTAGTCCTAGTAACCATTCATTAAAAGACGTATTTTTGAATGAAGTTCTCATCTTTATTGTCTTTATTGTTTGTTAGCATATGCGTAAAACAACCTCAAGCTAAATTTAAAAGCCAATAAATAAATAAGAGCCATTGAGTAATTGTGCGATTCAAAATCCGAATAGTCGATTATTCATTTCAATAATTGACAGGTTATTTGACTATCAAAATAGTCGTTAGTTGCAGCCCTACATTAGACTGTGCACAGCTTGGAGTCGGGTCTGAGCAAGTTGGAGGTGGGTCTTACGGCGGGTCTTAAAGGAGGGCCATGTGACTTGGAATGCATGTTGTGCAGATCTGTATGATTTGGAGGCGGGTCTGTGCAATTTAGAGGTAGGGCTATTTAAGCTGCCCAAGCAATCATGCAGAAGGGCATACAGTGCTATGTGACCGCGAGCAGTCTGAGAAGACCCTATAGACTGTAAAGAGATGAGTGTTTTTTCTCTAAACCCTGTTGGCATGGAAGGCATAAGCTAACTCTCTGCTTCCTTGGTTGGCCTTGGCTTCCATTTACAAAGGAGAAAACTGCTCTCCAAAGCATTCCCCTGACACTGACAAGTTCCTTCAGTGTCACACAATTATGTATGCATTGGCCTTTAAAACATTTACAAAGTGCACTCAGACCTCAGATTCAAGTATATGTCATGTGACATGAATTTGGAGCAACTTTTCTTAATTTCTTTCGGTATGTCTTCAACAGCCCCTCAAAGGTTTTCCAAATGGCAGAAAGCACAAATCCGCACAAAGAAATTGGGGATCAACTTGCACAATGACAAACACAAAAAGGCCTAAAATGAAATTTGGCAAAAATCAAGTGAAAGTAGACTTGTCCGTGAAAAGAAAGCTTTGAGGAGAAGGGTGACAAAGAGAACCAGTCAAGCAACCCAAAAACCCTCACACTACAATATATGTTGCTCATCGATCATAATGACAGCAGAATCAGAAAGAAGCAGCATTAAGACCCACTGTACTAAAGTGACCAAATACAGTTTCTACTTGAGCAACAGCTCCCCCTGTTGGACAAATTTAATCACTGCAGCATCAATGACTGCAGTTCATTTTTTTGTCCATCATCCGAGTTCATTCAGACACATGGGGGACAGACTTTTCGTGTTAATGGCAAGCATATGAAAAGTAGCTTTTCATAGATTTCACTTTAGGCTCAAAAACCCTGTTTGACTCACAGCATTATCGCCACTCTATTCTTACATCACAGGTGTTCGTGTTGCCCTTGAATAACGACTGAGTGACAGGAACTATACAAATAGTTTTGTTTCAGTTCACATCACAATATTTCCAATAATAAAAATAAAATAAAAATAGAAATCACTGCACAGGGACTTTATTACATCAATTCTCAAATATCAACTCTTCTGTGAAGCCAAATCCAAACACTACCATTTTCAAATTAAGACGCTATATCAAAATAAGAAATCAAAATAAGCAAAACAATGATTAAGAGGAGAAGGAAAACGCACCAGAAGCATTCCAGATACTATTCCTGGTCAGAATGTTGTTGGTTTTTAAAATTAAAGTTCAGTTGACTTCTCCAGCCTACTTCTTCTCCTTCTTCTTGTCCTGTAAAGAAGGGAACCCATCATAGTGGAAGTATGAAAAGCCACTAACGAGAGCCAAAATGAAGTTCACACAGCTGGTTGGATAAACGTGACAGATAAGAGCGTACCCACATACTGAAAGGAGGTCTGCTATGTGCATACTGCACAGTCACAGGCTAACTGCAAAAGAGTTGTCATGCCACATGGGATATTTTTTCAATGGACAGTTTCAACTTTTTCAGTAGGACATTACCTTCTCATTCATGGCAAGCAGCATCATGAGCTTTCTGAAGATGGTCACAAAGTCCAGGAAAAGATCCACACAGTGCCTTCAAAATGGAGAAGCAAAAAAATCACAAGCAATCAGATTTATGCTGAACAAATCTTTGTTTCTGAAGCCAGACATGTTTACATTCAGATAGATCAGAAGGGCATGATTAACCCTTTTCATTCACAGAGGTGTTAACGTTATGAGGGCTCATTGGTTTTGTAAAATACAATTGTTTCTCGTTTGTCTTCAATGAATGAGATCAGTCGCACTTTATTGTACACTATGCTATTTACCTGGTATTTATGATGGAAGCACGTAGTAACAATTCAAAATTACCATCAAACTCTGGTGAAACTACCGAGTTATTACTTGGTGACATCAATAATGTTAAGTTTCCAGTAAATCTGTTAGTATTTGGTAACAATTAGTACTTTCTGTAAATTCCTGTAAAACTAAGGATTAAGTACGTGGTAAGATAAGTACTGCTGCCACACCTGAACGCTTCCAAAAACATTAAAAAAAATCTGTTTTCTTACGACTCAATTATCCCTAATTCATCAGGCAAATTTTGTGAAACTAATATGAATACTCTGTATTATCAGGTAACTGCAAATAATTACAATAAAACTAATACAGATTTATGGCAACATACAAAATTCCAAAAAAAAAAAAAAAAAAAAAAATCGTTTTCAAGATCAGCTCTTACTGGATGCAGTCCTGTTGCCCTCTGTTGGTACAGGCCTGCATCCAAGCCTAGAGACTCGGTGAAAAGGGACAAACAATGAGGATTTAAGGGAGCCCTTACCAGATGTAGTCCTTATCTCCCATCTCTGCCTTCTCGATGACGAGCTGGGTGTCAAAGAGCACGAACCCGCACATTATGGCGAGTCCAAGGTACATATGAGCCTGTAAATCCATAAAAGACAATTATGCCACACCCACAGCAAGGCTCAGACACACAGGAACTCAGAGTCAGCATAAATGCCTTCCTCAGACCGCATTTACAGTGCTGTGTGCAATTCTGGGCACCACACTACAAGTGGGACAGAAAAGTTCTCATAAAAGCAAAGAGAAGTGAAACAAGACTAGTCCCAGGCATCAAACTCATATATATTCAAGTTATAAAGAGGTTTAATTTTTTTGGTCTCAGCAAAAGGAGACTGGAGGCAGATTATTAGCAATACTAAAAAGGAGTAATAACATTGATTAGAGAGGCAACATCAATTGAAGTTAAGCCCACAGACCACAAGGACACAGATGGAAGTTAATTACATGTAAATTTCACACTGAGACTTAGAAGTATCTTTTATGCACACATCTATTTTTGAACAGAACAGACTGCCAGGACTTATAGAAGCAGAGACCCTGGGGAATGCAGAAGACCAGGCTTGACACTTGTGCTAGATACACTCTGAACTACAGTGAAAATCATGTGCTCAGATGGGATGAGCCATCTAGTCTTGTCATTCAACCTTCTTGTGTTCTGGCAAAGTAGGGCTGATTGCATATTGTCTTGACTTTCACCTTGAAAAGCATGACGGATCCAAAAAACATGTTGACCAGGGACACCAGAAGAAGAATGGTCAAGCCAGACAATAGTGTCCCTGAGGAGACAAAGAGCACACACAAAAAAACGCACTGTATATTTTAAAACCATAAATTCACTATTAATATATTTTAATAGTTATCAATATATTAAACATGAAAGAGAAATACAAACAGAAAGTTCCACAGAGACAGGGATTCAGATGCAGATATTTTTGTGTAATAATGTTGATGCTTTCACTTTCAATTCTGAAAATTACTGACATGTATTTTTGTGCCTGTACTGCACCGTATGTGATTGTTCCAGACAGAGTTTCTGTTGTTATTTAAAGAGATCTTTAAGTTCAAACTTACCCTGGTGCTACCTAGTCTTGCCACTGTTGAACCTGACTTATTTTATAGGCCAGAGTCCAATAACATATGCAAGCAAATGTAAACTACTAGGCAAATCTTAAGCTATTTTAAGGAGCCCTTTGCAAAACTGTGGGCTTGGATGAAATTAAGCCATGGCCCACCCTGCCCATGCGTCTGTGTAGGCGTGTGTGTGTGTTTGTGTGCGTGTGTGTGCATGTGTCTGTCTGTGTGTATGTGTGTGCCTGCCTGTGTGCGTATGCCTGTGCACTCACACACATGCATGCATGCAAGCTCACATGCCTGTCTGTCTGTGTGCATGTGTCTGTCTGAGCGTATGTGTGCACATGTATGTGTGCGTGCGCGCACGTCTTACCCCCCAGAAAGAGGTAGCTCCTCCGCTGGGCATAGAGGGCACTCAGGGTGAAGCACAGGAAGATGATGGAGGTGCCCAGGAAGGCCGTGACAATAATGCTGGACAGAGACAAGGAAGCGACAGCAGCATTTCGAACGGTCAACCGTGAACAAAAACCTCTCATTTCCTCGGTACTGAAGGCATACGGAGCTTTGTCAACGCTAAAAGTCAAAACCTACATCAATGCGCACATTTGAACATATACACTCTCAATAAATTTATAAAAAAAGGACAAAAAATGAGGTTGTTTTCTCACCTCGGATTAACAGAGATGACGAAATCCAGTGCGGGCCCCAAACCGACACCTGTCAAACAGGAAGCAAATGCTAATGACATACTTCACTGCCGCCATTGAGAAGCGATGATTTTTTGCTACTCTCCACTTCACAGCGGTGGCTCTGAGGTGAGCTGGAAAGTAGCTCTTCACGGCACAGTACAACTTTACCTGTGAAGAAGGCAAATCCAGCAAGGATGGCCAGCCTCTTCTTCTCAGTCTGCGAGCTGTGTGGTGTTGTGGCCAGCCACGCCATCATTCCCAGAGAACCCAGCATGGACAGCAGGCCGCCCTGAAAAAGGCATGGAGGAAACAAGGTCAAGGTGCTGTTAATGTGGGTCCAGGGGGTCAGGTCGCCCTCAGCGCTCCCGTGTGCCTTGGATTCAAACCAGAGCAAACCGGCACAGCAACGCCAAAATGTGGACAGAAACCCAAGATGGCCCAGGCTTTCAACTTACATTCCAGCATTTACCACAATGTATACGCAGACAGACATTACTGCAGGTCAAAACTGAGAATGAGGACAGAACATCTTGTGAACTACATCCATTTCAGTCCTAAACCTCACACCAAGTACAATGACTTCCAGACCCCACCCCAACTCAGTAATAATTCCTTACAAAACAAGTGACCAGGCCTTCAGTTAGGTTTAAATGTCACCATATACAATGAGCTCCAGGCTACACCTTGCCTTTTTGTTAATTCTCTATAAAATAACCATTTTATGCTTTAAAAATCACTTGAACAGTGCCTTGCACTGGGGCTGTGGCCCTTGCCTGGGCTTGGAGAGACTACGGCGCAGGCTCACCTGGAAGAGCCGCGTGACGACATGAACGTAGGAGCCGGCAGCGGCGATAAACATGCACACAGCCAGGCTGGCGTACACATTCTTCAGGTGCTGCCGGGTGGAGTGGGATCTGGTGAGAGAGAGAGAGAGAGTGCAGAGATGGAATCAGAGCCGAAGGTAGCCTCGCGCTGCTCATCTCTCCACACGTGTGGCCCAGGCAGGCTTTTACAAAGGCAGCCAGAACCAGTTTCTGAAGCATCAGTTTCATTAACAGTGCAACTGAGTAATCACTGATGCAAGTACATGCATGTTGCCAGGGTGTTGCTAAGTGGTTGCTAGGGTAAACAATATGGTCACTGGGCGTTGCTAAGTGGTTGCTAGGGTGTTGCTAGGGTAAACAATATGGTTGCTAGGGACACACCCACCTTTGGTGAGTGTTGGGTCACATGACCCAAAGCTGCATATCAGGTCCCGTGGCTATTGGTCAAATGGTAACCGAGTGGTAAGACTTTGAAAAATGAACTGAAGTGAATGGGAGAATGGAGGGATGAATAAATGAGTAAAAGATGTGTGCGGGTCAGTATGGGTTTCAATGAGTGTTGGGTGGCATGACCTGAGCCAGCATATGAGGTATTGTCACTGCAGGATGAAAGGTGACCGAGCGGTAAGACTTTGAAAAATGAGTTGAAGTCAATGGGAGGTTGGAGGGATGAATAAATGAGTAAAAGACAAGTGCGGGTCAGTATGGCTTTCAATGAGTGTTGGGTGCCAAGACCGGAGCCAGCATATGAGGTACTATGACTGTAGACCTAAAGGTTACTGTGCGGTAAGACTTTGAAAAATGAATTGAAGTCAATGGCAGGATGGAGGGATGAGTGAATGACAAAAAGATGAGTGTGGGTCAAGACGGTCTTGGAAGAGTGTGGGCTGATTTGTCCCGAGGCAACAAGTGAGGTATGGTGGCTATGGGGTGAAAAGCAACCGAGTGGGAAGGCCATGAAGTGTGAGGGGGGTGATTCTGAAAATGAATGGGAGTCTATGGGGAAAAAAAGGGATGAAAAACGTCAAAAAACGGAGAACGAGTGCAGGTACAGCTTAGCTCAGGGATAGGCAACCTTTACATTCTAAAGAGCCATTTTTAGCAGGAAGGAAAAAAAATCTGTCTCGAGCCACAAAAAATATTTGAGCCCTTTAAATGTGCAGGTACCACAGCCTATTAGTCTAAATTAGCCTATCAACATAACTAATAGGTCTAAATGAGCATTCATTCATGTTTTACCACAAGGTGGCTGCGGTAGGCTTTTTATGATTATTTGGTACTTTAACTTTGCATTTCCTATGTTTACAAACATTGCGGCGCGTGAGCACTAGCTGGTGGCAGAAAGCCACCAGGCAGTAACCAGTACCAGCAGAAAATTGACCATTCTTGACAGTGTCTTTTATTGTGTTATCATCATGTAATCTTACATTTTATCATTTTTACATGATCTATCAGATGTATATTAAATAATATCTGTCTACAGTAACGATTCTGTGCATCTACAATTTAAAAAAAATGGTAAAGGTAACGTGTCTGATTCGGGGAAAACCATGATTCTATGGGGAAACAGTAGGCTAGTAATGTTACCTAGCGTTAGCAGCTAGGTAGCAGTTTAGCCATATATCAACGGATCCCCAGTAATAGTAACTGCAAAGAGTTGTGCTGTCAGGTGTAATATTAATAAGAAACGAAACTAACAATAAGTTAATTTACCTCGAAACTAGCCAAGACGGTCGGTGACTGTTAAAGTGCTGGCTGACACATGCATTCGGTCAGCTATCTTTATGGGGGAAAACCCGTGTTAAAATAAATCTCTAAAGTTACTCATGTGACCATGTTGGTGGGAATATATTTTGTAGTATGTGACTGCTACAATGCAAAAAAAATTATACCGACATTATAGAAACATGGTAAAGTTATTAAATAACATTGAGAAAGTCGTGAATTTTGCATGTAAGTCTACGGGAGCCAAAGCCACTTTCTGCCACCAGCCCCCTGTGTGACGACACGGAAGTATTGGTCTATTGTGTGAGACTTCAGGAAACAAGCATACGATTATTGTTGTTTGTTTACCATAGTGTGTGTTCATGCGTTATTTTATCGTTCTCGAAACGAATAGCACGCAGTATATTTTGAACATTGGATAATGTAAGGATGACTTTAGGCCTACAACAATGATAGCAAAATGAAAAAAAAATGTTATTCATTTCCATATTTTTGACAAAGCCACGGAGCCACTAGAGAGGGGCTAAAGAGCCGCATGTGGCTCGGGAGCCGTGGGTTGCCGACCCCTGGCTTAGCTGTATACAAGCACACCGATCGGGGTCAGACCGGACAGGTTACAGTTGGTTTGGGGTTGATATCTTGAAAACTGTGGGAGGAGAAGCGGTACAAAATTTGGTGGAATAACAAGAAGAAGAAAAAGAAGAAGAATAAAACTTCGCTTCACAATCACACTAATAATGGTTATTTTATTAATGACAGCAAGGGAATGGTCTGATAAGCCACAGTTAAATGGAGGCTGTAACGAAAACAAACCAACTTACGCAATTCAAGAAAAAACAAAATCTTTTGAGCGGAGGTAACCTAAACACTTACATTTGGGAGAATTTAAACAGGGCATCAAAGTTTATGTTGCGGTCAAACACGTTCATCTTCAACAGCTGATGGTGATCTGACTCTGGAATGAAATTACCTGAAAAGGAAGTGGACACAAGTGAACCAGCACGCTCAAACCGTATTTCTGGAACAGGAATGGTGGCATAACAAACTAACCCGAACATGTGATCCTAGTCGTAGTTAAGCTGTGACCACAGCAATTTGGTATTTACAAATACAAAATCCACTGCTTGTGTGAGGAAAAGAACATTTCACTCGTTTTTTCCACATGGTATCCTGTGTGTGGCAGCAACCACACAGCGAACGAGGAACTATTAAACCTACAAAGAGGCTCAACAAATATTGAAGGTAAGTATGTTGAAAAATGCGAGAGGTTGCAGACTTGATTTTTGAGAACTTGTAGAATAGGATGTGAGAACTTGTGAAAATTTGAACACAAGTTCAGATTTTTGTTCTACTTGTAGAAAAAATGTGAACTTGCATGTTGAAAGTCACAAATGTACCAAATCCCGAGCACCCATTTCTCTCTCCCCACCGGGCCAGTCCTAACGGATAAGTCCAGGGCTGAATTTCTTTCCCAGTATTCCCCTGAGCCAGGGCAAGTTTCTGCCGATCTGCTACCACGGATCAGGAAATTTTACAAACCACTACTGTACACACATCGCCGCTTTTTCATTACCCCGGTTACATAATCATAATATTTTCAGTTAGCCAAGTTACACAGTTGCGACAGTGCCAAAGTCCTCCCCAGTTCTATGTACACATGCATGTCGTGGTTTGCGTAGCTTTAATGCCCTATTTGCTTCTTTAGCAAAGCTGGCTAACGCTGAAAACTGAAACCGCGGAGTGACACGTTTTTCTCTGTTAACTATCAGGCGCCAGGCCACTACGACTGCCTGACTTGACGTTAGCTAATGCTAAATTGTACTCAAACGCGTCTCCAGTGTGCATTCCCTTTTTAGTTAGCTAGTCCAGCTAGCTAATGATGAAACGTTGATGCAATCGGCTAACGTGCCTACCTAACTAAGTTACATCAGGCCAAGCGTTACAGGATTTTATTGAAATAAGAAAGCGCACATTTTTTTCGACTACAGTGATCGGTTTCACCACTTTCCTAACGTATTTAGCAAAAATAAACAAAGGGCAGCGGAGACCGAGTTAGTTAAATAACATTAGTGCATTACCTGGTGATAACGTTACTGACATAAACGAACAGGGGGCGTTACCAGGGCAGTAAGATCAGTAGCTATAACTACATAGGCCCACAGCTAACGTTAGCTAGCCAGATGAAATGGATCTGGTCTTAAATACAAACACTACGAACGATACCTGATTTAACAATCTAACCGTTAGTTAAACATATTTCAAAACGTGCCGACGAGATTCACCACGTCCGCGAAATGTAAGCTGACGACAGCTAACCAGCTACAGCTGGCTAACGCCAGATACGCTGCGTAACTAGACGCTAGCATGCTAGCTAGCTAATTGTACAAAAATAGCCCACTTCTTCAGTTTTGTTTATATTCATAAAGAAGACCAATGTCAACAATGCACTAAAGCTTCTCTACTGCGGAAGTTAACAATCAAATTATCCTGCAGTGAGTGGAGGCTACAGCGAGCTTGCTATCGTTCTCGTAATTTCCCTTCACGGCTGAACAGGGACATCTTGACTGAGCGAACACATACAAAACAAATCAAACAAATGTAGATCGTTTCTGTTTCTAGTTAAATCAGACTGTACACTATACGTATAGCATGTGAAATTCATTTACCCGATGGATGTCACCAATTGTATCAGTCCGACTTGATCTCTTTCTTAATTCTTTCCTTTTCGCCACTTGCCGTGTATCTTTCCGAAAGTGCGTTTGTTAAGCTCTGCGTGATGACGTCACGGCGATAGTCACCCACCCCCGGGCAACAGAGGCACAACTGTTGCGTGTGTTGCGTACAAAATTGCGTGTCGGAACGATCAAGCCAAAAACATTCAGCTATCTAACCACCGTACACTAATTGTTTTTCACGTCAATAGTAAACAACAACGTTTGACAGTTCATTCTCAGTCGTGGATCAGCTTCGATTTCGAATAATTCGAACCAGACAGTGTTCTCGGAATAACATGCCGTTGAAATACAGGTTGTAGGCTACACGGTTAGTTTGGTCCTAGAACGATCCAGAATCAGCTGTAGGAAACTATACAATAAAGCGTGCCTGCGTGGCATAAAAAACCCCTTTAACTCACATATTGCCGGTATGGTTCTATAGCGTAACAATAGTGCGTAGGAAGGTAATTTCGTAAATCCAGTCAGGAGATACCTCGTTTGTATAACTGCATAATGTGTTAAATGTAGGATGCTCTGGCTACGGGTATACTACTACTACTTCTAATAATTATAATTATTGTTAGTATTTAATATTAATGAATTTATATAACCACTTTAAATATGATTAAATGCTTTACAGCAAGGAAGGAGGTTCATTTCAAATGTTACTTGTTACCCATCTGTAGCACCCGTGGGTAACGTACGGCAGATATGTAATGTACGACCTATCAGCTGAGGTGAAGAGGGAGGAGTTTATTTAGCCAATTAAATTGCGTGAAAATTACAGTACACCAGGGAAACTCAGTCTGGTGTCATCCAAAAGATAATGCCTCCTGTAGCACCCTACCACTGTCCTTGAACATCAGTTTTCAACTTACATTATACACTTTAAAAATAACCCATCAAAATGAGATAAGGACTCTGGAATGCCACAGGATGTCCACAAAAAAGAAAAACAGAACAAAATGGAGAGAGTATGTTAAAATATTTTTGAAATTGAAAAAACAATAGTGAATGAACATTACAATTCATCATAACACAAACACTTATGAAGTATTACAAATGCTCTTCATCTGTTGACTTCTAAATCAGAAAAAGTGGTTATATTCCACAAAGGGCCATTTGAAAATCTTTATCTGGTATATATTAACATTTATAAATAATGCCCCTTGTTACACGTTATGAAGCCATTAAGACATCTATTAATAAAAAAAATATTTTTTCCATGACATCTGTGTTCACCCCCATCTTTGCTCTGTGTACTAACACCTTGTAAGTCGCTCTGGATAAGTTCATCTGGTGGATGTCAAAAATGTAAATCTAAACATTGGTATTTTGGAGTGTTTAGCCATTGCGTGGCCACAGTATCTGTTAGCTTTCATTCCAGTCAGTTCCGCAGGAGTTAGTATAATTATTGGACTTCCTGAACAGAGCAGCCACCTGTCCAGACCCACGTATTGTAATGAGGGTCAATTATGATGTAATGAGAGTCAGTTTCAGTGGTTTATTGCTGGGGGTTAACATTGTTACTGGAGAGGGGTTGCGTCTTCTGTGAAGTTCTGTGAGTAGCTTCTGTATCACATCACACTGTGACGATTATGTTCATATGTCTAAACTACAATTACACAGCTAATACTCTCCAAATATGTACCCTCAGTAACTTGGTGAATAATAAGTGGTTCATTTCATTTCCTTTGTCATATTTTCTTCTGCATTACATGCCTTTACTGCACTGCTGTGTCACCTTGTGAAGTAAAATGGTAGGTTTCCATAAGTGGCAAATAAAAAGTTATATATACACTACATACAGTCCAGACTACTTTGCTCTGTAGCCATGCCTTCTGTCTGCTCTAGTCCCACTGTGGTGGAATGAAGCTCCTATGGTGGTTAGCACAGTAGCTGTCCACTCTCCATCAAAGCCTGAAGACACTCCTGTTCAGGTTTGCATTTTTCCTTGTTTAAAATTGTGCCATTTTGTTATTGGGCTTGTTGTTGAGAATGTTTTACTGTATTACTAATTCTGCATTCAGTGAAGTGCTGGTTGTAATGACACCTTGTGGTGGACCGACAGGTACTCAGGTGTGGTCATTTTCTGAATGCACCTTTCATGTGGCCTTGTTCTATAAAAGTTTTGCACCTTTGCTTAGTAAGTCAGTCTGGATAAGAACATCTACCAAACCACTGGGTGTGCATGTAAATGTGCGGTAAGTAGATGAACAGCAGGGTACTCAAACTTAAGGTTAGTGACACTACATCACAAGTTAGTGACAAACTCGGTGGAGCAGAGGTAAATCATGATTGAAACTAAAGAGAATCACATCTTACATCAGCTAATCTGAGATTTGGGGTGTTAGAGCTTTGTAAAAGAGTGTATAGTAATAGTTTGGAATGATGCAGTTATTGCAAAAACACAATAATGCAGATATTGCATTGCATTTAAGTGTTGAATGAAGCGATTGTAAATGTTAAGATTGTTAACATTAATACTGCTGAAGAGAGTAACTAAATTGTTTCAAAACACTTATAGTTGATTCTAGTATCCTACATGTCCTGTGCTTAGCATCCATTATCTGATAGCTCCACACTCTCGACTAGAGATGGTAAAAGTCACCGATTCGCATCGGTGCACCGGCATAAAGTTCACGATGCGATTGCCCGATTTAAAGAGTGCACCGGGTAAAATTTGGCATGAACTCGGGATGCATCGTTTCTAACATCTTTGCATCGGTAAGATCCGATTTATTTATATATAATTATTAGTAGAGGCCCTATGCCTTTATTATTTAGAAATGTGACCAATAATTTGTGACCAATAATTTTATATTTGATTCCTCCCCTCTAAACTGTTTCTCAAGCGCGCTCTCTCATCTCCACTGCTGTCAGTGGCCAAGTCTGGCGCGAGTTGGAGGCGTGTCCGGGCGAGTCACAGGTTATCATGGAGGAGGACGAGCTAAACGTTCCACCGAATTGCTACAAATCAAATATTTGGCGACACTTCGGATTTTTCAAGAGAGACGGACAATTTGACAAGACGCATGCAATTTGCAAAATATGCCGTCCGTGGCGCTATAAAGAAAAGAAACAGCATAAATGAGATGCTTACCGAGTTGCAGTACTAGAGAAACAAATATGTGAAGTAAAAATGGCACTTTTTTAGTTAATTTATGATTTGCTGTCTCCTTAACAAGAACCAAAGAAATAAAATCAAACTATCTGTACGTGCTGAATTGCATAGTATCATATTCTTTTGCATCGCATCGTATCGCGTTGAATCGAATTGTGTTGAATCAAATCGTGTCGAATCGCACTGCTCGCAATAGGGGTGAATCGTATCGTATCGCATTAGTAATTGCTTCATATGTATCTTTAATGTATCTGATCGTTGGCAATACATCGAGATGTGTATCGCATCGGCCTCAGAGATGGAGATGCACATCCCTACTCTGGACCATAACAAATACGATATCAACACCTGTCCATGTTCATAGTATTGAGCAAAAACTCAACAAATGAATAAGATAAAAACAAACATATTTATTAGACGCATGGATAGATAATAAGATCAAAGTACTGGAGAGAAGTCAAGCAGAAAAGTGATTTCTGTAAACGTTATTTTTAAATGCTTTTCAAAATAAGTTTAAAAATAGAAATGAATAAAGATCTTGAAATCCCTTCTTAAAAGAGGCCTTTGCTTTTCTTCATGTTAAGCTGTTTCCACTGAGGAAGACTGGCAAAATGGTCTTTGGAGACTCCAAACAAGTCAAAGAAGTCCATGTCTGACAGATATTTCTGGGAAAGGGAGAGAAATAAGTCAATTATAATCAACACAAGAAAATTATGGCCAAAATAAAAATTATTTGGCCTCAGCTTTGCCAAAAATATGTTATTGTAATGATATCAGAAATACTCAGAATATGTTCAATGCAAAGCCCGTGCAGTTTAAAAATCCTCCCTCCGTCTTGAGTTCAGGGTTTAAAATGATTGACAGAGTTAGCCCCACCTCCCTCTGGGCAGGATCCACCCCCTTAGGGAGCTCATGAGCCAGTTTGTTGACCAGGTCCTTTGCTGGGTAGCTCTGGTGAATTTGAGGTCCATCTGCCTGAGAAGGGCTGCCATTTTGAACCTGAAGGTAAAGAATACAACAACTGTAAGTTACTGTTTCTTCATTTACAGTTTTTCTGACATTCCTCAAGCACTTGCACAGAGAGAATCGCTGGATATTTCAATTAAGGGGTTAGCAAGCCAAGGTGAGCCAGTGAATTTCTGTATCAGTAATTATAAATAGTGCTAATAATTCTCTTACAGCTGTGATCCTGGTAATGGATGCAGTATCCCCCAGTTCTTTCTTCAGCTGCTCATATGTCTTTCCTCCCTACAATGGAAACACTGATTGAGGTGATGTGATATTATGTGGCATGGAAAACAGGTGGCAAATCAGAGGACATCAGGGTACAGTTGTCTGTGACAGAGGCAAAAGCACTTGTGATAATGATGAACAAATCAAGAAACAGAAAGGCTGGAAACAGACAGTCTCATTTACCGGCCGTGGGTCAGGCCTGAAAGCACATCTGGGTGAACTCCTGTTGTTTTTAAATGTGCTATATAAATAAAAGTGACTTGACTTGACTTGGTGACAACCATGCTCCTGACTGAGATAATGTATGCTGGACATTAAAAAGAACAGAGTATACAGTCCAGAGTACAAAGTGCAAAGCAGTAGAAACGATAGTTCCCTCTCCAATTAGTGGCAGTCCCATGCATACTTATCTCAGACAAATCAATTGTTGTCATCAGGTTGTAAAGTTGGCTAAATGAGGCAGGCCTGACTCACAGCCAGTAATTAAGGCTTGGGGGCAGTCAGGGGATAGAGGTCAGGGGTCAAAGGCAAGGACAGAGTGAAACTCACACTCCACTTCAATGGGTCCCACGCTGTGAACCAGCCGGTGAACGTGGGGGGCTCGAACCCCTGCTTGACAAGGAGGATCGGTGTGTCGGGGTCCCGCGAGCCTGGGTGGGTGCGTAGGTACTCCTGGCAGGTCACCACTGCCTCCTGACGCTCCACCTCATTGGCCTCATTGCCCACCCAGAGAAACACCTTGAAAGCCACAGGTCATCTGGTCACACAACGTTCACCTGATCCTTCAGAGGAAATGTTAAAACAAGGCCCTGGCTCACGGTGGTAATCAGATCCTACACCAGCTCCCCAGTGTCATAGGGAAACATTCCATTCCATCAAGCTCTCTCAATTTGGCCACCTAATCCACCTTCTCCACCTCCACAGCATAGTGAGCATCCTGATGCAAAATCATCCAGGTGGGTCTCACATGTTTGTGGTACATGAGGTGACTGTTGCACACAGTACCTGATCCCATGTGTCCAACAGCATGACATCGTCCTCACTTAGGTCATCCTGGGTGAACTGGGTCACCTCGGTGGCAATGAAGCGGCCCGTCTTATTGGAGCACTCAAAGAGGCGTGGCTGGTAATCCAGAACCACTTGCTGTAACCTTCAGATGAGGAAGTAAAATCATTTTGCACATGAAATGAATGGTGGTTTATCTGGAAACCATTAACCCTGCAATGAATTGAACTCAACCATTCAAGCACTGGAGCCCTGTTCTTCATTTCTGAAGGACACATTGAGTAAGTTTTGGTTTGGCAAATAAGTCACTTGTTATACATCTCTGATCAAAGTGACATTTTCATGGACATTGATTGCCTATGCCAAATTCTATACTGGCATGGCAAGTGTGCCACCCGCTAATGGTGCTGCGGTATACCACATTCCAATACAACACCGAGAATTAGGCTGGAGATAGACTCAATGCATCTTTATATTACATTTCAGTGAAGGGACATTCAAGATCAGATTCTTAAGATGACAAAGCTGCAGTTTAAGTTCTGGCTGAGGACCACTGAGTGGATGGGTCATATCAAACCCCTGCTTGCACCTAATGCCTGCTCTTAGAGCTGCCCAGAAAGAGGATTATAAAGACTCACTCTTAGGCCTGAATTTTAGGTTGTGTGTGCCAGCTTGATCGGGGGGTGTCAGGATGTTACCTCTTATCGCTGGCGTAAGGGGCCTTCCCGCCCAGCAGATTCCAGAACTCAGCAGGCTCCATCCCCTCTGCCATAATCTCCTCAGTGCCCTGACCAATCACTGAGCTGATCTCCTTAGCCATGGCCCGCTCGTCACCACTAGACCCCTGTCACAGCAAGTGAAAGTGTGATGGCCTCTCAGTCTTTATTAATCCCTTCCTCCCCCTGTCTTACTATCACATTGTCTCTCTGTTTCTACATCCACTCTTCCCTCTATCTTTCTCTCCTTCTTTCCCTCCCTCTCTCTCTCCCTCTCTCCCTTCCTTCTTCTCTCCCTCTCACTCTCCTCCCCTCCTTCCCCTCTTTTTCTCCCTCCTTCCTTTTCTCTCCTTCCCTCTCTCCCTCTCCCTCGCTCCTTCACTCCCCCCCCCTGCTTCCACCCCCCACCCCACTCACCTTTCCACACCATAAGTATCTGATAGTCTGGCTTTTGAGCAGAAACACATCATTGGAGTTGAGAGAGGTGGCGAGCGCTGGCACCTCGATGGCCTTGGTGTTAGATGGCTCAGAGCCGCTGACCTGGAATAAACGGACCGGCGGCTCAGGTTCCACAACCCCCTTCCTGGAGGTTCCGCCCTGAGGGACACAGGAAGAGCAGGAGGAGTCTCATGTTAAGACTCAATAGAGACGATGGGCATTGCAATCAGCCCTGGAACTTTGGCAGGACATGAAGGCTAGCACCAGATGCCCGCTGCTCAGCTGTCATTGGGACAAGTGCTCACCTCAAAGATGACCATCTTCCCCTTGAAGATGGACATGAAGTGACGCGGCTCCTTCCCCATGGTGACCTGCACCTGCACAGGCTGCCCACCATACTTCTGGTCCAGACTGACTGCCTGGAACGCAGAGGCTGCCAGCTCGTCCTGGGAGGTATGCCGGCCCTAAAAGAGCCCCCCCCCTTACTTCATGAATCACGCGTCAGACCCACCCACAGCCCACATACAAGGAGGCTACCTTTTAATGTGTGTTTCAGTTTCCCCCCAGCAGACGGCAGCAGCAAGCTCACCTGCCATATGTAGAGAAGGTAGTTCTTCTTCCTATGGATCTCGTAGGTGTACAGGATCAGGTAGCAGTCGCCGCCATAGAAGTAGCCGTGCCACTGCCGTTCCACAGGAACCAGCTCCAGGTTCTCGATCCGCCACACCTGAGCAGGGTGTGTGAAGGAATCATTATTAGCTTTGAGCATGGGGCAACACCCGCTCCAGGCAGGCCGTGGTGCAGTGCATCTCACAGCTATTTTCCAAAATTGTCAGTCCCAGGATTGGGACTGTGAGTGGTTAAACCGGATTGAACAAAGTCGTCCTTTATACAGGAAACACATGGAGGGTGGCCCTGCCAGGAAAATGACTGCATTCACCTGCTCGTGCAGGCTTGCGCAGACACCACTGTGATCACGTGCCTGTCAAGGAATGGGCCGAATGTGTCTGACCTCTGAGTGCCGCGAAACAAAGATGGCCCTCACCTCCACCTCCCCGGTGCCATCGTCGACCATACGCTCCTGTGCAGCGACCTCCGGCTTGGCATGCAGCTGCACGGCGTCAAACTTCTCCTGGGCCACCTTGGCTGCGACACGCAGGGGAGCGAGACAAATGATAACCCTACAGACTTCATACAGATTATGGGCAGAATTCCAGTGAGACACAAAGAACAATGCAAATGCATAAATATATTAAATCTATTACTTCATTAACATTCACACCATTTAATGATACACATGAGTATATATAATATGAAATATATATGTATATTTTAAGTATTTCAAATATATAAGTAATTCAAATTTTTGAAGATGAATGTAAATATATTGCATAGATAAAATTATCAGAGCCCAAAAGCACTACAAATATCTACATGTAATGTAAAAACATAACACCGCTGAGTAGGTGCTGTAGTGTATGTTTTGTTTCATTTTAACTTGTGCTTAGTGGCTGGGTTATGATTATGATTGGGGGTTTAATGAAGTAAATTACTCAAAACAGGGACCACAGGCCCCAAAAGGGTTAGGGTTTTAGGGTTTTAGGGTTAAGGTTAGGGTTGTTAGGGGTAGGGTTAGGATTGTTAGGGTTATGGTTAGGGTTGTTAAGGTTAGGGTTAGGTGTTAGGTTTTCAGGGTTTTAGGGTTTTAGGGTTAGAGTTAGGGTTAGGGTGTTAGGGTTTTAGGGTTATGGTTAGGGTTAGGGTTTTATGGTTTTAGGGTTAGGTTTATGGTTTTAGGGTTAGGTTTAGGGTTGTTGTTAGGGTTAGGGTTGGTGTTGCGGTTAGGGTTAGGTTAGGAAAAATCTTTCCTAAGTTGTCCTCTGTGAGGGCCCCTTAGGAAAGAAAAGTTTGCACTGGCCATTCAGTGTACTGGAGCCCTTGGGTAGACAGCTTCTTTCTTACCCTAGTGTTGGATTTTCTTGTGTGTAGTGTTGGGGTTAGGTTTAGGGGTTGGGGTGAGGGGTTAGGGTTAGGGTTGGGTTAGGGTTATGGTTAGGGTTGTTGTTAGGGTTAGGGTTAATAGTAGACACAGTCCTCACCCACTCTGCCCACGGAGTGCGTCTTGCCCAGGCCCACTGTCTGGTCCTTAACGCTCCAGCTCTGGAACAGTTGCTTGAAGAGTGCGGACTCGGCGCCATCATTCACCGTCTCCACGTTGGTGGTGATGGGGTAATTCTTCAGTTTGATGAATTCCTGAGCAGCGGGGGTGCAGTCATTAGCTGCACCGTGGAGGGTCAGTTGAGACGCCCTGCTCAGCTTCAATGGCCTCGTTTCAAAATGGTGGCGGTCACCATTTCTAGTTAATAATTTTTTAAATTTACATTTTATATATATATAATTTACATTTTACATATAATTTACATTTTTTCAGCCATTTTGAACAAACTTAGTAGCTCTGTCAGTCTACATGCAACTGTTATTAAATAGAAAGTGTGTACAAAAAGAAAACTTTGGAATCATATGTTTTTATTTAGACTTCAGATATTCTTGCTGACATAACTCTTTGGTTTCACTTAGCATTTGGACCAAATTTCACAAAGCAGCTAAACCCACAAAGTAATTGTTCATAATCATGAAGAGATGAGCTGGGTCAAACCCAGCAAGCACTAGTTTGCCAATATGAAGAAGTGAGCACCAGCTCCCTCATAGTTTTTGCAGAGTACTAGGCCAGTTTTCATTTTGAATATTAACCCTGTGGTAGTTTTTCATAGAGGAGGGTGTCCTACGCACCAGTGCCCTGGACATGGCTGCCTGTCTCTCTGCCTTGTTGGCTCTCTTCCCCTTCCACACAAAGATCTTCACTCCTCCCTGGTCCAGGAAATAGCAGTCCTGTAAAACAGTGTGTCAGAGGCCACTCACACAATCACAGAATATACACCAGGTGAGAAACTGTAGCATCATTCATAGCCCAAATAGTCATACCTTGTAGATTTATTCATTTCTTTGTATGATCACTGATATTTGTTGTCAAAGATCAAAACTGTTTTCTGTCTGGGCTGGGCAGAAACTCACATCATGGTTTAGCAGATCCTGGATCAATGGTCTGGTGGCAACCTCTGTGACCTTCATCTGACCCTCGGCATCAGAAACACTATGGGGAAAGAAGGGTGAAAGGTCAGTGTGGGAGCACCAGTGTCAATGCTATCACAATGGATCCGATCTATGTTTGACTTGGTGACAGAGCATTTCTACTCTGAGTATTGTAGTGTGATGCGCTGCTCTGAATGACACGCTAAATCTAAGGCTAATATGCTGCTCTGCTGACTCACTGGTACAGGGTGAGCTGGGCCTTCTGCTCCTGGTCAGCTACGTCATCTGACATCCCAGGAGGAAGCTTGCCCGTCCGTTCCCCAAGGATGTTGGTCAGCACCTCCATGAGCTTCGGGGAATCCCCTTCAGCGTCACCCTCGATCACACCGATCTCTGCCCGGCCACCTCGCTCCCTGTCGCGGATGTCCTTCGCCAGCATCATCCCCTGAGAAGCACAGACATGCTCAGTGGATGGTGTGACAGGACTGTTGTAAAGAACACACTTGGACAAGGCTAGAAAGCACTCTCAGACAAGCCAGTGTCCTCCAATGTCCACACTCATAAGGTTTGACAACAAATAATTCATGTGTTTTTTCCCTCCTCAGATTAAGGTGAAATCTATCTTTTTGCCAAATTTCAGTGTATCTTCTGAGATTTAATTGAAGCTCTGTATATATGTCTTCAGTATCATATCACAAAAGATATAAATACGAATATCTGTATTTCAAATGTATTTAAAAATCACTTTTGAAATTAAATATCAAATACATATCAGTTTAAATAATAAAAATGTAACATTTCATTTATACAGTTATTTCTTCTGAATATCTGAGAATATCTCTGTTGAAATGAAATAATTAGCAAAAAGTAAATGTTTTAAATTTATTTTCAAAAATAAGTATTCATTAATATCTTATTGATTAACACAATTGAATTTAAAACTAATTATTTTTGTTCACATCTTTTGATATCCCTCCTGTGATGTTACAAGTCCAACTGACCCCATTCAGAGTTCAACAATATTTGAATTTTCAGAATTTAGAGGAGGAAACTCCTCTTACAGTCACAAATTCAAAAGATGTATTCATGTCCAAGGATGATCCTCACACAAAAACCTAGGAAAAATGTCAGCTGTAAACATTATCAAAAAGGTGCCAGAGCCTACCAGATTCATTTACACACATGTCCATGACATAAAGTCAACATTAGAATTGCCCATTCTACACTCTGTTCAGCTAATAATACAAGACCCTGTTCAGCCCAGGGCAAAACAACACCATTGACAAATGCTTTGTTTATTTTAGAGGCCACTATTCATTTAAGGTGTATATTATGTCCAGTATGCAAAGTACAACATAAAGATTTGGGCAACATATGATGCCAGAGCAAGCTATGCCTATAACATGCAAATGTGCACAGCCACGCCATCTGGAGGAACACCTGAGAGGAATCAGGGAACATGGGTAATGCTGGATAGGTGTTATTATGTTTGGTTATGATATGAAAATAGGACAAAATTACTCATGCTGAAAATCAATCATACAGTTATGATTTTACCTCACATTCTGTGTGATTTGTATGAGGTGTAGAATAAAATTTGAACCATAAGGTTTTGCATTGCAAATGAGTGGTGCCATTTCTAGTAAATAAAAAAACTAAATAAAATAAAAAGTGATTAAATTGTAAATTTAAATAAATTACATGACACTCATATGTGTGTATGGCTATGTTGAATGTGGCTTAAATAGCACAGTCAAATGTGTATGGAATCATAATTTGTCCAAGAGGTATACCAGCCGAAGCCAGATGATTGACAGTGGAATGAGGTGAAGAATGGACCAGGTAAAGCAAAAGGGAGTTCTGCTTCTGTGAGAACTGCCATTACATCAACAATGATGAGTGAAACAATCACTCATAGACTACTTAGCAACACACAGGCAGTTTATCTTAATACTGCTTGGTCTGGTGAACCTATAAATCTTCTAACTAATGAGGAAATACTATAAAATAACAGCATTAACACAGATTTGTGCCAGTGACTTTTTATGCTTCTAGGGTGTGTGGAGATGGTGAGGAATGTAGTTAGTTTATCCACAGAGACTGGAGTCACAAAGTAACTGCCCATGAAAAAGGTATAATATTCCTGAAACCAAAAGCAATTTTACAAACTCAACAGCAGATATTATTTCAGAAATGCTGTTTAACTGCTGTGTGTATGAACAGCAGTTAAGATTGGGAAAACAGGAGGACAGCTTTGCATGAGAGGTATACTCTAGCTGGGAAGGCTTTTTTGTGTGTCGACCCAGAGGACCTTGTTTGAATCCTGCTCTGATCATATCTCCTCTCTGATGAATCACTGGTCGGCTCAAATTTGCAAAAGCTGATGAGACAAACTCAGATCAAATAAGGAAATACTGCAAAATGGCAGCGGTGAGGAACCACAAACCTAGGACAAAACATTTTTTTAGGGGGCTGGGACACAGGACTTTCTATCCAATCACAGAAGCTCCTCTAGGGCATTACTCCAATGGAGAGAAACAGTGGCAGTCCCAGTTTAAGTAACGCGTAACCTGTGTCATTTTAGCAGCTACACATCCAGGTAATGTTCTGACTCTGCTGACTGACACATGTTGCCAAATACATTTCTCTTGATAATTATTGAATACTTTACACTTTAGTTACACTGTTTTTTCCTCAGATGTAAAAAACGACACTGTTTACTACTGAGGACTGCCATTTTGTTTGAGAAAATCAAAAAATTCTGTTTTTGCAAGTTCTGCCAGAGTGACGTCATCAAATGGGCAGTGTATAAAAGCATGGAGGTGTTGAACCCTAAAGGTATGGTGCTGGAAAACCACCTTCAAAATCTCCTCCAAAATGGTCTCATTACTACTAAGAATTCCACTGTTTATTTTGAAACTCTTCAGACCTAAAATTAATCATTTTTTGAAACTGAAAGATGTGACATGTATTTTTAAGTTAAATATTTATTTTTGTATTATTTCAATTAAATACCTATTCGACAAACTCAGATTTACTATTATTTATTTTCTGAAATAAATGTATTTTTGAATCCAGATTTAAGATCAACATGTCATTGCATGTGATTTGTAGTTTAAATCTTAAGACATGTATAAAAATATGTACTCAGGGTGCTAGAACTCCACACCTTGAGTCGCTCCTGTCTGTTGCTGTCTGGTCCATTCCACTGAAGGATGGTCTTGCCAATGTCCAGCAGAAAGACATCACCAAGATTGAAGCTCTTCCAGCTCATCTCCACCTATGGGATGGGAGGAAATTGGATATGATGCTTTGCAAACCTCACAATGATTGTTCCCAATGTTGAATCACCTTTTTAATCTCCCCCAATTCTGCACAACGTTAGAGGTTCTATGTAGATTCCAATATGTAAAATAACATGGTCACCGACAGGGTGTACCCACCAATTTGTGGTGGTTTTTTACACAAATATACCAGTCTCAAAGGCACTTAGCATGAACAATTTGATCAGTCAACCATTCTTAGAATGGTGACTAAGAATGATAGAATTAGGCAGTTCTTAATAAATCTCATTATGTGGCTTTTGTGGTCAGCATTTCCACTCAAGATTAATTATCTCCATTTTGCAACAACTGTTTGACCTTTCCTTCACCTGAAAGGCCCTTTTGATTGAAGTGGAAACATCTAAATGGCATTCAACACTACATTGCTCTTCTCTCTGTGACAGTGTCTGTCCCTTGTACCTCCATGGCTGTCACCCTTCTTTTCCCCTTGACATGCAGCAGCCGTTTGATGTCGTAAGTGTTGGTCTCTGTGTGCCTCATTCCAGATGCTACTCCGCCCTTCTTATAGCTGTGGGGAGAATGCAGTATGCAACAGCGATGACTGGGCGGCATTGTAGCATAGTGGTAAGGAGCAGGGCTCATACCCAAAAGGTTGCTGATTTGATTCTCTGCCGGGCACTGTCATTGTACCTTTGGGCAAGGTACTTACACAATTGTCTCAGTAAATATCCAGTTGTATAATATACAATAATATAATATATATACTGTATATTATACAGTGTTCCCACGATTTTAAAATCTCATTTTCCAGGCCTGGAGAAGTCATGGAATTCAGTAAATTCATTGAAAGTTTTGGAAAAGTCATGAAATTTGATTTTGTCATACCAGGGGCGTAAGGGATATAGGAGATAAAGTATATCTTACTGTATATTTTATGGATTAATGCAAGTCACAAAATCCGATCGCTTCCTACTCCCATTAAACAGTGTGGTAACAGAGAGTGAGGGGAGAAAACACATTTTATCCAATCTCTTTTCGTTCTCTGTGAACCTTCAGTCTGAGCTCCGCCCTCCAAATCATTCACCACGTTCTCAGTAGTGTATGAATAGGAAATCTAATTTTGGTTGTCAGATATCATGGTGATCAAATTGTTCTATTTCTACGAGGCGGGCGTATTCTATCGAAAACATCAGTGGCCAAAACCTTCTCTGGATTTGTCTGATAACAATGTGACTGACAGTAAATGCTAGCAATTTACTGTTGTTTAATTGTCATTTAATAATTAGGCCCAACCTGTGGAGTAAAGTACGCAATTTTGTTTACTTGTAGGTAGTGAAAGGTCATGGAAATTTCATTAAAGGTCATTGAAAAGTCATGGAAAAGTTTTGAAATCTTGCCAGTGAAAATGGGTGGGAACCCTGTATATATGAATAACATGCAAAAGGTGTAACCTATGTAATTCCCTCTGGATAAGAGTGTCTGCTAAATGACGAGAATCTAATGAAATATGTACTTTCTATAGTATACAGTATATATATTCCCATTCCTTCTGTTTTCTGTAGACTTCGATTAGTATTCGTCTCCACCATACTCATGCCCTAATGCTTCACCTGCTAAAGCAAATCATGACTCATCTGTATCAAATGCAAATTTTCAGGGGTATCGCTGGGGGTGGATCGATGCATTGCGGAGCAGGCTGACAGCCTCAGATCACTCACATGATGCCTTGCTTGAAGTAACCGCGGAAAGTGTCAGACTCATGGTTCTGGACCTCACGGTGTTGGATGGGCCCGCCGCCAAGGTACTCGTCCAGCTGGATCGTGTAGACAGCGGCGGCGCCCTGCTCGTCCTGGCTGGACTGCGACCCGATCCAGTAGTGGATGTCATAGGATGGCGAGCCGCCCACTTTCTGAGTCTGAGGACAGACAGAGAGGGAGAGGGAGAGGGGGAGAGACAGATTGAAATCAATGGAAGGGGAAGAAATTGATTTAGTAGCTGGGGACAAAATTCTAAACAAACATACTGAAAAGTAGATAAAGAGAAACAATAAATAAATACTAAAATAAATTAAAATATTAAATATTACATTGAACAGAATACATAAAAATGAAGACAAGTTCCAAAGCAGAGACTCTGACTACAGCGTGGCAGTAGAAAAGACATGAAGATATTAAAAAACGAAGTATGAAGGTATTTAAAATCCTGTGTTCCCCAAGAAGAACAGCTGTGCAGGCATTGGAGAACGCAGTTGATCAAGGCAGAGGTGGACTTCCTGTTACCCTGCTGAGAACACACAAACATAAATAACAGATACCCCAGTTTAACATCCTCTCACCCCAGAAAGAAATCCTCATCCTCCTCTGGGAGGAAGAGTGGGCAAGATGCCTAGCAGCATGTTCCTTATTTCACCTTCAGTTTGTATTTTATTATTCTTTTATTTTACCTTTTCATTTCCTCTTTTTCTCTATATGTTATTTTTCAACTATTAAAGTTATTGTCACTCATATAATTATTTCACTGCTATAAATTATATTGTTAATTGTGTCATACAGTTCCTTATATCTATAACCCTGCTTT
Source organism: Megalops atlanticus (assembly GCA_019176425.1). Lineage (NCBI taxonomy): Eukaryota > Metazoa > Chordata > Actinopteri > Elopiformes > Megalopidae > Megalops > Megalops atlanticus. Next base: position 3,753,623 of record CM032879.1, on the reverse strand, counting down.
GACAATATTGTACATTGTGTGGTCATGCAAATGGAGCACAGTGTGAAACCTGACAGAGAAAGGGACACAGATAAATAGAAATATCTATCTGTCACTACAGTAGCAGGGACAGTGGATGACTCATACACTGAGCACAAACTTACTTACTAGAATTTTAATTACACTTAATATGATGATTTTTACTCTTCATTTGTCATCTTTCCATAAAAACTTTACTTGTCCCCCACAAAAGTGCTTCTTTGACTTTGTTTAAATGTGTTAGGATCCTTGCCATTCAGTTTTCAGCTTTATCAATAATTGAGCTCATCTAAATCAACAGTATCCAAACAGGGTAATTGTGTCATTTGTGATCGTCTGATTAACTGTAGCAGTCTTGGTGTTTAACAGCCAGCAATTGGGTAACAAGCCTCACCTAATTAAAGGCCCTTTAAAAGAGGTGTGTGGCTGCTATTGGAGGCTTACCATTTTTCCAGTAGTTTGGCTGTGTGTTCTGGCTGGTTCTTTGTTTGGTATTATTATTGTTATTATAAATAATTTTGTTAGTTGGTGAGGAGTGTTAGCCACCTTCCCTACACTGCTCTTTGTTGGTAAATTTGCAGTTTGTGCATTGCATTTGTAAAATATCAGCTACATAAATTTTGATAAAAGTGAGATTTTGCTTTGGCATGCCAATAAAGCGACTTGAAATGAACTGAATCACATCTTTTTAAAGAGAGAGATTTTAGACAGATACTTTCAAGAGAGAAAGAGAGGGAGTAAGAGAGAGGGAGTGGTACAGTGGTGACTAACAAACAAAGGCCTGAATATACTCATAAGTAGATAAACATGAAAAATAGGCAGATACGCAGACACACTCATAATACAATAAATTCTGACAAGGACACATAAACAGAACCTGAGGAAAGTACATAAACAGAACCTGAGAGGGTACAGAGGTCAGTTGCAGACTCCAGCTCACTTTGATACAGGCCCTAACTGGTGCCCTGCAAGGTATGTAGGCACAGCTTGAAATGTTTTATTCCAAAATATCTTCAAACAAATGACAAAGCAAAGGAGAATAATAATCCAGTATTATTTGTCACCTCAGTCATTACCACTATGAACTACAGAAGTTTTTATGCATGTCGTATGCATTTTAGTTCACATTGACACTTTACAGGTTTCGAATTAGCTTTCTATTTAGTTCTCTGTTTAAGGGTCACATGAAAGCATATGACTCCCATGTGCTGTGTTTGCAAAATCCTTGGAGCAGGAGCAGAACCTTTGTCCTGGAACTACACAGAATGGGGTAAGTGTGACTGGGGAAGAGACTGAAAGCAACACATGTCCCTCTCCTTGAGACCACAGTGAGGATCCTCAGCCTCCCCTGTGCACTTAGCAGCTAAGAAGGACGGTTTGGCTCTCTGTCTGAGGGGCAGGCTGATGGGTTTTAAGTGGCAGGTTGATGGGAAGCAAATGGACTCTGAACCCTTGACAGGCCAGTGTCTGCCCCAGGGCCAGGAACTCACTGAGAGAAGGATGTAGCAGTCTCCTTCGAAAAAGTTCCCATGGGACTTCTCAGGGACCTGAACCAGCTCCATTTTCTATGAGGGAATGACATAAAGCAAAGGAACCGGGTTTAAATACTGTTGTCATGTGATCCGGGACACATGCAAACACACATAGACCAACCCACACACACGCACACACAAAAAAAACACACACACATGCTAAGAGACATGCACTCAGACCTGCACATGCCCGCCCAAAATACACAAACATGCACATGCAAACAGCCACCCTCACATACAGACACACACAGACACACATAGACACACACACACACACACACACACACACACACACACACACACACACACACACACACACACACACACACACACACACACATATACAGACACATTCAAACCCCCACACACAAACACACATGCAAACCCCCCTTCACACACACACACACACACACACACACACACACACACACACACACACACACACACTCACACACAGACGTATTCAGTCCTTCACCTCCCCTTCATACCCACAAACACAATCAGACCCACGCACACACACTCACAGGCACACAGGCACAGAGACCCATACGCATTCACACAAAACACACACACACATATACACATTCATACCCTCACTGCACATACACTCAGTACACAGTTCACCCTCCTAAAATCTCACCTCAATCCTCCAAATAATGATCCCTGGGGTGTGTGTGACTGCTCTGAAGGTGTACTCCATGCTGCTTCAGAGCTTCAGCTTTGCAGTCCCAGTCTGAAAAGGATTTGCATAACTATTATTCTTATACATTTAACTAACTATGCAACTGTCATGTACACATGTAGATGACAGTGTTCTAATTGACACCACTAAATCAGAAATGTTTCTGTCATGTGGGGGTTTCTCTGGAATCACAGAAACATCAGGCACGCACTAACTGAGGAGACTCAAGTTTGCTAGAGAAACACCAATCAGAAAAACACAAGGGTGTGAAATAATATGATTTTAAATCCAAACTCTGTGAAATGACAGGCAAGCAGAATGCTGCAGCAAACTCAGTGCATACTTCCATGGTGCATTAAATCTGCCTGCTGTCGTAAATGTGGATCTCATTTGAGAAAAACCCTATAAGTTACAGCACCGTTTAGAGGCCACCAAGTGAGACATACTTTATCCCTAAAGCTGACCACCAAAATCACTACAGGTCATTCAGTGAAACATCACAGTACTCTTAAATCTCGGAGGCGGGCGTGTCCAGGTGAGGCTGTACCTGAGATTGAGGGTCTGTGGGCGAGAGAAGGTTGCGCTGCTGCCTCTGGTCTAGAATCGTGAGCTCGTCGTAGGTGGGTGGTTTCTGGAGAGCTTGGGATGGAATTTGGTGTGGCGAGGGTTCAGACAGCACTGTCGTGCGGTGGAGCGGGGGGTAGCGCCTTCAGCTGGAGTGATTTCCCTATGTTTGCATGTCCAAGGCCTCTCCTATCTTCCAATCCAATCAGAGATTAGAGAGTGGGAAGATGCATAGGGTGGCAGGCAAATGAAGCAAAAGCAGCAGCACGATTAGATCCAAAGGCTGCAGAAGAGAGGAGGCTGGGGATGGGGGGGGGGGAGTCATTTATAAGCTTCCTCTGCCAGGAAGCAGGCGTCGCTGTATTGGCAGCTCGCCATGATTATATTGATTTTTTTTGCTGCAAATTAATTATTGATGAAACTGAGACCCATGCCAATGTATTACCATCAACCGCTCAGCTGAGTGGAAGCCTCCACAGGCAGCTCCCCCACTCAAAGCAGGTGCCCATTTCCTATAGCATCCTTCCCGCATCCTGTATTTTCAACATCATCCATTTTCCATACAGCACCACTCAACATCATCAACATCCTAACTTGATAGTCTCCGAAATGCATATATTAGCATATAGTTAGGTCCATAAGTATTTGGACAGTGACAGTGAGAGTTCACAGCAACAGTTTCCAAATGCAAATTCCACATATGGAATCAACTCCAGACCTTTTAACTGCTTAATTGTTAATGAAATAATGAGGGAACAGCCCACACCTGGCCATGAAACAGATTCTCCGTCAATTGTCCAATTACTTTTGAGCCCCTGAAAATGGGGGGACTATGTATAAAATTGCTGTAATTCTTAACGGTTTATATGATATTTTTGTTAAACCCCTTGAATTAAAGCTGAAAGTCTGCACTTCAATCACATCTCGATTGCTTCATTTCAAATCCATTGTGGTGGCGTACAGAGCCAAAATCATGAAAATTGTCACTGTCCAAATACTTATGGACCTAACTGTATATTAGACTTTTCCATGACTGTCAATAAAAGCTCGAGCCATTGGACGATTTTGTTTCTTTTATCAGCCACTGCGCCTTAATAAAAAAGCAATTTTATCAGACAAGTTACAAGAAATGTATTGTGTGGGTGTGTCACAGGGGTGTCATCAAACGCAGAAAAGGAACATTGAAAATGCAGTACTGGGCACTGGGTGATTGAACACTGGGCCCATTTAGGCCCCACAAAGCTGATGACAAATGATGGAGGTGGATAAAAGACAAAAGGGTTACTGGCAGCTTGGAGGACAGGATATGGCAAGAAGCTGTTCTCTTTTTCATCTGATGTTTTGCAGTCAAAGTGTGCGAGATGCCACAGCAAGCCTCCATAATGCTGAGGTGAGGCCTTTAGCTTTAGAGTTTAACAGCCCTCAGCCCATTGGCTCCTCTTCGTGGCTGCTCACCATGGTGGGCCTCTCCTCCCAGCAGGCCCTGCTCCTCTGCCCCACACCTGCAGATGCTGGCCAGCTGTTTCTTCTTCTCAATCTGTGGCTGATTTTATCTTAATTTTATATGTTCCTCTAAGTGCTTATTTGCATCACAAGCCTTTCTACATCAATACAACCCTCCGGGGGCTGAAAGTAGCATGCACTGTCCTCTTACCGGTGCATGCGATACTTCTCCCATCACCTTGAAGATACACCTGTGTGTAGCGCATCCCTGATGTGCTGTAGTCTGGCAGACAGACAACTCCTGAACACCAGTTTACAGTTATCAATTTATTCCTGCCTCAGTATCCATCAAACTGTTGCACAAGGTGAACTGAAACATAAAACTTTTCAATAAGTGATCACATTTATGTGTGATATAAAGTGAACTGCTGAGCTCCATACTATAGTATAAATATGTATGAAGATAGCTACATTGAGATGACTAGCAACAACTAAGTTAGCTAAGCATTACATCTTTGGAGAATTAAACAGGTAAGCTGAGAGCTTGCATCAACCTTTTAATAAACATTTTAAGTTTTCCAGAATTTATATGGAATTTATGTACTACAATCCGTAAGAATAACACAGTGTTAGTTAACATTAGCTTAAATCACATAAAACAACACTATTGACTCATGATATTGCATTACCTTATTGTCATTTAGCATAAGCTCTTATCCAGAATGACTTACTGTTACAATTTCATCCAATTTTTATACAGCTGGACATATACTGAGGCAGTTGTGGGTTAAGTACCTTGCCTAAGGGTACAACAGTAGTGTCTCAGCAGGGAATCAATTCAGCAACCTTTCGGTTATGAGCCCTGTTCCTTACCTCTACGCCACGCTGCTGCCCAGTATATCTTTCCAGATATACCCCCCTATGGTTGTTAACCATAAGAGTAATTGACTTAAGGGTCACGATAATGTCAACCAATGGTGGTCAGGGTTGGGGCTGTGGTCAGGGTTCAGGAATAGGGGCTTGTTGACACAACCATTCATCCTTGTCACAACCAACTTTGGATGGAAAGGTGAAAACAAATAAAGCTTTCACCTGACCTGTTTCCTCAGGGGGAAAAAAATTCATGCGGAAATGACACTGCCGCCCCATATAAAGGCTTACTGTTAAGGCTGCGAGGGAAGATAGAACCCTGACTGCAAGAGCAGCACTTCCTGCTCTGAGCCCCTCTGATTGGCCCGCTGCACAACGTAAATGTTAATGAAAGATGAAACGATGCAATCAGTGGTAGGTGTGATTGTCTATGTGTGATCGCTTATCTGTTGTCACTGCGAGAAAAACTGCTCTTGAGCCAATTAACTTTAAGGATTGGTACCGAGCAGTTTGCTAACAGATGATTCTTAATATTTTCCATCAGAACATTGTGATGCATGGTCACCGCCCAAAGCAAACAGTCAGCAACATCTGGATTTGAATATTATTTGTAAAGTTTTTGGTCTGATGCAAATCTCTCCTGTTTGGCTTGCCTCTAGTCCACTGTGTGTTCATGCTGAGAGGCACAGTAGTATTTCAACCCAGGGGTAATGCAGGGTCAACATATGGAAGAAGACACTGAGAAATGCCAACATACAGGCAAACACACCAGACACTTCTGCATAATCATTGTGTTTATTTCATCTGTTGAACAATTTTCAGAATGTTGGTTTGCTTTACAAAAGCTCAAAAATACAATATAAAAATCTTAGGCATTACTTCAAGTCTTCTGAATACCTAAATCCTAATACAGTATTTTGAATTGTGAATGCACATGAAAGATTAAAATATGACTGTTTTGTATTGCGTATACATTTCCACCAATACACACATTTTCAGCTGAAAATTGCCAACACTTAACATGGAAACAACACCCTGAATATACAGCATCAGCAGCCCTCAAGTACACTTTATCAACAAAAGCTGGAAAAGTTGTTCTCCAGGACAAATGCACGACGCTTAATGGACCTTAACAATTACAGTTTATGCTATTGATATTGTGTCTAGCCCTCTGTGACAATGCCATTACAGGTCAAAACAAGTCAACTGATAACAGAGAAAAGTACTGAAATGCTGCACCCTCTGAAGCAAGGCTCCTACTGGCCATCTGAGACAGCTAAGCCGATGGTGATTAAGATGGCTTGTATTCATATTTACGTAGCGAAACAATGGGAATCCAGACTTGATCTTGCCGTATTACACACTAATTGTACTGGTCAAGGGAAGTGGCGTCTTTATCACCACCCTCAGGCAACTTGAGGCATTATGCTCTACACTGAAACGGGATGGAATGACTATCCTACCTACTGCGTGCGGATATGGAGGCACACAATCCCAAACAGAAAAATGTTTCTGATCACGATTTTTCCCTAGAAACAAATGTCCATTTTATTCCAGCTTGGCTTAGCTAAGATGGCATCACACCGTATCATTAAAGATTTACAGGAACGTTTCCACATCTCAATGTTTATTATGCCTCTTTCCTCCTCTACACACCAGGCTTTGGTGTGCCATTGGGCTCCCCACACCACAACACCCTCACTAACACAGGAGCACTGATATGCTACAAATGCAATCCTATGACACTCTCTCATGTAGCCAGTGGCTCCTTTTTGCACTGCGAGTCCCACAAGGCACTTGAGCAGACAAAATGCCAGTGGATAGGACAGCAGGAAACCCATCTGAGTAACTTTCAGGAATCTGATGAGTCACTAGAGGGTACTAGTGAGTGCTGAACAGCTCTGCCTGCTACAGCCCACACTACCTTCCGTGGAAGAAAGCCAACTGTATTCCGCCACTGTGGACTCCTGGTCATTGTTGGCCAAAGGCACAGCCCAGTCAAGCTTCTGCTAAGGTTATTTATTTATTTTTAATGAAACACCCTGAAACAGCAGCAGGTAATAGTAGTTTTTTATATCAGCACACAGATGCTCAGGATAGAGTATGCACGGCATCTATTGGGCCCGTTAGATAACCCAAACCATTTACTGTACAACCTCAATGGCATACTCATTTCATAACTCACAGTTCCTACATGTCAAATGAGCTTTCCAGCATTTACACAAAAAGTAATGAGCATTTTGCCATGGAACGTTCTTAAATATGCTTGCATAATATGAAATGAATAATTAATACTAATTTGCAATAACAACAGCCACTATGGAGTTTACGTAAGTGGTGTAGCGTTTGGAACATGCTAAGCTGGCAAGATGTCCTGACTCTAACTGGCATTTATCCCACTTTCCCGGAACACAGCTCATAATGACAGAGGCCGCCTTCAGTAACCAGCCCCAGTGTGTGAAGGCACTGAGGTGTGTGCTGGGTGCTTGTGCGTATGGACCACTGCGTCAAAGGGAAACTCCAGGAGGGCCTTCCTGCTCCACACTGGGGCATGAATCCCACACTTGTCTCATCATGTCTCCCTCAGCAACTTTAGCAACAAATCCAGCAATCTGACAGAAAAGCACAAACTCTCCACATCAATTTGACAGTGGCACATCGAGGGTCAAAATGAATATCTGAGAGCTACAGTAGCAATATTCTCAGTACATACTTGGGCATTGTCAGGCACTTTAAATCTTTTCAGTCCTGAATGAAACAACATGGTTTATAACTGAACCACTTCTCCAAGCTGGGTGAAGCCCTGTGCATTAAGACTTCTGAAGATGACAGCAAAAAATAATGAAATGTTGTGCCTATTACTTCTTGTGATGTTGAAAGAAACAGGAATTGTGCTGCGCAAAAAAAAAAAAAAAAAGAATTCACCAGCTTTCAGACCTGGCAGACACACCTCCTCATCACAGAACAGCTGTGTTCTAAGGCAGGCGCCCCAAAATCACCAGTCAGAGGCTCCCAAATATCCTCCTGATATTGGCACATTCAGCGAGGCAAGAAACTCACTGAGCATTTTCAAAGTTTTAGATTTGACAGTGAACAAAGTGGAACAATGAGGAAGGCATCAACAGTAAAAATGACTCGTATTCCAGAACCTGTCTGCCTTTCACAGGTTCTATAATCTAGTACATGTGCTAGAACTAAACATGAACATTAATCTAGTATGTATGCTAGATTCATACATGAAACACTAGTCTAGTACATGTACTAGAATCATACATGAACACCATAAATTTGTATATGTGCCAGATTTACACATGAACACCTAAACCTAGTGTGTGTACTACACGTGAACACTTTAATGTAGTACATGTGCTACACTGAAACCTGCAAGCAGACTCAAGGCAAAGGATCCGGTCACATTGACATTCTGCCAGGAGCTCCCCACCACTTACTTCAACTGTTTCTGACTCAACCCCTTCTCTGCCCTGCCTCAACCAGTTCTTTACTCAGACTCAAACCCATCTCTGCTTGCACTCAACCCATACTAAACCACATCTCTGCTCAGACCGCATCTCTCTACTTAGACCCAATCTCATCTGTGCTCACTCAACCTACCCCCTGCTCAGACTGGACCTAGTGATTACACAGGCTCAACCCAATCTCTGCTTAGACTGAAATGGACTCTACCACTTTCTCTTTGTTCACTCCCAAGGATCTGAAGGCTCTCTGGGTAGTCGGGTGCTTATGGGTCCTTAAAAGTGACCAGTTAGGGAGCCCTGAATTACAATCAGCTGGGACAAGGAGCGTTCCTGTAATGTGCCTGTATTACCTATGTCACAGCAAACTTTGGTGACAGATGTGCACATCGCAAAACTGCATTATTGCTCCAATGACATCGTATTGCATATCACACAGTAATATTCCACCAGTGACAAAAAAGGAAAAAAAAATCCAGAAAAACAGAGACAGAAAGGGCTTTAATATTGTTTGCAGTTGGAATTGCTTGGTCCCCCATGAGAAAGATGGGCAGCTTTGGTAAACGCTTGTCTGTATTCACAACTTGGATTCAGTTATACTTATTACACAGCAAGTAGTTGCCTTAATACCCTCCACCGTGTCCCAATACCAAAAAGAAATAAGAATGATATTTATGAGTGACAGATCAAGGTAGTTGACAGAAACAGACTATGTATAAATCAGTTGAGCCCCCTTCAATCAGCATGACGAAGAGCATGACATCGATCTGGTCACAAATTTCAGAAAATGGACAGGGTCACCAGGACAGTAATGTTACCACTTGCATTGTGCACAAACAAGGCAGGTTCTTTTAACACCATAAATCCAAAGGTTAGCAAAAGAAGGGACAGGTATACAATCTGAAATGTTAATGAAAAAAAACAAACAAAATGAAATATGGAGGTTCCTTTGCCATTCAGTCCAAAGCTCCAGTAATTAACCTCAGGCACTTTGCACATTTGAAATAGGTAGGTGCTTTGTTTCATTTGGGGGGAAAAAAGGCAAAAGAAAATTCCTTTTGGATGAACTGAAGCCATGATGGTTCCCATCAGTTGTGTGTGTGTGTGTGTGTGTGTGTGTGTGTGTGTGTGTGTGTGTGTGGGGGGTCCCTGTCTCCACTATAACAAATATCTCTAGGTGTGTTCAATCGAGCACTTTCTCCACCCTGACCGGGAACTGTGGGCCGACATGCGGGTACTGCCCTTCCGCAAACTCCCCCACAAGGAGGCTTTTAATTACTGTTAGACTAAAAGCCCTGTGTCCTCTGGGTTATCCCCAAGGTCAAAGGTGAAACTTTTTACAGGGGAGAAAAAAAAACAACAACCGATGATGATAATCCTCATCAAATGTGGTCAATATAAACGGACATGGAGAACAGGAACAGTGTGAATGCAGACGCCCTGGTCTACAGAGCGCCATTGCCTCTGGGACAAGGCCACAATGGGGGACGCCCACCCTGCTCCCTCGAGAATGTGACAAAAGTCTCGATGACGTACCCCAAGGCAGAACAAGTGCCGCGGGAATACGGTGTGCTTGCACGCGTGCTGTCCGAGCAGGCCAGACGAGCCCATTTCGTGAGGGGCCTGTCCAGTTTAGCGCTGGTCTCAAAAGGCGGCTGAACCTGGTCCACAGGACCCAAGAGAGAACGCAGGAGCAGCGTTCTGAATGTGTGTAGGGTTGAATTGCATAGAGTGGGCCAGGCTTTGTCAAGACCAGCGTCTGCTGTAATACTGTGGATTTAACCCTGTGGCTGCGATGGTCCCCTGCGACTGATGACGGTGAGTCCCTGACTCCATCTCGGAAGGCTGCTGCAAGGAAGCTTTCTGTATGGCTGATTTTCCTCATACTGCTTTCGAAACATTATCACAAAATGAAAAATCACTTCTTGTTTAACATACTGAACATTAAAAAGACATTTAAAATGTATATAAAAACCAGCTGAAACGATTTGAAAAAAAGAACAACCATTACTTGTAAAGGAACAAAAAGCTTTTGATTTACTGAAATTTAATCACTTTTCAAAAGGCACAGTGATGGACAGTCAGGGGTGCAAAGGACCCCCAAGTCACATGTCAGGTCGTGCTGGTTTGTGACTGGCTAGAAAGACCCGTGGATTTTTTTTTTTTTTTTTTTTTTGGGATTTCCTTGAGATGACTTAAGGCGGTTCTGGAAAACCTGTAGAGGGAAGTACCTTTCTGAAAAATAGCCATTTTGTTTCAAAGGCATCCACTTCAAATCTGAACAATATTTACGGCTGCACCTCTTTTTTGCAAAGCCTTAAAGCCACCAGCAGTTGGCATCTAAGTTAAGGCCAGTTAAGTTACAGTAATGCATTGAGAATCCCATTTGTGATAGTGCTATAATGACGAAAAGTCTTGTTTTGAAAAAGATAGTGCTTTGTAAAGTCCTGTGCGAGGCTGAAGTGTTGAGATTGAAAGGTGTTTGTTGAGTTTTTGATGAAGCCGAGTCCAGAAGACAGGCTTGTTTGAGTTGGTCGTTTTCCGCCTGGACTGTGTTTCCAGACCAAGGGGGCCAGCGGCAACAAACTCGCCCAGTGAACTTGAGAGAGAGAGTAACGATGGACCGCTGCTTGGACACAAGGCCAGGGGGCAGGGCACTGCACCTGCCTTTCGGCAGAGTTTGCGTTTATGGAGTGGGGTCTGGTCTGGTTTGGGGGGATGGGGGTCAGGGGTCAGAGGTCAAGGGGCTCGCAGCTGCTGTAGTTTGGCATAGACGTCCTCCGCCTGACTCAGCTCCTCGAAGATGGGTAGGAGGTTGAGCAGCTCAGTGTCCTCCAAGTCATCGAACCAGGACACTACAGGCACCTGAGGGACAAGCAACACAAATCAGCTCAACCGCACTGCAAGCACAAGCACAATACATCAACTCAACCCTAGCGCGGGGATTGTCTGGGATCACTCACGGCAAATCAGTTGGAAGGAGCTGTGCAACAACAGAAAGACCCACAAAACAGACCAAAAGAGGGGAATTGAATGTCGGTGCTATAAATGCACCTCTATTCTGACTGAGGAAATGAGGCTTTGTGCTCACCTGCCAGTGTGACCTAAGTGAACTGCAGCGATTGTTACAACATTTAAATTGCATTCAAATGAAGGCTGTGAAAGGACAGCTGAATCCGGGAGAGGCCCTGGTGTAAACGCGTAACTGTCCTGCTGACTGTCTCCCCCTTCACTTCAAAGAATGAAGGCTGAACGTCACATGAGCTGTATCACTGGCACAGTAGCCATTACTCTAATGGCTCCTCTGCTTAAGGGAGAGGTTAGCAATTACTTCTGACATCTCAAATCAGTATTTGACCAAAGCAAGAAAAGCATCAAATAAGTGAATGTTAGAGGGACCTGGGTGGCAACACTTCTGAAGTGAGAGAGGGGTTACCTGTTTGTGAAGTAAAGTAAAACCTGCTGCACTCTCCCCCCGTGCCTACCACCTGTGTTTCCACTTTCATCTACCTGGGCAAATGAAGAGGAAAGACTTCCAAGCAAGTTCACCATGTTTCCGTCTTTAAAACCACTTTGATATGTTCCATTCTTTAGAACTGTTTTTCTATGTTCCTGTTTTTAGAACCGCTTTTCTATGTTCCTGTCTTTAGAACCGTTTTCTATATTCCTCTCAGTTATTATGCTGGGGTTTCCTGATTGAGCACATGGAACACCCCTTGGTCCCCTTTAAGAGAAACTTGGCAAGAGGGGAGAAGTACACAGCAGCTCCTCCAGCCTGTGGTTGCCCTGGCGATGAACATGCAGGAACCTGCAAGCGATCTTTACAAGCAAAGTGAAGTTCAACCAGAAAAGTGGAAATTTGGATAGAGCTGCTGCCATGAATAATTACAGCTTGACAATCATTAAAAGTTACAGGTTTGAAAAAGGCTAAAGATTACTGTTAGAGAAACCAAAGAGAGTGAGGACAGCGAGAGTGATGGGGCGGGACTCACAGTGTTTTCAGAGTGTGGTGTGGAGGATGACAGTGGGAGAGGGGGTGAGACTCACAGCCTTTTCAGGGTGAGGTGTGGAGGAGGAGAGTGGGAGGAGTGAGACTTACAGCATTTTCGGGGTGGAAGATGTAGGAGGCGGGGGAGTTGTCCAGGATCAGGGTTTTGTGGAGCTCACGGCCCAGCCGGCTCAGGTCCTTGACATAGCAGCCCTGGTGGAAAACGCAGGATTCCCGGAAAAGCCGCGCCCGAAACACACCGCAGCGGTCCAGCAGGTCAGTCACTGGGTCTGCATACTGGGGGAGGAGGGGAGAGGGAAAGAGAAAGTGGGGGGAGGAGCAGGAGAGGGAGGGAGAGAAAGAGAGAGCAGGAGGGGGAGAGCGAGAGTCGAAGGGAGGGAGAGAGGGAGCACGAGAGGGAGGGAGAGAAAGAGAACAGGTGGGAGGGAGAGAGCGAGAGAAAGAAAGGGACAGACAGAGAGAGGTGAAGACAGAGCAGGAGGGGAAGAAAAAGAGACCAGGAAGGGAGGAGAACAGGACAGACAGAAGGAGAGACAGAAAGAGAGCAGGAGTGGGGGAAAGGCAGCAGGAGAGGGAGGGAGAGAAAGAGAGCAGAAGGGAGAGAGGGAGGGAGGAGAGAGAGAAAAAGCAAGAGGGAGAGACAGAAAAAGCAGTAGGGCGGGAGGGAGTGATAGAGAGAGCCGGGGGGGGGCAGTGAGCAAGAGGGAGGGAGGGGGCGGGGGATGAGGAAGGGGGAGTGGCTGGGATTACTCTGGGGGCCAGTGAGGATGTGTAGCAGGGAGGCTGGGCAGATACTACAGCAGGGAGTGGTGCGTGAGGATCTTCCTGTATGTACTTGTGATCAAATACCTTCAGAGTGCCTCTCATTCCAAAACTATCTGCATATTAAAGCTACCTGCATTCACCCTTAAGACCCAGCTGGTGTTTTGAGGTCACTGGCTGCTTCAGGTACATACAGAAGTCTTAAGGAAAGGTTCACTGGGGCACTGAGAAGCACAAGGACCGTCAAAGCAGAGCAAGCTACTGGGAGACACAGCAGGTCAGCTGGTGGGGGTCCCTCTATGAACCAAGGTCACAGGTCAGTTACAGAGGGTTAAAAAATATATATTTAATTAATACGTTTTTACTGGCTGGGAAAGTTGATCCATATATTGAGTGTGTAACATAATAATAATAATAATAATAATAATAACACATGAATTATTAAGTAATCCATTTGTCATCACAACATGTAGATTTTCTGCCAGTGTTTATTACTGTTAGGCTTTATATTGGGTTTAGTGTGACAGCATTATGATGCAATACGATGCAAGCTGTATTTAAGGATAAGTGGGCTCCATTTCAGTTTTAAAAACCGTTTTTCAGCTTCATGTCTGTTCACTGTAATTCTGGCTGTACTGTTGTTCTTGTATCTGCTGTGATGCATTTGATTTGCATCAACACTACATTAGCACAGTAAAACGATATGACTGCCTTCCAAATGAATATGTGAATAAACAGTTTGAGTCCGTCTTCCAGCATAAGGAGCCATTCAAACATAGGGCCATTCAAAGGTTGAGCCATTTGAGGGCGGAGCCATTTTGGGTTACCTTGGCGAGGCTGGCAGTGAAAAGGATGCACTCGAACATCTCCCCCATCCGCTGAAGGAACTCATCTACGTGTGGCCTCTTCAGGACGTACACCTGCAGAGACGCAGTGACCGTGAGCGTGGGAAAACCAGTCCTCCCCAGATCTGACACAGAGTCCTTTTACTGCCTGTCACCTATCCATGCAACCAATCCATTCACCTGTCTGTTTTACAGCTGTCCTACAAGGTCTGTGTTTGTAATTGTGGTGGTCTTCACTTCTATGTCAGCTTTGTACTGTGTGTAGTAAACTAAACTGAGATTGCGCAGTCAGCAGTCCGTTCTTCTGTCCCCCGCTGCGGTGTCCATTTCAGCTGTTGAGAGCCGCCTCCTGAAACAAGTAATCGAGAATAGGCCGAGCTGGTGGGAACTAGCCTATCCTGGATTACTTGAACCAGGCTGAGGCCACAGGGGTGAAGCCCCAGGTGGAGGCTGGAGGGGGGTGGAGACCCAAGTGGAGGCTGGAGACGGGTGGAGACCCAGATGGAGGCCAGAGGGGGGTGTAGACCCAGGTGGAGGCTGGAGGTAGAGTCATGAAGACTTGGGGATGAACCTGCTGACTGCTGGCTTTTCTGCTAATGTAAGATGGATTGCCTTGGGGTTTGCTATAGGATTGCCTATCTTTAACACTTACTGCATGGTTATACAAGACACCCCCATAGCACAGAAGTTTTTACAAAAGGCATTTTTTTGCTTTCAGTCAGAGAGGAAAGCAAAAAAACTGTTCTTACAATTTATAGCAAGCGGATATCGTAAGACAATAAGACAGACACGCTACCTAAAATAACACGTTGCTGGACTAACACCCTACTGGTGAGGGAAAGCTTTATCAGTTTTTATACAGTTTGAGACCATGAAGACTAGAGTCCTAACCACTGGCTTATCAATATGCTTTTTGTTCTGCCTTGCATACTCATTTAACTATGGCAGTACTGTGAGAATTGCCTACTCAAGACTTTTACTGAGAGCAGAGGGCAATGTTCTTCCTTCTTGACTGCAGTGTATCTGGTTCAATATCTAAAAGTGAGGGACATCTTTAATTTAACCCTGGAAAAACCCCAGTTATAGGTACCCCCGCATTAGTGCTTTCAGACCAATCTCACTACACATCTGGACAGCACTGGGCACGTCCTACATTTACTAACATCTTGACCAGGTGTGAAGACACGGTGTTCCCACCACCTCCCATGGTGTCAAATTCTGGCGCTGGAGAAAGGGAGACCCTTGAGGAACTGCAGTGAGCCATTGTAATGGGGATGGGTTAACAGTGACCCACCTCCTCCAAGCCAAGCTCTAATCACATTCAGTTCCTTATCACCAATATGCACACATCCACAATTCCTGGCGGGTAATGGGACTCGTTCCACTTTATAACAGACTGAAACAGCTTTCACTATAACGGACTAAAACAGTTTACACTATGACTGTACACTACAGACTGTAACTGGTCTTACTCTAATGGACTGAAACTGGTCCCACTGTTGTGGACCAACTATAATAGACTGTAAATGGTCCTGCTTTAATGTACTGTAACTGCTCTTACCTGGTGTGTTGTCCCCTCAATCTCCACAGGAACAATGAAGTCTGCATTACTGATAGGCTGCCAGAGAGACAGACAGACAGCGAGGAGACAATGTTGGAATCACTGGGTTCTGTGCTCATTCACCCTCACATTTTCAGTTAAAAAATGACACCAGCTGTAAACCTGTCAATTCCAAAGTATGACAAAATGATCTGGGGGCAGGAAAGGACAAGGACAGGAGTTACCATACCTTTATTATTTTCTTTTATTTAAAAGAATCCTGCCGATTCCGTTCACACCACTGAATGTCAATCTGGGCACATATTTGTGATCTCAGCATTCTGACACTTGTTTGTGTGCAGTTCGTGGTGTCCTATTTGTGCAGCTCTTCATGCCACTAAATTAGATGCACTGTGCAAGTTGCTATGGATAACAACGTCTATGGCAGTAAAGTAAGGAATGCTGGGAAACGGCAGCTCGTAGGAGCAGCGATGGCTACCACCACACACTGCCACTGCCAGGGGCGGGGGCAGGTACCTTGAAGGAGCTGTGCACCAGCGTCTCGTCCAGATCGATGACCACACATATCTTGCCCTGATCCTGGGGCGTCACCTCGGGCAGCAGGCAAGTCCCTGGGATCTGTGGGAGAGGGACGGACAGGGTCATAGATGCAATCCCCCACTGTTACCCCAGAGGGCGTCAAAGAGCAGCTCACTGACATGCACTCATCCCCCCCCCACACTGGAATGTAGAGAAGTGTCAGTACGTGACAGACGTGTTTTATGCAGCTTTGTTCCGGCTGACTTGTCGGTAAGGGGATGTTGGTAACTCATGGGATAAACTCCAGCACAGCCTTAAAACCAATGACCGCAGACTAAAGTACTTGGCCTCAAACTGTTGTTTATTGTGATTTGCTTGCTACTTCTATTACATTTTTTCTTTATCATTACTTTTTTCATATTCAACTATGAAGTGTGTTAACTTGCTACCACGGGAGTATTCAACAGGTTGTCACAACTGTAACCGTGAGTGCGCTTATTCACATGCACAAAATGAACCCACACCATAAGTGCAGTCATTCACATAAAGAGAATTCCTCTTATGCGTGCGGATGACCCTGGCACGTGTGTTCAGCTGTGAACCAATGGAAGACTAGAGGAAGTCTAAACCCGCTGGGCCTGGTGTATCTGCAATGCCTTAATCTATATAGCAACTTTCAAAGCAAGCTTCAAAACAAGTGATTCTGCAAATGAAAATGGGACATGGGAATGCAGGTCTCCAAGCCCTGGGCATTGGCACTACATACGAACCTTTCTTAGATTCTTTCCTCTCCTCTGATTCCTAACTAACATAAGACTTCTTTCCTCTCTCCAGCTGTGCACTCATCAACTCCTGCATGAAAACATTTGATTTACTGCACCTTATCAACTTACCACCTTATCAGCTGTTGCTTCAGTGTAATGATGCCTAAACAATATTGAGTGCTCTCGGGTTTCATCGCAATTTTGGCAAAGCCCTAGAAGGCTTTGTAGGGGTTCAGCTGAGTGATCCCTTACTGGCTGATCATGTTAGCCTACCACAGTGGTGAATGCCTTTTAGCATCAACACCATGCAGTTTAACCTTACTGACCCAAAATGAATATAAAACTCTCCTTTCTTAACCTTACGTCACTCCTTGGATGATTAAATAAGTGTGTTCAGTTCACTGAACTCTAAAGAAGGACTTTAGTGAAAGAAAATAAAACAGCAGCCAAGTGGAGAACTGTTACAAAGGCAGGTGCGTGTGGTTTCTGTGAGTAGGGTTTGTGTGTGAGGCAGCTGTGGTCAGGTGTACAGTGTAATGCCTCATGTCACTGGCTCCTTACAGATATCTCTTCTGCTTATTGGTTCCTGGTGGAGATCCCTTCTGTAGCCCTGAGCACATGACTACAGCTACAGCAGGCCCACCAGCGACGCAGCCAGGGAACGATGAGCTTGGATTGTTTTATTGCCTTCACATGGATGTGCGTTTGTACTTTCACCTCAGCTGCAGTCTGTGTCAAAGTCCTCTGTGTAATGTCTTTTCCCCCGATTGGGGAATAAACATGTTCAAAATTCTTTAATACTGTGTGAGAGTATGAATGCAGTAAACATCATCTGATTAAATATGTGCTGTGGCGGGTCATGAAAGGTACTTTCTAACTGAACAGAGTACACAGCTGTGCAATCAGTCCTCTGCCTTCTGGCCCTGAATACACCAGTTAAACTTCTGTGAACTGGGCTACTGAGGAAGTGCACACATTCAACAGTAGGGGGCCCCCCACATTTTTAGCAAAAGGAATACGGTCCGTTACGTACTTGATGAAACTGGTAGCGGAGACTTTGAAGGAGATCAGACTAAACAAAGAGATAAAAAAACAGTTAAATCTACTCTAGGACCTGGGTCATATTTCACAGTGATTTTCATTTACATGCAGTAACTCCTTGAAAGGTCTAAATGCCACCTGTGCTAAGCATGAACACATCAGATTACACACCTGTAAAGTCAGGCCCACAATGCAGTTGGTTTTTTATTTTTTCTGACAATCCAATGTCTTTGATATGAGTGACCACAGGTTTTCAAACTTTCACTGTTGCTGCTAGCATTCTATGTGAAGAATTTCTTACTGTGGTCTAGCCAAATTCCCAATCAGGCTTCCCCAGGTTAAATAACTCCCTCCTCTCCACCTCAGCTGACTGTGGTAGGCGTTGAGGCACAAAATGGCTGCCACGCATCACTCAGGTGGGTCCTACACACTGGTGGTTGTGGCCTCATGAATAACCCCACATCAGTGTAAGGTGATCTAAGATGCATGAAGAGAATTATACACCTGAAATTCATCATCATTACTGTGACTTTTACTGTTGTTCTGAAAAAGTGTCTGTTTTTCACCAAAAATGACATGATGGTACACAGTGCTCTGAGGCGAGCTAGAGAGACCATGGCTAGAGTAACCAACCACCAGCTGGAAGTAAACATATACGAAAAACAATAGTGTCCATAGCAGGTGAAACAAATTCATTTCTTTACACAGTGAATCGCTGATCCTACTCTAATGGAGCAGTAAAAATAATGAAGCCTTTGAAGAAGGACACAGATATGGCTATTAAACTGCAGAGTCTAAGTCAGCAGTGCTATGACAGAATGAATAACGGCGTGGAATTATTTTGAGAGGAGCGGCTTTAGTGGACGCTGAAAAACAAGATGTAATCTCAGACTGAGTACCAACAGAGAACTTGTCCACTGGAATCTACAGAACTCAACAAACTTCTAGTAGAGGCAGGACAAATACATGCTGGTCAGCCAATCCAGTTGCAGCCTGCAGTCATGTGACCAGGCAGGCACACTTAGTGCACACTTATTGGGAGGGCATTAACAAAAGGCCTCCAATCAAATTTACCTACAAAATCTGAGTAAAATATAAATAAAAATAAAGATAAAACAAAAAGAGTACAGATGCACTCAGAAGCCACAACAGCCACGGATAGAGACAGCTGCTTTTCCGGTAGTGTTTAACGCATGTTGAGCTTTCATTGGCCAAATTACATCACAAAGTGGGGTGAGTGCCAATCAGGCTACAACAAAGCGGGATTGAATGGCACTGTTACCTTGGCAACCGTCCCATTATCCTCAGGCTGGAGCAGAGTATCCTGGGAAGGGGGTGGAGCCTGAGGGGCATCCTGTGCTCGGAGGCAACAGAAGAGCGCTTTGAAGATATTTCTGCTCCGAGGCTTTTTGGGGGAAGATTTGTTCACCTGACCTGTGAAGAAGCGGGAAAAAGGGAGGGGGAGACAGAGAGGGAGGGAGATACATGAGCACAAACTGAGACCCTGCCCCCTCATCACCCACCTTGCATATGAACCATGTTGGAGAGGTGGCCAGCTGCAGCTGATATGGGCTATGGCGGCTCATCCACACATAACAGGCAGAAGGACATTCCCACCAGTCCGCAGCCCTCGCCTTTAAAAGAGAGAGCTGTTTTCCCACAAACACTCATCTCGTTACCTCCTGCGCCCCATCTTACAGATCACCTGAGCAGGAACCAAAATGGGAAGAAATGGAGCCCTCACGGCTCCTGCGGCCGCCAGTCTGGGTCAGCTGTGGGCCAAGCCCTAGCGACAGTGAGACCAATCACTAATGGACACAGCCCAAGCTTCTTTAACATACACATCACTTAAAGGAAACAGCCTGTTAAGCCAAGGATCTGATATCCAAGTAACTGCCTCCTCTACTGAATATTCAAATAACAACACGAGAATTCTGCGCATCCTATTTTTTGTACTGCCAGATTCACTGGGTAAAATCGTACAGATTCCTCTTCTTCATGTTCAGTAAGTTTTTCTCCCCTTTATTCACGCCTCTGTGTCAGATGTGGAACACAAAATGACAGATTGTTAAACACAGCAATCTACATTCCTAAAATATCTGCACTGCTTTTCTTTGGTAAAAGACGGTGTTGTTCTGCTGACAATCTTTCAGTTCTCAACTGGGAAACATCAGCACTCAGGGAAAACTGAGTCGTGTTTGTTCTCTAAAACCCAAGATTATTCAGTCTGGCTCACACCACCACAACCTGTGACAAATATGTAATGAGCAATTACAACTTCAAAAACAATGACGTCATCCTCGTCACTCATTTCAATCTGTCTCCACTTCCTGAAGCTTCACAGGCAGTTGGCGAAGCACTGACTCCCTTCTCTCTCCCTGGATGGGACGTGTGGCCTCTGAAGCCGGTGTGAGTGCGTGTGCGCGTGCGCGTGCGAGTGTGTGTGTGAGTACTTGTTTGAGTGCGTGAGTGCGAGTGCGAGTGCGACTCGTCTCCGGGGGCTGCTGATAACAGCCGCATGCGGGCAGCGGGGGCCTCTTTCATCTCCAAATCTGTTTACATCTGCTCCCAAAACGGACGGCTCGCTTTTCTGGCACAGGTACGCAGCGAGCAAGATAACAGCATGCAAGTGAGCAGGGGAGGGGAAAAAAAGGCAAGTCTGATTCGCGGTCAAATGAATGCTCCACTGCTGTTACAAGCCAAACACCTCCGTCATTAATGATAAAGAGTGGAGAGTGCATGTATCAGAGCATGGCAGTTACCAGCAGTGAGTGTCACGTGTTTTCTCCTGAGAGTTCACCCTCAGTTTATGTGAGTTTTTTGTAAAACGTTCACAATGAGCATAAAGGTAAGGTGAGAACACAAAGGTCACACTCTGTTCCAAACTGGTAGCAGGAATTCCTGGGGTGGGGTGTGGACGCAGCCTGCAGCACACAAATGATTTAGCGCCCTCTCCGGCTGCTACAGGAGTCTGTTGCGCTCCTCGGCTGCATATCTGCCGTATCTGTGAGGCTTATCTCAGGCCCCGCCTGAAATAGGCCCTTCCCTTTCGAAAGCTGCATTCGTCACTCACAATGGGCCACCCCGAGTCTCTGCAGTGACCGCGCCCCGGCAGGGAGGAGCCCGCTTCCTGTCCGGTCTGTGGGGACTTTGGCGCCCGCAGGGAGCTCGCGGGGGAGGGGACGACTCAGACAGGCTGTGTGAGGAACATGCCCTGGAGACGCCCTCTCTGGGCTGCACTGACCTAGCACTGAAAGGGCTCTTCACCCTTACAGGTACGGTAGGCAAGCTGCCCTTTTACACGGAAACATTGTTTAATCGGCTGCTCAAATACTCCGGTCAGGGAACTTTCTGTCACAATGGCACACAGCGTTCTCGTGTCATTACAAAATCTCAAGGGTTCTGGGAGCATTTGTGCAAAGGCTCCCTCTCGCGGGTGGGTTGTCAGAACCATCCCATTTCAGTGGCAATGACAGTGCCATGTGGAGAGAGAGGGAGAAAGTTACCTGCCCTGTTAGTTAGTTGCCCAGCTACTGCATGAATGTAAGTAAATACATGCATGTGTGTTTCTGTACATGTGTATGTGTGTGTGCATACTTTTCGAATATGTATGTGAAAATTACGTTGAGAATACTGTTCATCTGTGTGGTCCTGCCAATAAAGCTCGTTTGAATTTGAATTGAGACAGGTCGCTATGCGTGCTGCTGCTCAATCCGACCTGACCAGACCAGAGTAGGCCACCCTTCAACCGGTTCCATCCAGATCCCCTGAAGAAACAGGGCTGCCACCCGGGACTGCACAAAATGGAGTGCACGTCTGAACAAATCAAACACCATTCAGTCGAATGAAAGTGAAAACGCACATGAACAAAAACATACATACATACATACGTAGAATTTCACATGTAAAGGGTTGTGCTGAATTTACAGAAGTGGCAAAATTCAGTAAGAATATACCAAATGGTTAGCTAAGTCATATGTAAAAAGCTAAAAACAGCATAAGATGGAGTGTGGAGCACACGCAGAGTTAAGTCCCCTAAAAGCGATTCAACATCAGCTCAAACATTTGCTGGCCTTCCTTCCATTGAGGCTCAAAGAAACGCTAAATAAACAAAGGCCATTTTGGAAAGAAAAGAAGCAAAAAAAAAAAAAAAAGTTTCAGGGAGTGGCCTTAGAAACCCCGCTTTAGAGACAACCACAGACTGACCCGGCAAAAAAGGCAGTGCTTTCATACTAACATGTCTACCCCTCTTGAGGTTTGGCTGTGATCTGTAATCACCCTGCCCCCTGTAACCAGCCGTTCAAAGAGAGATGAGGAGGGGCACTGAGAGAGCAACCAGAACCACATCCCCACATGCATGGCCAACATGTGACAAGTTAATGAACCCAAGCCACCAGAGTTTGGGGTGTTCCGCGAGATTGTTTGGTCGGAATTTAGATAGCCGCCTTTTTCTGTATCCTGCATGGTCTATTCTTGCCACAGCTGTGCCAGCTGTTTGGTGTGTGGCACAAAAGCACGTTACCGGCGGGCCTCGTCAATGCTGAACGGATTGAGCAGGCTTACCGCCACTATTCACTTTCCCCTGAACGTCTATAAGAATAATTTTGCATGAGCCTTGGTAATCATTTTTCAAAAGTTTTGTGCTTCCTAGTGACAACAGAATGTTCTGCTTGTTCCTCATTTTGTACCCCTTGACTCTATTTTAATAGCCTAACTGGCCCAACACGGGCTCACCCATTCCCTCCCAATCTATTGTCCTGTACCACAGCCATGTATCCACCAGTGGGAGCTCTCAGATGGATGGCTTTGACACCATAATATATCAACCCAGACTACTCTGAGTGGCACTGAACCTGACCAACCAACTCATTTACTGCTACATGTGCAAATTAGGTATACATAAACTTTGACTTACAGAGCGGAAAAACCTAATGGTTATTCATCCTGACTTAGATTTCGTGCTGCCAGAAAAGCCTGCAATAAGCAGGCTGCAGGTGCCTTTGGAAGCCAAGGTGCTGACACACCTACATCACTGACGGGGTGAAATCGGCCAAGAAAAAAGCATGTCAAAGTAGCTGTCAAAAAGCGCTTGGAGGGTCAACACAAAAGGAGAGGAGAAACACTTTAAAAAGCCCTTTCCGTTTTGTGGATCTGCAAGCGTTTCAGTGAAATAACTGTCAGAGTTGGCAAAAGCGGCTTGTAGGCAAGATACTCAACCAGACACTTCAGAAAACTCAAGTGTTTTACTTGTGGAGAAAATGAGACAACTTCCTTTCGTTCCCCCCTGTAGTTTTCTGCATAGATGCATTATGAAAATGGTAACCTTACTTAGCTAAATTATGAACATGAGTTGAAGGATCAGTGAACGCATGGCATATTAAACCTGATATAAAACTGGTATAAAACAGTGCATTGGTATTAACCACATACTGATATGCATCAGCCGCACACACAGCTAGCAGGCTATAAGTTAAACACCATGGCCAGAATGCCCCCTTCGTCCCAGCTTGTATGTCTAGCAGGTGAGGGCATGTTCCATCGTGCTTTCTTTCTGAGTTTAGAATCTTTGATAAACATTGCACTAGCATGTATCAGTTCTGACCATGTTCTGCATGAGACCCCGACTCATGGAAAACCTGCAGGTCAAACCAAGAGCAGCCACCTCACGTGAAAACAACCCACTCCATAGACACTCTGCTTCCCATATGGTTCCTGCAGTCTTACACAGAGCTGACAAAGGCCCGATCCTGAGGACGACTGGGCTTTCATGGCCCCCTGCACTGCTTATAGCCTCTGCCCTTTCCACACCAAGCCCTGGCTGTTTGCAGCTGTTCATCTATTACTGAGGGTAGCATGAGAGAGAGAGAGAGAGATGCTAGCAAAGAAATGCACTGCAAGTGTGGGGGACTTCCCACCTCTGGGCGCGTATGCCCACCAGCGTTTCAGCTTCACGGCTGGAGGTGAGACGGAACAGGGTGGGGGAAAACAGGGTTCCATCCACTGCAAAGCCATCTTCCAAACCAGTAGTGTGGCATAGTGGAAAGGAATAGAGCTCATAAAAGAAAGGCTGCAGGCCGCTGGGACACTGCTGCTGTACCCTTGGGCAAGGTACTTCACGCAAAATTGTCTCAGTAAATATCCAGGTGTATAAATGTATAACATGTAAGAATTGTAACTTACTCACACTGCTCTGGATAAGAGTGTCTGCTAAATGATTATGTAATGTAACATAAAAATTGGTACATCAAATTAAACAGGCCACAATTTCAGGTGGCTTCCTGTCGGGGGAAGTGGAGGGAATCCGCAAAGGTTGTAGGTGGTATTCCCAGGATGGGGCACTGCTGTTGTGTCCTTGTACCAGGCACCAGTCATCTGTTAGATTGTACCAGTGAACAATATGAAAAATGGAAGCTATGCAAGTCACCTGGGACAAGGGCATCTGCTATATGAGTAAATACTAACAAAGATTATTTTGGAGAGCCCATCTCCTTGGCAGCCAGCAATAGTGTGGCACACTTACTGCTTATTTCTGAATGGAAGCACAAGTGTCGACCTTTGACTGAACCCACACCTCGCCTGTAACTCTTTCAAGAGTACACTTTCAAGACAGATGGTCGTGCATTTGAGAGGTGCAGCCATAACATTATTTAGCATTATGTCCATGACAACAGCTACTGAGGGTTCTGTTGCCATATTTGTAAGGAAATCACAATTGTAAATGAATGGGATTAAGGGGTTGAGGTGTGCCTGAGGCGAGAGAGAATGGGCGTGATGACAGGGGCCCAGTGTGAGGCTCTGCCCACATTCTGACAGCATGTTCCACATACAAAGGTAACACACTTACTTTACCTCTTGCACAATATGAAGCCATTTCCAAGTTAGACAACACACACAATAAAGACCAATTACTTTCTTTTTTATAGTTTTGAGTTACAGTGACTCTTTTTGTAGTTTTGATACAGGTTGGTGTGATCACTTCTTATAGGTAAAGAAGGGACAAAATCTGTTTCTATTTTAGTCTGTCGGCACTGATGCCTATAGAGGTTATGTACGTGACGTCACAGTAGACGGAAGTCACTGCGGGTTACACCCACTGAGTGACAAAGACTTACTGAGTGGCAGTGTTAGCGTTCAGTTTGAATGCCACGAAAACACAAAAAACACATCTAGAATGGGAAAGAGCTGTTGTGTGATTGACTGTACAAATAGATTCAACCAGAAATCAGAGCTCTTTTTACAGACTGCCAAAAGCTAAAGAAAAGAGAAGCAAATGGATTGCTGCAATTCGCAGAAACAACTGGAATCCAGGCACTGAAACGTGGATTTGCGGTTGGCATTAAGGATAAGGATGTTTTTATTGTCATTCCAAGACATGTTGTACATGAAAGGGAACAAAATTAGGTACTCAGGTCCCAGTTCAGGTAATAGCAATACTAAAATCAAGAAGAAAGCACACAATAAAACACCATTAAAAATAAAAATAAGTAAATAAATATATAAATATAAGTATAAAGTGAGCAGAGAGTGAGGATAGGAAAGTGCATGCAGAAGTGGACTGTTGTGTGCTTGAATGCACCAAATCTCAACAGACTTCAATCTTCATGTCAAAATACTTAAACACCTACACTCACAGCTTTCAGACTGGAAGTTTATATTTTCTGCACAGTATAGGAAGTCCAATGATTTAACCAAGATTGCCAGAAGAGCATGATTTAACGCAATGGACAGCAACGACCAAACGGCAAATTCCAATGCCCATCAGCTACGCTCCCCCATGGAGAGGAGACCTCAAGGTAATTCAAGACACCGAATCCAACTGACCCCACCGTTACCCCAATAAGTGACCTGCATTCTTAAGAGAAATGCCTGAGGACAAAAAAAAATCTCAGCTGCCTGAGCAGCAGCAGTTGAATTCTCAGGTTCTCAGGGACCTGATTCGTACAGACCAGGGGTGGAGGGAACAACGCAAAGAGCAGCAATTCCTTTTCCAATCAGCCATTTGCCAAATGTAGGTGACTTCAGCGTCCTGCTGCCTTATCCAATCAATTCAACTCTGCTCTGTGATAGGGCTGTTTCTCACCAAGTTCACTGCCCAAACAACACAGTGTCTCTGCACGCACCCAGCCCCTCCCCTGGGTCAAATTTCAGATGTGAGGCTTCCGAAAGGACACACAGAGCACTGGTGTCCCTCTTGAAGGCCCTTCTTTGGTTCAACTGCTACAGTGCATTGATGCAGAATTGGAATCACAAAAGGCAGTTGCTGTGTGTGCCCCTGAGTTCAGAGGCTCGCACATGCCCAGGACTTCAGTCACACTTCAACTGCTTCAGCCAGAATAACACATGTAATGCATATCACTAACTTAACGGAGCGAATCCTTCAGGTACAATGCTTAACTTGGTCAACATTATTCTTCTATGTTACATTTGGTTTGAAATTCTTTGCACATTTTTGTTTCCTATCAGCTTGCTTATACTGTGTCAGCGGGCAGCTCCTTAACAACCTAGTCATAAAAATGGGAGCTGAGAGGAAAGTTTGCAGAAATGTTGTAATAAGCTTAGTTAAAGATTTTATGCTGCTCAACACTGATTATGTCTACCGCCCTCATTGGGGTGACTATGCTGCTAGAAGGTACAAATGCACAGCTGTCAGGGGTTGATCATAAGGAACAGACCACACCAGCACCTTTGTCCAGTAAACTGTTCCACCCAAAATGTACACCACACTCACTGCATTCCTCCTAGAGACAACCCAGTATGAGAAAATATGAATTACATTTCACTGAAAAATGTTCCTCTAATTTTCTGCAAGATGTCAACCACTCCACAGCCAACAGGTCACAAATTATAAACCAAATTATATGTTGACAAAATTACAATGTGCTCACGATTTAAAGCTGTGACTATTCAACATTCACCCTGATGGCTACAAATGTAAAACAAGTATTAAAGACCTACTAAGACTCCAAAGAAATGTTTAAATGCAAAAAAGTTGCATGGTGATACCTGAACAGCTCAAAAAACCTGTATAAATTCCCTTAGCAGATCCAACAACATGCAAACCGTGTACCTGTAATGTGTTCACGACTAGCATACCACTAGCCACAGTACATATTTATTGCTGGGCAGAGTTACAAGATGGTCAATGTTCATGCTGAGCAGGGCTGCAAGATTCTCGTTTCCGAGAAGACGTGCTGGGAAATGATAAATGGCTCAACCTTCAGACATGCAGTCACACAGCTTATCATCAGAACACTGATCCATACTCTGCATCAACTGCTACCCTTGTGAGTATCAATGTATGGGGAAAAAGAAGCCAGCCTTGGGGAAAGGGTAACCCAAATCACCACCTTTGCTGCATCTCAGTGTCATTTTGACCAGCCTTTTCCATTACAGTTTGGTGGGTTTTTTTGGACATTGCCGATAGCTTGTCATTAACGTTGACTGTGGTAAGGAGAGTCAAGATGAATAAAAAGGCTGAATTCCTGTCTGGGTGCACAGGTCTCTGAGGACCCCATATGGGGGAACGGCTGCAGTGTTCCGCAAGGTACTCTGAGGGTCGTCCGTAGCTAACCAAATATGGCTGGACTGCCTCCGCTTGGCCATTTAAGCCAGTGTGATTGGCAGGTTGCTTGTTGGTGAGCAAAGGGGTGTAGCCAAGGTGGCGCGGGTCTGGGCATGTGTTCTGGGGGGTGGGGCCTGTAACAGGTATGCAAACTATCTGCTCTCGCGTCACCTGAGGACCCAGCAGGCTGCTGATGGAGTGGAATGTTGCCCGGGGGCCCCCTGCAAATTGTATCTCTGTGTAGAATCATGAGAAAGGACTTAAAAATAAACAGTGCAGTATGGATAGAGGCAGACCCCCGTCACTCTGGGCACAATGACTGAATGACTGAGTGTGAGAGCGGGGGTCTCTGCTCAGCCCCACCACCCCCAAAAAGGTGTTGAAGCAATTCCCAAGTTGAAAAGTTCAACCGCTACCCATAAACTTGCTAGCTGTTGTATGCAGCCATTTGTCACCAAACTCATTACCAAAATCTGACAACGGGATGCACTGCAAAATGGTTCACATTTGTGTGCTAGACTTGTGCACAAAGGCTCAATTATTAAGGTCTTTCCTTATTATTTCAAAGAGTGTGTGACATCACCTTAAAGTGACATCACCTTAAAGACACATTGATAGCTAATGCCTGTTTTCATCTTTCACCCTTTTAGGAGTCTTTCCTTATGATGAGTAATGCCCTGGACAGCATGTTCTGCATGCCCAATCTTCCTTTGCTTGAGGCCTGAGGGCAAACTGTAACTGTGTGCAGATCGAACTGGAGCAAGAACATTAAACTTAGAATGACAACAGCCGACCTGTAAGGACATCTTCTAAAATGTAGGTTTTGAATTGGGTGAATGATTTTTTTTTCAGCCAGCAGGGTTAGAGAGGACTGTGGTGGTAATCTGTTTAGTATTCAAACAAAGATTTCCGAACAATAACAAAAAAAAACAGAAAAAATATCTTTCCCTACCAAATGGTAGTACCTGAGCAAATATCCAGCGTAATGTCATGAATTAAGCCTATGTACAAAAGGGTGAGCTTTGAAGGGGTTGAAAACAAATCCATTCCATTATAGTCAACGGTGCTTTCTACACCAAAGCCGCCACAACGCTTTTTCCTTTCTGCATGAGTGCCAGGATGGGGTTCTACAAGTAGCCTTGGTGACCAATCCTCGGATGAGGCGCAAGACTACGCAAGCTGCACAACTCTGGCGCGGAGACGCGGCGGGATAGCAGTAGCTGTTGTAAACGAACTGCAGCAGGCGAACTTTGGATCGGGACACATGCTACACCACGGAATGTGTGCCATTACAGCGTCGAGGGGTAGCTGATAGGGGCAGTCACATTCCTGGCCTACAGGCTTTCAGCAGTGCAACTCAAACAGCCAGTTCTGTCTGAGCAGCAAATGATATATTAGGAAGGACAGAGGTTTTATGCGTAAATGAAACATATATAGATATATTACCATCACATGTGCTCTCAAGGCACATGACCATTATGCAAATGCATGCACTTAAGTGAAAATATGACAGAAATGCTGATTTTCTGAGGCCCCAGCATAATCATAAATGCGCTAATTGTGGTGAGTTTCCATGAATTCCTGAGAGGATATACGCATGGGCATTCTCTCGGAGCTCATCAGAGACTCGGCACGCCTGTCAGAAACAGAAAAACAGGAGGCCTGCAATTTCAAAGCACCTTTTCATGCGTGCTGCAGCAGATGCGTTAGAGTAACTTCTTAAATTGTGCACGCTGTTGCTACACATTCCATCCCTGAGACTTCCCGTCTGAGGAGGCACGGCTTTTGCCCCCAGCACATGCGGCTAAGACCGCTTCCCGCTCCGCACGCTGTTGTGGCCAATCGGGTGACTCAGCAGCCCCGACAGATTTCAAAACGGACACTAAGATAAGCTTCCAATTCAACATGTCTCAGGCAGACCGCCGAGGGGCAGAGCTGAAGATTACAATTACAAATATTACCGTTTCCCATTTTACTTTATAGAAATTTCTAGCTAGCTGTATCTTAATATCTAGCTGCCTAAGCGTGTAACCATTTGCATTTGGTAGTCTAAGTATTACCACTGCCAGAAAAACTCTCTGTTTCACGCAACTTGCAAAATAAGTCTGCTGTATAGCTAGGCAAAGTCAATGAACAGGAGTGGTCTTTTCATTTTTATTACAGTATCTAATCACAGCATGACTTAACCATGTTTTGCTGAGGGCTCTGGCATCTATACTACCTTAATTAACTAGCTGTGCTACATCACCACAAGCATTTCAATCTGAATTTAAATTGCATTTTATAACAGCAAGGCAAAAATCAAGATCTTGGGACAAGTGTCCGTTCAGGGAGCCAGCAGGACGGCGCACGACATAAAACCTCTGAAGGAGCCTCTTCAGTTGGTCCTCATGGATTCACTGCACAATCTACAACTAATGAAAATAAAGACAATACACCAATCGAATCCAAAGACTCCTGATAAGAAAAAAAGTCTTTGCTTTTTCAATTTTTTAAAAATCATTTTCTTGGTCTTGTTCTCAATTTCCAACGTCCCTCTTTTTGAAAATCAGGATTTTGTGCCATACAGCGGAAACTGGGGTCTTTTTTACAAATGTTGTAAATGCAGGCTGTCGAAAAACAGGACCATCTTGAAGCAGGGGCTGCCTGCGCTTGACTTTACCATTTTGTGCAATCCTGACCAACTCAGAAATAACATGCATGCTATCAATTAAAAATGGAAAAAGACTCCTGTGAAAACTAAACGTGGACAAATGTGTACACTAGGGCAGCATTTCCCAAAGTTCTCCTGGAGGACCCCTTGTGATTCAAGTTTCAGATCTCTCCCTGCTCCAACACAGCTGATTTACATTTACGTTTATTCATTTAGCAGACGTTTTTACCCAAAGCGATGTACGAAAGTGCAAATAGTGAGCAAACAACAAGCACAAGGGCAAGATGTGTACAGATCATACAATGCAGATAGTGCTGAAACTGAGCACAAGGTCAGTGTAGCGAGATAGAACTAATCTGATCTGAGGTTACATATATCAAATACAGTCACTGGGACAATAAAGT
Source organism: Megalops atlanticus (assembly GCA_019176425.1). Taxonomy (NCBI): domain Eukaryota; kingdom Metazoa; phylum Chordata; class Actinopteri; order Elopiformes; family Megalopidae; genus Megalops; species Megalops atlanticus. The sequence goes on along the minus strand of CM032879.1, from coordinate 3,722,921 downwards.
GCTGCTGTACTACCTAGGCAAAGATGCGCTACAAGATAGTGCTACAAGTACGAGCCAAGAATCTTAGAGTTTACAAGGTCAAATGGCAATGGTGTCAGTCCAGGTATAGTCTGAAGAGGTGTGTCTTCAGCCCATGTCTGAAAAGTTGGAGTGAAGAAGTTGTTCTCGGGGGGGTGGAGATTTCATTCCACCACTGGGGGGCAATAATGCAAAAACGACGAAAAGATCGTGGGCCTTTCGTTCTGTTGGTGGGAGGAGCGAGGCGTCTGGATGTAGCAGAGCGAAGTTGTCAAGCGGGTGTGTAGGGTAAGATGCAGTCCTGGAGGTAGGTTGAGGCAGACTTTTTTTGCAGCAGAAAAGGTGAGGGATCCTGGCTGCAACCAGGAGCCAGTGGAGGGATCTCAGTAAAGGGGTGACGCAGGAGAACTTTGGGAGGTTGTAGATCAGCCTAGCAGCTGCGTTTTGGATGAGCTGCAGCGGCTGAATGGTGCAGGCTGGAAGGCCTGTGAGGAGGGCATTGCAATAGTCCAGGCGGGACAGCACAGTGGCCTGGACAAGCAGCTGGGTGGAGTAGGCGGTCAAGAAAAGGGCGAATCCTCCTGATGTTGAAGAGAAGGAACCGACAGGAGCGTGCTGTCTGCAAGATGTAGTCGTTGAAGTCCAGCCTGTTGGTGACACCCAGGCTCTTCACAGATGTAGAGGAAGTTACTGTGGTGCCGTCAACATTAACTGAGAGCTCCTGAAGAGGAGAGAGCTTGGCCGGGATAAACAGTAGATCGGTCTTATCCAGGTTCAGCTTTAGGTAGTTGGAGGCCATCCATTTGGATTTAAATGATCAGTTTTTTATTAAGCAGCTTCAGGAGTTCATAACGAGTTGATCATTTGAATCAGCTGTGTTGGAGCAGGGAGAGATCTAAAACATGCAGGACAAGGGGTCCTCCAGGAAAGGTTTGATAAACGCTGCACTAGGGTGTGTTCACAGCCATAAAGATACAACTGGGATAGCAGAGAGTCCTATCACACCCAGTTGTGGAGACAAAAGGAGTACCAAGATAATAGAAATGTGTGCAACCAATCACTGCTCAGGACAGGACCAGATGTTCTCTTAACCCCCCAGAGCTTAGATGGCCTCACAGATTTGACTGTTTTAATTTACCATTCTACACATACCAAACAAGCATGAAGGAACGCACAACGTTCAGATCCGGTATTTTATCAGGAAGACTCCTGGGGACTCTGTTGTGCATAGCGTAGGGCAGGAATTTCCCAGGCCTTGCGATAATGAACAGGGTTCCTATGTACGTTCAATAGCAAGGGATATAAGTCATCATTATGCTCATGGAAAAAACTTGAATTGTTGGACACAGCAATGCAAGATTGCCCTATATTTTTTGTGACTAGTAGTTGGCTACTTTGAGCAGTCCAAACCCCTGCATTTTGTTAATTATGTAAATACTGAATTACTAGACTATTTAAGCTCAGAAAAAATACAGTGGGACCTTTACATCATTTAGTTAATTGCCACGAAAGAATTATTGAACCAATCATTACTGTATTTAATTAAGAGCACCTTTAATGGTTGTTTCCACAAATCCAACTTTGTTTAGAAATCATCCATTTTTAATGATTGTAAACTAATAAATAACCATCAGCTTCACATTAAAATAATCAGAATACCTTTCAGCCTATTACACTTTGTAACTGATGTTAATCGACTGCCAAGAGCACAAAGAGACTGGAAGAAATCCTGAAGCACAATCTAGTCGAAGTTATACGGAACACATTGCTTTACTTTAGCGGACTGGATTAATGTGCAGCTCAGTTGAATATTTCAAAACCAAGCAGTTGTATACATGGTAATATTTTTATAAACATGCAGGGTTACAAGAAATATAACCTGATTTTCATGTAAAATCTAATTTGTTTCTGACAGCTGTGCTCTTAATATCGCTGTGTAAGGCTAGTCTCTCCTTCCCTGCCCCACTGATGCTCTGAATGTGCTGTGATCCTGGCTGGCTCCACCCACCTAACTGCCCACCCACACTTGCACAAGAGAAGCGAGAGGGCCAGAGAGAAGCTGGAGACCAACACCTGAAAAAACACAGCCAGCTCCTTCTCACCTACACAGGCAGGGTTTTCATTACTTCCGTCACAACCCCTCCATAGTCTATCTATGCTGGGACCTGGATCACAGAGTATGGAACACTCATCAAGATTCCCAAACAAATGTTCAGTGCTGAAGAGCCAATCAAAGGTCACAAGACTGAAATCAGAGAAGGCCATTGCAGGTTTTCACAGTCAGTCTTTCTTATGCTTAGCAATGTTAAACGAACCTGATACATGTTACAAGACACGGATACGAGTAGTTAATCTTAATTCTCAATAATTACGTATAATAATGCTGTTTTAAACACAAAACATCTCTAGTGAACTTAACTGAATATCAAGACTACAGAACAAGGGAGGGGGGAGCCTAACAAAAAGAAAGGCGCCTTTTCTTCAGAGCCTTTATGGATTCCAGAGGAACCTATCTTTATAGGTTCGTTCATTTTGTTTTTCAAAGAGTCAAATCATGGTTGATATAAATACAAGTAGCGGGGTTTTAAATATTAGCATGCACATATGATATGATTTTGATCACTTTAAGACCACTAGAAAGTGTTACATTTGAATAGGACAGCCAGAGTTTAGCTGTATGCACCATGCAAATCCTGAGCCAATGGCCTTGTAAATGCATTGATTTGATGGCCTGTATGTCCATTATATAATATGTCCCCTTGGTTATTCTGTCCCATGTTTCCTCTCTGCGTAACATTTATGTAACTTGTGGTAATATACAGACCTGATATCTGGACGGTAACATTACAGAAATGTTTAACCATCATCTATAAAATCATTTGGATTTTTTTTTTCTGTAAACATGTACATTTACAGGTTTGTAGTTTCTTATTCATATGTAAAAGTGCACTGAGAACACAGAGTGGCAGAGGTTCTTGACTTTTAACCAGGAGGTTGCAGGATCAGACCTCAGGTTTGTCCAAGCTTTCATACCTTTACTCAAAGAAATTGTTCAGAATCCCTTCAATTGTGTCATTGTTTGTTTACTTCAGTTCCATTCCAAGATAGATCATTATGCGTGTTAAGGAAAAATATAACCCGTCAACGTTCCTTATTCGCAGTTAAGGGCAAACTGATTAAGACAGAGAGTCGGTAATGAATAGATAGCTGCTCCGATTCCCTTGTAAGGCACGAAGACTGAGCCGGGGCCCTGAGTTGCTTAAGTGAAGGATACAAACGAATAAAGAGTCAAATGTAGGCTATGCATGTTGGCTTTGATCAGAGGTTTCTACCAAGAAAATAATAATATGCGCTTTGTGAGGCCCCACCTGGGATTTGACTGCGTTGCGCAACATAGTAAAATACCTAACGCAGCTTCAGTACAACGCCAGTAGAGTGTTCGCAAATAAAGTAATTAAACTGCTGAATACTTCTTTAATATTCCTGAAACCATCATCACTATGGTATGCTCCTTGGTATCCGAGCTCCCGTTTGATCACTACAATGATTAATTTGGTGTGTCTGCGGGGAAAGCATTTATTTTTAGCTAACCCTATTATGTCATCTAGTTCATGACTCAATTTTTGTGACTGATGCGTAATTTGTGAAATGTGATAACCCTCACTTCACAAAATTCAAACACTCCCCCTAACAAATATTTTCAAAAACTCAGCTTTAACTCGGTTACCACCTTTTAACAAAACACATTAGCGGGGATTTTAATTCCCCACATTCAATAATGCTAACAAGCGATGGTTCCTTGGAAAAAGGGAGGTTCTTACGTTGCCACATCCCTGTTTAAAAAAAGATTCGAAAGATGTTTGCAGAATTGGGCCGTGTGTGCGGCAAGGGACCCTCAGTGGGCGCCAAATTCATAACCAAAGATAAATCCAGTCAAAAATCCTCCAGTTCGCATTGTGGAAATGTGTTTACTGAAGTAAAATGTGCATTTAACTAAAATATGAAAAATCAATGAACACCGTAAAAGTAAGCCGCCACTCCTCCCCTTGTCAAGCAATGGATGTTAGCTTGAAAACCAGACCCCACAGTGAAGTGCAGTAAAGACTGTTTTTGGAACAGCTAACGTTACACCTTAACGAAATATTATTATTATTACTATTATTTATTTATTTAATTAAACAATTTTAGAACCTCAAGGAGGGAGCTCTGCTCATTATTCGGTTATCTACTCAAAACACAATAGTAACTGAATTGTAACCTTAACATAATGTAAAACAATGTGGGGCATGCAACGAACTTGAATGACACCCACCAGACTGTAAGAACTGCAAGCTTATTCTGCTACCTGAATAACTATCTTATGCCATGTCTCCAGCACACAAAATAACAGTTGGGTGGAAAACCTAAAGAAGACACGAACCTAATTTAAAGTTACTAAGTCCTGGAACCGTTGCTAGCTTGGCGGGACAACACTTAAAGATAACTGACCTCTTTCAATTAGCCACCCACGTTTAGAGAAAATGCTTATTTTTAGAAGCTTGACTAGCTAAAATCTGCACAGAAGACTGTCCGTGATGACATGAAGGCACACAGAGCGAGGTGCCCATTTTCAAGAAGATGCAGCCAAGAGTCTTCTGAGATGTCAGAAGGCGTGTTGACCCCCCCAACCCCGGCCCCCCTCAAAATACCCATAGCTAGCTTGCTATACGGTATTAGCTGACTAGTGGGGTCGCCATTAAACACTGGCGATTTAACTTTATTGCAATCCCCAGACGCTGTCACCAACAGGCTAACGTTAGTGCGCATGTAACGGTAGCTAGATGATCATGGTTTTAGTGTTGTCGCTTATGAGGGGATTCGCGACAAACAGCTAGCTGGCTAACCTCGATCCCTATTTAGTGGAAGAAACAACTATGGTAGCTCACTTATTCTGAACCACAACCTTTACAACAATCATCATCAAGTAAAACAAAACGACCATGGAAGAATAACAACTTTAACTAGCTAGTGTTGTCAGACAACCAGTAGATTACTAGCTACCTTAACTGGTTGAGGTTTTAAGAACGCCTCAGGTCTCGCTAAGATTGTTCTCTGTTAGGCAGCAACCAAAGTTTCGTCTCCGATTCCACTTCTGCAACATGATCTGAAAAAGGATGCGCTACATGGGCTAGTCACTCGTAGTTTGCGCGCTAGTTGAACATGAGCGCTTACCTGTTTTCGACGGCAGTTGACTGTCTTCTTTCTGCACCTGAGTAATGATAGAACTTTCCATCTAATAAATGCACAGCCCTTCAAATTCCAATCCGATCCCCCCAAACGTAGGTCTTACAAGCTAGCTAGCGAGTTGGCTAGCTACCGTCAGTCTTTGGCAAATTATTTAAATTTCAAAGTTGTATTTTTCCTTGTCCGCTTCCTCGTTTTCTTGTCAACATGGGCGAGGCGACTAATATCACAAGGTTTTCTTGTTCTCTTATCCGTCTTCCTTTGATCCGCTGTATAAATGCGCACAGTACCCCCGTCGCTGTGAAAGACCTCGCTATTGCTCCAACATGGAGAATCCAGGCGAAAAAAGCAAAACAACCGAGGAAATGGGGCAAGGAGCGGTTTCAAGTTCCCCTTACTACTGATAAACAACTCCGTAAAACACGTTTTTGGAAGAGGAAATGGAAAACGGACTAGCTAGAAAAATCGCTTATACTGACATAAAGAGAGGTCGAGGGTCAAACGGGTTAAAAATGGCGTGTTTTGGTTGTTCGATGCTTTGTTTTTGCCCCTTTGGAGACTTTGAGGGCGCCTTGAAACTGCTGGTCGTCGCGGATTGGATCTCCTGGAAGTGGGAGTACCGGAGGCATTCTTCTCCACTCTGCACGCTCCATACTGAACACATTCCAGCGCTCGGTTTGTTGCGGGTTTTACCGTGCTGTGAGGGTAACCACTAGTCGATGTATGGATTATAATTGCAATTGTAGCCTGTGCGAGCGACTCTGTTACAAAAATATACAGTTTTTCTGTTTCGGGTGGATATGCATTCGTTCTTTATACCACTTTCACTTCGAATAAAATCATATTTGAAACAAACGGTTCACCCACGAATCCCATGCGCCATGACGTAGTATGATTGTGCATTGACAAAGTGATCACCATTTTGTGTCTGCAGCACGGAGGACAAAAGAATAAATTAACTGACTGCCGGTTTTTACGTTTGACAGTCTAGATGCCGTAAGGGTTTATTTCTGACATGCCACCATTACAGGAGCACTGAGTATGCCTGTGCGTTCTGTGATTTTGCAGATCAGTGAACTGAATTCATTGAAGCTGGTAAGATCCTATACAAAACAATAACAATTAATAAATAATTAATAATAAATGATCTTATCTCAATAAATATATTAAAATATGTAAATGATTGCCGTTTTGGTCAATTGCAATACAGTATAGTTCAGCTTTAATGCATTTTAAGTATATTTACAGTATATTCTTGGGTTGTACGACATATCTGTCAGTATTTTAACAACATTCGGTATTTCATTTTCGTATGTTTTTTGATCAATACATATTTATAAATTTTGTATACTTGGAGAACATTAAAGATACATTTTTGAAATGTATTTGTGTTGTTTTAAAATGTCAAAACAGAAAATAATTAAAATGAAAGCAAAGTGTTTACTTAATAAATCAAGTGAAAAAATAATTAAAAATGAATGGCCTAATTCAGATTACGCCATTAGGTCGAGTACACCATTTGCCACTAATGTTAATACATGAATGTTCTGAAGTTGTACAACCCAAACATGTATTTTAAAATATTTTTACAAAATCCTTGAAAGCATGAAATGTGATTGAATCATTGTAATTTTTTAACACTGTCCTCATTGCTTAGAGTTTGACTGGTTTGTAGTGTCTGTTTACATGTTCTGCAGTCATCTTGAGTGTCCCTTTCTGCACATGGTCCCTCTCATCCAGTTGTTGATGCTACCTACGCAAGCAATTCCTGGGCTTCTGCAGGTTTCTCCCTTCCCCTTTGGCCTTGTGATTCATTCACAGTTTTGCATCCCTTCCAGAAGTGACCAGTTTGCAAGCTCATTCCTGTGAATGATTTGTGATGATGCCCTTGCTTGTGCTATTCTGTCCATTTTTAGTAGTCAAATAACTTCACTATTTTATCGGTATCATCACACCAGCCTTAATCGCTTAGATCAGCCCCTGTATTAGTGTCTAATGCTTACATTTGTATTCTACAACTGAATTCCTGTAGCAATGTACAGACACACCGTGCTGCAATAGTTCCTTTTCCTACTTCATTCTGTACTTTTTTTTGCCTGGTACTTTTCAACTGTCTCTGTAATCCAACTGGTCAGATATCTGCAATTCCTTAACCAGTTCAAGCCTTGCTCATCCAAATTGAATCAAATCTTCAAAAGGTATATAGGTAAATAAGACACTTAAAATCTGCATGCTGACATGTTACTTTCATGGTTGACACACAGGCTATTTATAAACCTTGTGGCTTTTCTGGAAAACGGTATGACATCATGGAAGTTACTGCCCAAAAGTGGCCATTTTGCTTTGTTCTTTTTGTTTTATTTTTGATTTGCTAACATCAAACAACACAGCCCAGAGTGAACTTAAGGGTGCTTACAAGGTACCTGGGTGGGACCAATCAGACGATTGTCATGTCTTTCACCAGCACTGCAATACCAGTAAACCACAAGTAGCTGGAACCTGTATGAGGTCTGGGATATCCCCCCAGCTGCAGGTCTTAGAGTAGTGTTGGGGGCCAGGCGTCTTGGTGAGAGGGAAGCTGCAGCAATGCTACCTTTGCCCACCCACAGTGCCCTGCGCTACGGCTGCAGCTCCTCCAATCGGCACAGAGATCAAGAATTCATTCATTCATTCATTATTGGCTTTTAGCAGACGCTCTTATCCAGAGCGACTTACATAGGTTACACTTTTTTTTTTTTTTACAATGTTATCCATTTATACAGCTGGATATTTACTGAGGCAATTGTGGGTTAAGTACCTTGCCAAAGGGTACAACAGCAGTTCCCCAGAATTCCCCCCATACAACAGCGTGTGCAGGCAGGCTTTGGTTAAGGGGGGGGTTGGGGGGGGCAGGCGGGAGAGCCGTGGACGGAAATTGCAAGCGGCTTTCATGCATATTGCATCCTACCACTGCTTTTTCCCTCGTGTCAGGAGAATTCGGTAGCTCAAACCCACTCCAGTGTTTATCATTGCATGGAGGCTGACGCCGATCTCCCTTTGGCTATTATGGCTCCTACAGACATCTATTGTCATCACCTCCCCACCTCTTTCTCACTGCAGCCCCCTAGTTTTCCCCATCCTCTCTTATTGTTCCCATTCAGCAGTGATAGCAGAGGACTGTAAGAACCCCACCTGGTGTTGAAGATAAGGCCATACCCAAAAAGAACACATGCCCAGATACATCAGGGAAAAGGTGGTTGTGGTGGGGTGGGGTGGGGCGAGCAGGGGCTGATTCTTGCTGCCCCATTGGTCCAGAGAATGGAATTTAAGGAAACCTTATACCATTGTCACATGACCTTGGGTGGGCAACAGTGCCTGCTGGAATGGGAGCCTGGAGCGAAGAGACAGGTTAGGCTTTGGACGGGAAAAAGCGATCAGAGCAGGACCGGCAGGCGCAGTGTGATTCAGGAATCACACCCCCTCCATGTAAGTCACAAACAAGTCAGATTTAGTGAAATACTGTGGTGTAGCAGAAAGCAGCAGGGCTCATAACCCAGAAGTCAATCCACACTTGAGTCACTGCTGTCGTACCCTTGTGCAAGGTCGTAAATTCAAATAATCGCCTCATCAAAGATTCAGCTGTAAAATGGGTAAAATGCAATAATGATAAGCCACATAAACCACTCTAGACAGAAGTGTCTGCTCAGAAAAATACAATCTACATAGCGAGGAGAGGGTTGGTCCTATTGTGTGAGTGCTCCAGCTGTGGACCGAAGTTTAAGAGGGCTGCCCTGTGATGTGGGTTGACCTGATACCTACGATAGCTGTCTCTGCTCTTCAGCTCTTCCTCCTTGTTCTGGCGCGCGTTGTCAGGCTTGCTGTGCATTCCTCAGAGCTCAGGACCTGGTAGGCGCACAGCTGGTGCTGAGGCCCAGGGTCCATTTGAGGGGAGCCACTGGTGGCACACAGTTACACCCTAGCTGCTGGGGGACCATATGTCTGCATGTAGACCACAACACTTGTGATTTCAGGGGCTGGTAATACCACAGAAATAGGTACATCACAGAAATGAATGGAGCTGTCAGTCTTTTATATGAATTAGCAGTGTTCTCGGTGAGCAGGTGCCTCTCTAAGCAATGTTCCCTGTAAGCAGTGGTCTCTTTAAATAGTGTTCTCCTAAAGCATTGTTCTCCTCAAGCAGTCTTCGCTTTAAGAAATGTTCTTCTTACGCAGTTCTTTTTAAGAAGTGTTCTCACTGAAGAGGATCAAGAAGGTATGCATCAGCAACACGATTTGTATTGGTTACGGGAACAACAAATGTAAAATTGGCATTAAATGAAGGATAGCATCCAATGCTATGGTACCATGGATTCTTCTTACATTTACATTTACATTTATTTATTTAGCAGACGCTTTTATCCAAAGCGACGTACAAAAGTGCATACAGTAAGTATAGCGACAGTACAGGGACAGGATGTGTACAGTTCCACAATGAGACAGTAGTACAGCGCAATGAGTGCCAGTGTAAAGGCGATAACAATAAAATAAAACACAAAAAGCACACAGCAATTTATAACAGGACCGATGGGGGGGGGGATTGTGTGATAGGTCAGTCCAGGTAGAGTCTGAAGAGATATGTCTTCAGACCACGTCTGAAGGATTGGAGTGATGGAGCTGTCCGTAGCGGGACAGGGAGTTCGTTTCACCACTGGGGAGTGGTGTAGGAGAAACGCCTTTGCCTAGCGGAGCGAGAACCTCCCGCTTTGTCTGTGAAAGGAGCAAGACGTCCAGTTGCTGCTGAGCGCAGGGGCCGGGCAGGTGTGTAGGGCTGGATGAGGTCTTGGAGGTAGGTGGGGGATGTCCTGTTTACTGCAGAGAAGGCGAGGGCCAGCGTCTTGAATCTGATCCTGGCAGTGACAGGAAGACCGTGGAGGGATTTAAGCAGGGGAGTAACGTGAATTTGGGGAGGTTGAAGATTAGTCGGGCAGCTGCGTTCTGGATGAGCTACAGAGGCTGGGTGGTGCAGGCTGGGAGGCCTGCGAGGAGAGCGTTGCAGTAGTCCAAACGAGGGAGCACTGTGGCCTGGACAAGGAGCTGCGTGGCGTATGTTGTCAGGAACGGACGAATCCTCCTGATGTTGTGGAGGAGGAATCGGCAGCCCCGTGACATGCAAGCAATGTACTCCTTGAAGTCCAGGTTGCTGTCGAGGATGACGCCCAAGCTCTTTGCTGATCAAGAGGATGGTGATGGAGAGGTCTTGCAGGGGGGAAGGGCCGGCTGGGATGAAGAGCAGTTCTGTTTTTGAGGTTTCTTAAGGTTTGATCATAAATCTAAGATTTTTTTTACCCCTTTCTCATACCTTTCACAATAGCAATATGGGATGCACTGCTCAGGGAACCTGGCTCATAATCGTAGGATTGCAAGTTTGAATCCCAACTGGGCCACTGCTTTGTACCCTTGAGCAAGGTGCCCTGAATTGCCTCAGTAAACATCCAGCTTTGTAAATGGATGCTATGTAAGATAACCAAGGAATATGATGCCTTTTCAGCATAATTAGTTTAAATAATTTCTGTAACTGCTGCACTAAGTTTTGAAACAATATTTGAAAAAAAGTGAAAACTGTAACATTTGTTTTAAATTATTACACATGAGGATAAACCAGGAGTTATACAGGAAAGTAGGAATATTTTGTTTGGTCTACTACCAGTTTCAAACACAAATGATTCCAAATGTTTAATTTTGTCCCTACTCTGAGCTATCAGGATGGGCAGACTTACAATGTTCAGCAAATAGATTGGAAATGATAACAATAATCGTATCATTCTTTACAGTCAACACAATGGAAAGCAATTGCACTTTGGGTATAGAACTGAGCACAAGGTGACAGAGTGTTTAATTTTTTAACAAATACACAAAAAATACAGCAAGAAACGTTTCAATATTTTTGTCCAATAATTTCTATTTCATTTTTTGAAAACTGCAGTTGAGTACTGTAGAAAATGCACCACACAAGCCATTTGCTAAAATTGAACAAATAATTAATTTCATTCAAGGACTAAATAAAGCATTTGACTTTAAAAATATCTGGGAGAAATCATGACAGAAAATTAGAGTGACACTTCCAGTGTTGAATGCACAGGTTTCATTCAAAAGATACAAAATAAAAACAGAATTATTTCCATAAAATATGTGCCATCATTTTTTTTTTCCAAAATATTTACTGATCCTTGTAACAAACTGGGACTTTGTGGTTATTGAAAATTTTAGGCTGCTAGCTCCATTGAATGTGTATTATTACATTATTAGCGATTGAGACTTTTTTATGGCCAACTCCAGATCTAAGCTAAACTAAAATGGCAAAATTTCTTTGAGCTATTTCTGTGTGTTTGTGTGTGTTTAACACTCCATACATTAATACTCCGTATATTCTAAGTAGATTTATTCCTTCAGTCGCATTATTCTCCTGACTCTGTAAAATGCTCTCGGATGTTGACTGTTGCAAAGGCAGCATGATGATGCAATCTGTACAGAATGAGAAGTTTCACATTTCAAAACTGCTACTGCCAGCCTAAAAATATGGTGCAGAGTGTAGTCTTACACTAGGATATTCTCACTGTATTTCTGTGGTCTGGTCAGACAGTGCCCATCCCCATGATTATTTATCTTTCCCCCACACACCTCTCAGTAGGCTAATAATGATACGGTTTGATGTGACTGATATGAATTCTATACTCCTCAGTTTATTATGTTTTTGTTTGCAAATTAAAATACCTAATCATTAATTGCACTTTAACTGCAATGAATTTCCATTAAAAAATTGAAGAACATTAATTTCGTCTTTAAGTAATAGAATGGAATTCCAGAATCACTACACATGCACCTTAAATATCTCAAATTATATTATTATTGTTGTTATTATTGTTTTGTTAATAATAATAATAATAATAATAATAATAATAATAATAATAATAATATAAACTGTAACTTTTGTTTTACATATCTAAAATTTTATATTACAGCACTTGTTGTATAACTCCTTAATAACATAAAAAGGCTCTTTTTCTGCCCATTTTATGTTTTTAAACATTTCATTATATTCATCTGGTAAAAATCTGTTAAAGAGTTGCACACAAAGGAACTAGTTGAATCATTATCCCCTATCTACCTATCTGAAATGAATTAAGCCATTTAATATAAGGGTAAAATATAAGTAATCTTATATATAAGTATCAAATATAAGTATCTTTGTACAATGGCTTTTAAATACGTTCAATACTTTAATTACCTGACATATTTCACTATAGTTTCCAGACAGGGTAATTAAACCTCAACCAAATTAATATTATTGCTGTTCAGAGCTTTGCTAATGTATCTGTTTGTTTGGATTCTTTTCATGATATTTTCTTTTGGGATAGATAAGGGGAGAATGTATATACTGTCTGGAAAGAATAATATTCAATCTTAAAGTGAATTTCAGTTCAGATGATATTCAAATAACGAGGAATGAAAACAATAAAAAGGACAACAGAGGCAGAGCAAAATAAGGGTGTTCATAACATTGTATCATCATAACATTCAGACAACAAAATGTGTTCTCTGGATATTCTGGGCATATGCTATGTGCTCCATTTCTAAACAGAGCTTGCTATAATTTTTTTTATCTCTTTCTATATACAGGTTTGACATCTAAAAAAGTGCATTATATCTGCTTTGCAGCTTGGGTTTGGTGAAGTGCCTTGCTTAAGTGTACAAAACCTGCAAATGCATCCAGCAACCTCTGGGTTTTAAGCCCTACACTTTACTACAACATCATGGAAACAGATTTGGAACATGTATAAGAATGAACAAAAATGCATGCGGCTTTTAGATTATTTTCATGGCAAATATTATCAGCCATGCTAATAATCTACAGGCCATTAAAATATTATTTGCATGCCTATTCTTTATATTCTTCAGTCAATGTGCTTATCCTGGGCAACTTGCATTGCTTCCAATTTTAACTGTTATCTATCTATATAGCTAATACTTACGGATATAATTCAGATTAAGTACCTTGCCCAAGGGTACAACAGCAGTGCTTCAGTGAATTAAACAAGCAACCCCTGAGTTACAAGCCCTGCTCTTTCCTTCCCACTATACCTCCCAGTTGCCAGTCCTTCCACTGCAACAGGTGAGTTGAGTAGAAACTAATGAAAAACGCAGGGCTTATACTCAATGGTGGGACATGGTGTAATGTGAATGGACTGACACTGGTGTGCTAGTCTTCTTCATGGTGCTCACAGTATTCCTGAGCACATAGGACATACAAAGAAGGATTATTCTGGATTCCACAAATCCACAGTCATACCGTTCAGTGTTTGTGCAACACAGAGGAACTAGGTGAAATGGGAAAAAATAAAGCTATTTCTGCAGACCGGGTTTCACAGTGAGAAGACACGTAGAACTGCCTGACTGTCTGACTCTCTGTTGCGTCAAATAAGCCTGGTATTATTGCTGGAATCTGCTAGATTCTGGATCATTTACTTAATACATATACCTTTATGTTGTATGTTAAGTTCAAACAGTGTGTTATGCACCTAAAAAATCAATACAATTATTCATATTTGATGAACTTTTTCCTGCAATTACGCAATAAATCAACAATATGAATGGTAACAAAATAAACAGGAATTGGGGCAGAGAATCTGAAAATCAAAAATTAGTTTGTGAAAAACATTACAACTATTTTAAAATAGTAAATAAAAACTCAATATAAAAATACATATGATCTATAAAACAATGATTACACATTGAGATTTAATTAAAATGTATTAAGCAATGAAAAAGAGTCCACATAATCATCATCCCAACCGACACAGATAGCAATATTATTATTTACAAAAAATTATGTCTCAAGTGAAAGGCAACAATGGCTAGTTTTTTAAAAATATTAATTGAATAGTAACATATTTTGTTGTAAATGATTAGTGTAATAAGGTTATCGAGACTTCACCTCTCAGTCTGAACCGCCCAGCTGAACTGTGTTAATCTAGAATGTTTTCATATTAATTTTGGAAAATCTTGCTCCAACCCATGCAAACTCCACTACACTGGAGAGTCAGAGGGCCAGGCAGTGTGTGAACCACACCCAAAAACACCCTCAGCAAAATTAACAACAGAGAAGAAACACCATAGTGGTTTACATAATGCATTCCATTAGAATCACTGCAGATAAGATAGTCGTGTGAAGGTAGTAAAGAGAGAAACAGAGATTACACACACCAAAAAATCAGATTGCCTGAGAAAAGTGTTTTTATTTTGTGTTTCCTTTTTTTTGGCCTCACTTCAATTCACTTCTCAGAGTAGAAGGCTGTAGAAAAGCATTTCAAGGGTGAGTCAATGTGATGAATTCAGAGAAGGCATTTTACTCTGTGATCACCACAGGTGTTTTTTTCAGCTGTTTGGTCACATTCTTTAGCTCTTTATTGGTTCTCATGAGCCAGGTCCTGTTCAGTTTCTTTTCTGTTCATATGGCTGCTCAAAACAGTTACCCTACGATTTCATATCATGTGTGCAATACCTGATGTCACCCTGATATGACCAGGCGATATGCACATGCTGTTTGCTAATAAACTTATTAAAAGGTGGTTGTGAAATTATGTGTCACAAATATGACTAATGTACATTTTCAAAACTGGAGAGAAGTCTTCACTAGGGTGAAAGTAGACAAAATATATGTCTGGCTCCCATACGTGCTGGCTCCCATAAATTTTTCCAGTCATGCATACCATACACCAAAACACATGGAGAATGGCTATTTGTCATTTTGTGCACCTCAATCACATCCAACCAGTCATCTTTGCTAGCAGCTGAGGCTGCATATAAGTAAGACACAGAGTGAGGGCAGTCCTGGATCACGTGACTTGCAGGAAGCAGTCTCTCCCCCTCCCTCCAGCCATGCCCCTGTGTGGCCTCTGCCATGAGGCCGCGTTTCCAGGAAAGGGGCCTACTCGACAGGCTGTGAGGCCTAGACAGGGAGGGACCCACTCATTCAGAAAAACAAAAACATGAAGGTGAAAGAGAGCAAGAGAGAGGGAGGTGGGAGAGAATGAGAGAGAGGGAGGGAGAGGAAGAGAGGGAGGGAGGGAGGGAGGGAAGAGACAGTGAGGCGGGAAAACTCGCCCCTCTTACATAATCCATTTTACCCACCCTTAGCTTTATCAAGAGCGAATTCTCTGCCATCACAGAAAAAAGTCTAATGTTTACGGCAGTGTAGCATACTGGTTCAGGAGTGGGACTTGTAACCAAAAGGGTGAGGTTGCTGCTTCAATTCCCTGCTGGGGCACTGCTGTTGTACCATTGGGCAAGGTAGGCATACTTAATCTACAACTGAGGAATAAATATCCAGTTGTATAAATGGATAACATAATGTAAAAAACTGTAACTGATGTAAGTTGCTCTGGATAAGAGTGTGTGCTAAATGCCAATTACGTAATGTTTACATGCTGCTCCATCAGTGAACACTATACAAAATTGTTAAAAAGTTCAATTGCTTGCGTGCTAGCACTCATAGAGGATTTTGTGCAGTTTTGACAAAACCCAATCAATGTCACTATAAATTGTGCTTGCGTGTACAATCTTCTAACACGGGTGTTTACACGTTCAAAATTCATTTACGTCATGAACATACTGTATCCCAGAACAGGTATGTAATGCTTGAGGCTATATGCACACTGTGATAAACAGTCTCGACTTTTGACTTCAGTCTAGTGTGCCCCCCTGTGGCAGACATACAAAGTGCTCCTGCACCAAATGGCTTCCACGGAAATAAAAATGTAAAATGCCCGGTCCTCCAAGCGTCGGTATATCTATGCTCCTCGGCTAAAACAGTGCGGTATTCACTTATGTTTGACATTATCAGAGAGTTGCATGTTAATGGGAACGGAAATATTCAGCCTATAGAGAACAACACCTCGTTGCTGACGGCTTTATTCGGGTAGACCGACAAAGCACAGACACAGTATACATATAAACGGTATAAATGGTGATATAAGCTAAGTGTTATAACTGACTAGCTGTATCTGCTGCTGTAGCCTGACACTAATAGTGTCGTATCTGAAACAATGATAAAAGATTGCTTGTAATGCCTAATACCCATGATACCCACAATTAATAATTCTACACATCATGATGACATTGCATTACTGTAATGTTGCGCCGACACCGCCTCGTCACGTGGTACAAAATACAATGATGCAGGAAGGAAGCGACTAGTTTATCCCAGACGGCGATCTGTCACCGGCAGTATCACCTGTGAGGGGAAGACGAAGCATCAGCGGGAACTGTAAAGGTATATTCCTATGATTACTGTTAGAAATATACGTTGTTTCCTAAGGCGTACTATGCATAACTGTTTTAAAGATCTAGAAAACTGTCATTCAGGTCATTCATTTCAGTTTTCTAATGGCAGCTACCTTCGGGAAAAAGCCAGTTGACTAGGTAGTTGTAAAGGTCACTCTTGTAAAGATGCTCGTTGGAACAGAGTATTACTAGTGTGAAATCAAGTTGAGCAGAACGTCTTTGTCATTTTGTTGTTTTCCGTTTCGAGATATGCGCATTTTCAACTTATAAGTTGTATGATTGGAACATCTTTAACACACGGAACAAGTGAAATCAGTCTAATGTTACGTTTTTCATTAGTCAAAACAATGTGAGTATATCTCAGTACATACTTCTTCAAAGCTAAAGATAGGGCGAGTTGCTCAGGATCCACGCGCATTCGCTTCTGGTATCAAGTTTTTTATTTTAAATTCAACTTCTTTACATAAATTCTGGGGCCTAGGCCGAATATTTGATGTATATATATATATGTGTGTGTGTGTGTGTGTGTGTAAATGATAAACATATATTCGATCTAATCTGGGCACCGGTCTTCGTCAGAGGGCATAACGTGCTCATTGTTAGTTGATGTGGATTATGTAATTAATTCAATTAGCCAGCTTCTTAAAATGTATTGTCTCCTGTTACAGCCGTCATCATGGCTTCCAACAAAAACTGGTCCTCTTACGATGAAGGGAACGAATCCAAGTTCATGAGGAAGGCAAAGGAGTCTCCCTTCGTGCCGATAGGTAGGCACCAAACCTCACCTGTTTGTCACTTTGGCACAAAATAGAGTTGAATTAGCTGCCTGTACCTTAGGTTTTTTATGACAGTATGTTTGAATTGGTAGTGAAGGTCTTTTCGAGGCTAACTGATATGATGTTTGTGGAATGACTCATTTCATGAATTACCTTTTATTTACAGTATGTACTTCCTCCTGGTTGTCACTGTCATCTTGGTGGCTTTTATCTGTATCATATACGGACTTGGCATTGCGTTAATACGTTGTCTCCAAATTGTATGTCTTCCAGCTGTTGAGTCCTTCAGTCAGCAGTCCTCATTGCTCTGTGTGTAATGGTATGTTCCTGACTGTAACGGCCTCTTACAGGTATGGCTGGGTTTGTGGCAGTGGTTGCATATGGCCTGATGAAGCTCAAAACAAGGGGCGACACCAAAATGTCTGTGCATCTCATTCACATGCGTGTGGGGGCTCAGGGCTTTGTGGTTGGTGCCATGACACTGGGTAAGTTTGTGGATTATTCATATTTGTACTGTAACATGGGCAGGCAAGTAGTGGTCTGATGGTGTCCTTTTTATTTGCATATCATTGCATCTGTAAGACAGAGGCCAGAATGGTGGGTGACATATTTCTTTGGTTGTAGTCCTGGGTGTGTCTCATTTTACATTCCATTGGAATGGCATTTAACTTACTGTTTCCACGACAGTATGTATGATCTGCTGCAGTCATGCATTTGATAGCTTGCTCTGCATATAATGTTTGGATGTGGTAAGAAAGAGATTTTTTTCCCAAATGTACTTTGTGTAGCCAGTGCTTGTTTAGGTTAGGGATGGTCTTTCCTACAGACATGGCTCTGGAAATTGCTACTTTTGTGCTAACATTCCTCATTCCTGTCCATTTCAGGTGTCATGTATTCCATGTACAGAGAATACCTGGCCCCAAAGGACCCTGGGAAGTAAGTGACACGGTCTCCATTTCCAGAACCACTTCCTGGTTGCGGTATCTCCATTCCTCTCCGTGACCAAACCACTGAGACCTTAGTTCCACCTTTGCAATGGCTACTCCTTTTTCCTAAACTTGTAACCCTAGCCACCTCAGTAGATTATCTTGAGATTTTGCTGTTTGTGAGAAATCCAGGAATCCGTTAAGCGCCCATGTTTTAATGTTGGTTTCGTTCCTCATGGAATACAGATAGATACAGACATTGCAAAGGTTGCATTAACATGCACAGGCACTGAAACTACTGCTGCTTCTTTCAGGGCTCGGTTGACAGGTTTCTGATTCTTTTGAATGATTTACACAAGAAGCTAAAGACAGCAAACACCATCATCATGTGGTTCTAGCCTGTGTGCCACCTCATATTGAGGTGATTTTATAAGTAAATACTGTTTTAGTCTGTAAGCACTGTGAACATTAAACTGATTTTTTTTGTTAACTTAGTATCTGAAAGCAAAATATGAGAAAATTTGGTCTTTTTATATAAATACAAGTAGTCTTCTATTTTCTTTTTTGGCATGAGTAGTCAGGCTTTACAAAAGTTTGGTTTTTGGCACCAATTATTAAAGAGTGGAAATGTCTCATTGGTACATCTTGTGTAACCCTCTTGTGTATAAGCACAATCATGTACAGATAATAAAGTTATTCTCAAAACCATACAACCGTTAAACTTACTTTTTTTCTATCCTGGCATTCTTCAGACTCTTGTACATTACATTACATTAGTGTCATTTAGCAGATGCTCTTCTCCAGAGTGACTTATATAGGTCACAATTTTTACATGGTATCCATTTATACAGCTGGATATTTCTGGATTAGGTACCTTGCTCACAGGTACAGCAGCAGTGTCCCAGAAGGGGGGGGGTAATTTTAGTAGTACTTATTTTTGTTATACAGTGATGTGCTTAGCCATAAAAAAAAACCTTGCATGACAAGAAGTGGACAGTGTTCCCTTACATTTATTGAGAATGTCAAAACATTTGACAAGTGAACAGTATTTTCTTAAATGTATTGACAACATGGAAAGTTCAATTCACATTTCTTTTTGAGGTTGACTGTCCTAAAACCCTAAAACCCACAACCACAAAGTTTAACAGAAACAGGTTCAGAAATTCTCATGTGCTCTGTTGTAGAGATGAAACGGTATGAAAATTTAATATCACGATTATAGTGACCAAAATTATCAAGGTTATCAGTATTATCGCGGTATTGTTAAAATGTGCTGAAAATGTTCAAAAAGTACTGATACACAAACTGAAATCATTTCACCAAGTTTTATATTGAAAACCACAAATAAAATTAGCAGCACTATGCAGTTTTTATTTGCATAAACATTAAAATAATAACAGCCAATGAATTCTTCAATAGTCTACTATGTCTTTTATAGATGACATTGCTTTCTCAGGCTTCAAAAACACTCTAAAATGAAGTGCAGATACGTAATTTTAAATGCAAAACTTAAGCTACCTGGTCCAACATTCCCATGCACGGCTCCAGTTGCTTCAATGACCTTGTAAGGAAGACGTGAATTTCCGAGTGAGGACGCTAAGGATGCTTTATTCGCAAATCAAGCGCAAAGGGAAGAGTCGAGTCTGCTTGTGCATGTTGTTTTCTAAAAATCTTGGTATAATATAGGCTCATTTGTAGGTCATTCCATAATATCATGATAATGCTGAAGAGGGCAAATTAAATAGAAGTGTTTTCCAATGTTTAGTTCCCCCTGACAGCAAAGTAGTCTAATTGACTCAAGACTTCGTAAGAGTTCAACTATTTACTGAACTTCAGACAAACACAAATAATGCTGCCACATCGTAGTTACGCTGGAAAATTCATAGAGAAGGAGGAAATAAACTGGTCTAAACAGTGTTGTTTCAAGAATATGCAAATGCAAACGTACACGGAATTCATTCTTGATAGCAAATTAGTCCTCTTTGAAGGCTGAAAAATCTCCGGAGCTGTCACTGCCTTCCGCCATGTTTTCACTGACACAAAACAAACCCACGTTGCATGCTGCGCCTGCGCGTCTGTGTCTGGGAGACTTGATAACTGGTCGATGCTAAACAGTATTTAACGTGAGTTTTTCAAAGCGCGGTAATCAACCGCGGTTTTAATGATAATTCAAATTTGAAACGGTAACGTCGGGAATTTTACCGCGGTTTACCGTGAAACCGGTTACCGTTTCATCCCTACTCTGTTGTAAGTGCTGGTGACTGATTTTGCAGCCTTGACCATTGATTGGGATGGCTCCCACTTGAAGCATGAAAATGAATATATTATACATAAATAAGATCATTTGAGCTGAGCTGTTGTTGACAGCCGTGGTCTTCTTTAGAAAACAACAATTAGCAGCTAATGTTAACTACTAGGCATGTCCAGGTGTTTGTCTGGTACCGTATGTTTTATCATGTTTTTAAGCATAAAACGATGTAAATAAGTGCTTGCTAACCTTGCTCGACGTAGGCCAGCTCTACACCTAACGAATTCATAAAATTAGACAAATGACCATTGTACTTGTTCCTGCAGCCTTGCTCCACTCATGCTCAGCGGTTAGTTGCTCGACCACAAAATCATTGTGATTGGTTGCTCCACCGGAACGCACATTGCAATGATTTGCTGTTGCACGCACTGCTGTTCCTTCGCTAAAAAATCACAAATTTTACATCGGAGGAAGCGAAGACGAAAAAGTTAGCGTGAGAAAAGGCATGTGTGGCGTGAGAGCATGAGATCTGAGTCAACTGCGTGAGTCTCACGCTCAATGCGTGAGAGTTGGCAGCCCTGGCTATACTGCAGCCCCTATGAACGTATGTCACATTCTTACTTCTTACTTATTCTATTACTTCTTACTACTTCTACCACTACTTTCTTACAGCCTTTTTTTTACAGATTACTGACTCATGTGAGACAAATTTCCTTACACACCCCTCAGACAGTTTTGAATTTCAGGTTCCCCTTACATTAGGCAACATTGAAAGCTGGCCAAATTAAATGTAGGACGAATGGGGCTGCTAATATTGTTTGGAATTATTGGTTCATTTCATTGAACAGTTATTCTGAGGAAATACAACAATATGTCTCTTTACACAAGTGTGTGTAGAGCAGCGTTTCTCAACCCGTGGGTCGCGACCCAAATTTGGGTCGTGGCAAGTTCTGAAAGGGTCGCGAGCCCGAGTTGGAAATGTAAACATTTTAAAACCAGCCAGCTCCTAAATGCTGACCCACGATCAGATTTCCCCGCCCCAATCCTAACATTCACCCATATAAACAGATCCTGGATCTGCAGTTGTTTAGCGCAAAACTACTGAACACTCAACCAGTCAAATAAGTCTACCCCCAGAGTTTAATTTCAAATGCACTGGCACGCACGTCCATTCAGATTTGTTTGACACGCGTTGATTGGCGTTATCTAGCTTAACTAGGAAAATGGATAAATTCTTGAAATCTGCTGGAAAACCTCCTTCCGGACCAAGCAGCACCAGCTGGGGGAATGTTCCTCCGAACCTAAGAGACAATATAAAAGGACATATGACCCGGATTTTCTCAAGTATGGATTTACCTACACTGTTAAACATGGTGAGCACAAGCCTTTGTGTGTCTTGTGCAATGAACTGGTTGCTAACGAAAGGTTGAAGCCTTCGAAGTTACAGAGGCATTGAGAATCAAAACATGCCAGCTACAAAGATAAGCCTCTGGACTTTTTTAAACGTAAGAGCCAAAATGTTGAGGCTTCCCAAAAGACCTTTAAACGTACATGTACAGTACAGGAGCAGGTACTCCGTGTTTCCTATCTGGTTTCGCATCGAATTGCTAAGTGTAAAAAGGCCCATACTGTTGCAGAAGAACTTATCCTTCCTTGTGCGATCGACATGTGCACCGAACTCTTAGGTGAGTCAGAAGCTGAGTTCCCTTGTCAAACGATACAGTTAATCGGAGGGTCTGTGACATGTCTGATGACATTAAGCACCAGATAACCGAGCGTCTCTCAGCTAGCGACTGTTTCGCTTTACAACTCTATGAATCCACCGACGTGGCTAACCATGCAATTCTGCTGGTGTGCGGCATGCGTGGAATGATGACTTTGAAGGGCAGTTTTTTTTTGTTTTTCGTTTTTGCCGAAATCCACCACTGCAGCAGAGATTTTTTTTCCGCATTTGATAGATACTTGAATTCAGTGGGGCTGAGCTGGACAAAGTGTATTGCCGTGACAACGGACGGAGCAGCCTCGATGACAGGCAAACATTCAGGGGTTGTGAAAAAAAAATCAGGATGTTGCTGCACCGAACGCAACGTGGAACCACTGTCTTTTACGCAGAGAAGCATTAGCTGCTAAAGACATGGTACCGGAGCTTCACGAAACACTGCGAGAGGTGGTGAAAGTTGTTAATTACATCAATCATAGCGCCAAGAATGCAAGGTGTTTTCAAGCTTTTTGTCAAGAGATGGGGAGTGGGCACGAACAACTGCTCTATCACGCTGAGGTCCGCTGGCTCTCCAGGGGCAAAGGGTTACCCGAGTTTACGAGCTTAGAAGCGAGTTGGCAGCTTTTCTTGCGGAAAAGAAATCAGATCTAATAGAATATTTTAACGATGACCTGTGGATTGCTCGTCTTTCTTATCTTGCGGACATTTTTGATTATTTGAATACACAACGTGTCATTACAAGGGAGAGGGCATAATCGATTTGAGCAAACTGACACAAAATCAATGCCTTCAAAAAAAAAAAAAAAAAAAGTTGACGGTGGACCAACCATGTTACCAACGGCAGGCTGGACAGTTACCGAATGTGTGCCATGAGGCGTAAAAAAAACCTGACAGATTCAGACAGCTCAGTGCTGAGAAGGGTGATCAGTGACCATTTGGAGAAACTGCACGCGCGGTTTTGCGATTACTTTTACATTACATTTACATTTATTCATTTGACAGACGCTTTTATCCAAAGCGACGTACAAAAGTGCACATAGTGGGCAAACAACAGGCACAAGCCACTATTCCTGAAGAGGAGAACGTGCTGGCCCAAGAGTGGATAAGGGAGCCATTCGGAGTTGACGTGGAAACCGTGATTTTGTCATCTGAGGAATAACCTCAACTGGTTGAGTTATCATGCGATCGTGGTGGTCTTCAAAATAAGCTCTCAGAATTGAGTCTCCCTCAGTTCTGGTGCAGCGTTGCAAGCGAGTATCCTGCTCTTGCTAACCATGCAATCAGAGTGCTTTTGCCTTTCAGTACCACATATTTCTGCGAGGCTGGCTTCTCTGCTCTCACCCAGCTAAAGAACAAAAGCAGAAACAAACTGAATGTTGATCATGACCTCCGGATTGCACTGTCTTCAGTTACCCCAAATTTTGACAGACTTATTAAAAGGAGGAAGCTCCAGGTTTCTCATTAAGAAGAATTGGATCATAAAATCTAAGTTGACAATTAAATTTCATAATTAATATTAAATTATGTGAACCCATTTTTCTCCTACTTAAAAATGTTAGAATGGCTTATTTAAGATCAGAAACAATCACATTTTTTCAATTGTCAAATTGTAGTTGGCATGATGTAGAATTTGAGAGCTGGCTAGTTTTACTACTTTATTTAGTTTTACTACTTTACTATATAAGGTCGTGACTGAACTGGCATGTTAAAAATTGGGACACGGTGCAAAATAGGTTGAGAATCACTGGTGTAGAGTACTACTGACAAAAAAGATCAGGTGTCCTTCTATGGAATGCTCTTGTGGCACAAACCGGAGGCAAGTTATTTTCAGATACTTGACAATTCCATACGTACAGCAATATTGTCACAGATTAATTACATGCTGTTAAATGTATCAGTACATAAATAGGGACAATGATGTAATAAGGGCGTGAAATCAGCAAAGCTAACATCTCAGCAAAAAAAACATCTCTGTAAACCAAATTAATTTTAACATCACAAAAAATATGCAGGAAGAAATATCTGCAATAAAACCTTATCACAGATCTCATATCACTTGATATTTACACATAGTTTAAGATGATGTGGGTGCCATAACCATATTGTGCAATACACTTTTGTACTGTACAAAATTGTGTGGGGATGGGTAGTTAATCACACAAGGAAACAGCAAAAATCCATTGAATCGTTTTGATGCAAAAAAATTGTAAAATTCTAGAGATCAATTTTTAGCAACTTATTTTTGGATGTCATGCACACAAGAGGGCTAAACAAGGTTTTCATTATCTTATTTGCATTTAGAATACATAAACAATATATTCCTAATTCCACTACTTCAGATACTGACCAGAGTACCTAATGAAATGTCATTCCATGTTCATAATTTAAGTTGATTCAACAGATTCATTAGTTTATAGTGCTAAAACATCTATCATGATAGCACTAAATATGAAACCCAGGTCATTGCCCTCTATAGAGAGCCATAACAGCCTACACAGCAAAACATGAACAAATGTATATAAATGTCTATCATGTAAAATGCTTTTTCAAAAAAAAATGCAGAGATGAGAACTGAACTCCTTACCAGAGGGGTGTAAAATAACACCTCAGATACTGGGGTTTGCTAAGCAAACAAACACTGTGACATAGGATAAATAATGACTGGGTGTGATGACACATCTGTAATCTTTCCCATTTTTTTTAAACGGCACTTGGTGGCAATGCATGTCAGCCTCTTTGGAGATAGAAGAGCTTTCAAGTACACCTACTGAACGGGACACAATACAAAGTACAAAAATACAGTTAAAAATATTTAGTCCAAAAAAAATAATATACCGGAAACAATTCCATTTCATAAGGTGTACCTATTTTCCAGATGAAGTTTCGTACTGTAATTTAGTGTAGAGGTTGCAGGATGCCTTTTAAAAAATGCCTTGCAACCTGTAATAGTGCATCAACATAATACAAGCAATCATATATTTTATAATATATAAATATATATTATCTGTCAGTTATAATAAAATGAAAAAAAACTTCATGAATAGAATTTGTTTTTTCAGTTTATAATGACCTGTCACTTGTAATCTTAGAGCTGTGTCCTTTTAATTCAATTGCTGTCCAGAGCTGATTTTTCCTGTGGGAATGTGGAGCTGGAAAGTGTCTAGTGCAGAAGGGCACTTACGTTACACATGCTTTAAGAGAAAATGCTAATGGCTCTGTTACAAATGGTCCAATCATGAGGGGAGAATGAGGAGAGACAACGTGCTCCTCCCTAACTGCCTACATCTGCTTCCCTCATCTCTCCACACACGCCTCGCTGTCCATGTTGTTCAGCAGGTAAATGTCCGTGTGACTCGTCAGGCTCAGCCGCATCTGAGAGAGAAGGGGAAATGGGGAGAGGGAGAAAGAGAGAGTGTGTGTGGGAGAGAGATGAGGAGAAAGAGTGAGTGTATGGGAGAGAGATGGGAGAGAGAGGATGGGAGAGAAAGAGAGACAAACAGATGGGGAGAGAGAAAGACGCTATTAACTAATGATCTGTTTTGATCGGTTTATGCCTTTAAAAAAGTCATTTTAGAATGCCTCCCTGTATATTATTGCATATGATCCTATGAAGAGGACATCCTCCAAATCTTAAAATGCAAAACAAAAAAAAATTCAATCTCACTGACAACAGAAAATGTGTGTTGCATCAGGGTCTTTAACTTCAACACCAGTGAGCCCATTTGTTTGTAAATCAGCAATGCAGCCTGAAATATTCTAATGTGCACCTCATCATTTTACAGTACCTACACTTTCCAATTTTTGGAATATTCATTCAAAGATTTTACACATAAAACTTCATCCCTCTGCACTGTGAATAAGACCCTTATTCAACCTGAAGACACCACAGGTATCCTCAGCTTTGAAAGAGTTTTAACAACTTTAAGTTTGAATAGGATTCTGGAGTGAACTGAGCATTAAAATAAAAAAATAAAAAAATAAAGAAGAAAACACACTCATGGATTTTTACACTTTTGTGTTTCTGGTCCCATGCATGCAGGTGCTGCGATCACCCTTAAACTGAACCCCATAGTGTTGCAATGGAGCGGCCTAACCTGCAGCGGTTAGGCTCCCATGTGCAACATCATATCAAAGGACACTTCTGAATGAGCAAAGGGCTAAATAAATGAGAGAGGTATCGGTGGTGGCAGAGGATACCGGAATTGAACAGCGATGGCAGGTTTACTTACTGCATGGATATCCTGAGCAATAGGCAGAGAAGGCTTGCAACACAAATAAACACAACAACACCTTCATTGTAACAGAGGTCAAAGGTCAAAGTCTTGTCACATAAATCAATTTAACTGAGTGTTATCAACTTCTTTTACAAGTTTCAGGAAGCACACTTCTTCCAGAGATTGAGACAGATGGGGAGAGACAGAGAGAGAGGAGTAGGGAGGGAGGGAGAAGAAAATGAGAGAATATTCTAATGA
This sequence comes from Megalops atlanticus, assembly GCA_019176425.1. Lineage (NCBI taxonomy): Eukaryota > Metazoa > Chordata > Actinopteri > Elopiformes > Megalopidae > Megalops > Megalops atlanticus. Next base: position 3,696,219 of record CM032879.1, on the reverse strand, counting down.
TTTTACTGGCTCACTGCTGACTAGGGGTGCAACAAATAATCGACGTAGTCGACTAAAATCGATGACCAAATTAGTTGCCAACGGAGTTAATTGTCGATTAGTTGGGTGACGTCATCACGTGTTTTTCGTGCTGACTCGGAATGCTCAGACATGTAGCCTAAGCTACGTTCCTTTACTGGAGTGAACAACAGAGATGGCAACACCTTCACGACCAAAGACCTCAAAAGTGTGGCAGCATTTCACTCTTAACCCTTTCGCACGTTACTTATTTTTTTATGCTATGTAGCGCGCGTTACGTTACATGGTTTGTTATGTTTTCATTAGCATTATTAAGTTTCTCATAGTTTTCAGTTAGCATTTGCTACATTTTTTAACATTAAATCGCTGTCTCCTCAAAGTTAAAATTAGCTAGAATTTTTCCAATCTAGTGTTCTAATCGCACCAGTTTTAGCATACATGTTAAACGGCTAATCACACCGGTGTGACCGTACGTGCGAAAGGGGTTAACTCTGCCAAGAAGGTTGTGAACTGTAACATTTGCAAACCTGACCTTGCCTGGCATGGGAGCACATCAGTTATGCTCAAGCATCTGAAGAGGTGGCACGTTGGCTCTCTGGATGATGAAGACTCGTCTCGTTAAGTTAGTTAGCTAGCTAGTAGAGCTAATGTTAATGTTAAAAACCATGTTACTTCGCGTTATGAGCTGTAACGTTTTCTATTTTGAAAATTTCTCTTAATCAATAAATAATGATGTTGAACATACAGTGTAGCAGATAATAACCTATTACTCACAACGATCCTGTTCACATTCCAAATGTGCCCTAACTTTACAATGTTAAACCAGAGCTTGTGTGCTATTTAGAAATTCTCTGCTTAAATGTTGCATTGTTGTCATGGTAACGTTAATGGCTGGAGATAGTGTTGCTGCCGAGTGCACAAGTTTAGAGAAAACCGGAGAATTTGATACTTTCTAAATCGCGAAAGATTTCTACAACTCGTGTCGTCATGCGTGCGTGCCCAACGTGGCTTGCATTCGAATTAATTCGAACAAGTTACGGATTTGTTCATCTCATAATGCTACCATGGATGGCTTTCATCAAAGGAAGCAGACTTGTACTCCCCAGCAAGCAACTGCCCTCACCGAATTAGTCCTAGTGACCATTCATGAAAAGACGTATTTTTGAATGAAGTTCTCATCTTTATTGTCTTTACTGGTGGTTAGCATATGCCTAAAACAACCTCAAGCTAAATTTAAAAGCCGATAGATAAATAAGAGCCATTGCATACTTGTGCGATTCATAATCTGAATAGTCGATTATTTGTTTCAATAACAGATTATTCGACTATCAAAATAGTCGTTAGTTGCAGCCCTACTGCTGACCAGGTGATGCATTCAGAGCTTGATTCATACCTCCTGTGATTCATACTCAAGTGCTGTATGATATGTGCCTCTCTGAACTGAGTGTGTGAGTACAGTAACACTGTGGCACAGCTGTGACTCACTGACCACCACACAAAACAGCATAACACAAAGACACTTGGATTCATCTAACTGTTTTGCCTTTATTTCTTTTACATTTTTTTGATTGGTCGATGAAGTAAAAGACAACAATGTTGCACATCTTCCCTGTGCCATGTTCAAGAACGGCCCTTGTGTGGTTCTTAAAGTTCAGCTGAGCTGCAAGAGCCTTGCTGGTGCAGTCACACCCATCAAACAATACAGACAGAAGGACAAATACGACCAAAGCTTTGATGGCTTAAGGCCAAACATCTTTTTAACTAGATTTAACTGACAGAAAATACGCAATCTGCAGTATCACCCAGAATCAATATGTTTAAGAATTTTAAAGAGCTTAACATAACTGAACATCATGTCCAAAAAAATATGGGTTGAAAATGTATATTTTATCTATTACATTGGAAGAATAAGGAAATCACAGTTCCATTTTTGTATAGTTGAATTAATACATATTCTCTTATGTGCAGAGAGGCAATAAAACTGAGTTAAAAAACAGTTACAACAGTACTTCTGGGTGATTGATTAGAACTGCTACAAGGTTTTAAACAAGTCAAAGCTGTTCCAGTCTCTTCAAGTCCTTTCTGAATATTAACAGTGATAATTTGTGCTTGTGAAAGTAGAGTAGGAAAATGATACAGTCTTGGCTCAGCTACCTAAAGTACCCATTCAGTTCCAGTGCTTAAAATGACCCAAACATCAGCTTTGTTAATGAGAATGCTACACAGTAACGGAAAATAACGGAAATCAAACTCAAGTATAATGTTATAACGGAAAGCTTCACAATGTGCAGTGATGTCAAGAGGCGCATGCACATACAGACAATCGTGACCTGGTTTAATGAAACCTGCGCTTGAAAATAAATTAAAAATAACAGGTAAATTGGGAGAGTCCTTCAGAAACCCTACAAGTGCATGAAGGTAGGATGGTTGAGTTACTAGGTGGCTCTATGGTGCAGAGTCACCCTCTGTCACATTGGAATGAATGTACCAGCCCTTCCCTCTTTTCTACTGCAGTACCACCTGAGGCCTCAGCCAAAGAGACTCCTGCACATGATCTGTCATTGATTCGCACCGTTGCTGTGGTTTCTGACATCAAGCTTGTTTCAATATGTTTAGCGTTCCACCAGTAAGTCAACATTAAAAAAAAAAACAAAAACAGGAAGACTTCTGGCTTATTCTAGGAGAGGTTATCAACGACAGGCTCAGTTTCCAAATCCAATTAAGAAATGACATGATGATGTCAATAATAATCATAATAAAATATTCTATAGTAAAAAACACTGGTGGGTCTGCAATGTCCTGCACCAATGGTGTGCGAATTAAAATACTTGTGTGCGACGCAGAGGGAAGGGACAACAAAAACACATAATACCAAATATTTCACATTTAAACTGAGAATTTGAGATTCATTACATCTGACTAACCAGCTTACAACCTGGTAAACAGCTTCATGTTATTGGACACCGGGTCATGGCATACAGTAAGCATCAAACACCTGCAGTTGTGCCTTCATGTTCTGCGCACTAAAGATTTTCTGCAGCTCTACTAGCAAGCTTCTGTTATTTGAAAAGACCTGCAGGTCCAAAAATCGAGCATTTTGTAATGATACCATCAAGGAGCGTGAGGAAACACTGTTCACTCCACTCAGACCGCGAGTGGCCATTGTTATGCTCGGCATTGGAAAAGGCTGGACTGCATATGAGCGCGCCTGCCTTCTCAGTTCCTAAACCGAAGGAGATATCCACATTGTAGCTGCTATCTCTCTAGAACAAAATGAGCAATTCCTTCCATCAAGCTATCCTTAATGTTAGTAATTCAGTGTTCTGTTCTACCAAAGTCATTAAATGAATCCAGCTCCTTAGAACTGACAAGTAATAGCAGCTGTCTGAATTCTAAAACATCCGTCTGGACCCAAAGGCACGCAAAATACCCAGAAATACTAAATTAAATATTAACAAACAATAAAATGTGTAAAATACATATTAAAAATAATCATAAAGGCTGACTTAATTCAGGATGTTTGGAAGAATGAGGAAACAGTCATGGGTTATACCAAAAAAATCCTCTAAATCGCATTAAATCATGTGAAACATTATCATTGTGTTATGGTGATCTAAAGCAAAAAGCGAAAAAGGTACAAAGGTATGCTTAAAAGAAATGTACCTCTGTGCCTCTAGCCTGATTTTGGAGGGGAATACAAGTGCAGTCATACAAGTTTAAAAACACACATCTGTTTGATCAAGTTGCTGTTACTCCAGAAACGCCTCCAATATTCCGATGCCCTCTGCTGGACAGCCTCACTTTGAGAAGCATGCTGAAAAGGATTGTGGGAATTCTGCTGGGGGCCATTTAAGAGTCGAATTCCGGCTGCTCCTCTATTAACACTGCAGGCCCGTTCCTTACCCTGCTGCACACATCCAGACAGGACACGCCCAGAGCGATGAGGCACTGCCAGGCCTGTGGGCAGACAGAGAGAGGGTAGGTACATATACACATACCCACACACACACACACACACACACACACACACACACAGCGCTACAAAGCACTGCCACGCCTGTGGGGCAGGGAAAAAGAAAGAGATAGAGGGAGGGAGAGAGAGGTAGCTACATATATACACAAAAATGTACACACATTTAATCACACATTCAAACTTATAAACAGACACAGCTCAGCTCATTGGCAAGTCTCTTCATATTCTGTTCAAGTCCTTCACATCTGCACCATTTTCAGAAAAAAATTAATTAAAAATTCAGTGATTTGTTATGCTGCCATTGCTCAAAGCTGACTGCTTGGTAAGGCGGCGTGATTCAACAGGAGTCCTTGTTTACTTGTGCAATCTTCGACACACTCAGACTGTCACCTGACTATAAAAATCAGTTGAGATTTACAGCACTCACAATCAAGGAGTCCCTGCCTAACTGCCATTTCCTGGGAGGAGGTTCAGGGGACACGTGAATGTCATTCACTTTTTTATGCTTTTATGCGACCCTGTTTTTGGAATCATCAATTTCTCATCGTGCTCATCTCACCACTGCAACCTCTGCTCTCACACAGGGGCACTTGAGGGAGAGGAGTGGATACATGCTACACAGCCAGCGGCATGGCTTCTACAATACATTCCACAAGGGCATCTAATACCAATCAGTGGAGCAAGTGCTCGTTGGAGGATGGGCACTACCAAGCTGGCATCATCCAAGCCGCTCACAGGCACATGCCAATTCACACTAGGGCTGTCAACGAATATTCTAAATTTGATTACATAATCGGATTGTGAAAAAAAAAAAGACATTCGATTGTGAAAATTAATATTCGATTGTGGGGAAAAAGAAAAAAAATAAGCTGCACTACCACGGCTGTCTGCCCCGCGAGTTCTCTGCTTTCACACTAGAGCTTTTGGTGTGGACCCGAGTCCGCTTGAGCCGTTAGTTTGGTTCGTTTTGTTGATGTGAAAGCTGTTTTCCGAACTCGGGTGCGCACCAAGGGACTGTACCCAAGTCCTCCAGAAAGCGGGGGTCTGGGGTACGGTTCACCTTAACTCCAGTGCGGTTCGCATTTGGTGTGAAAGCTATCCGATTTAAAACCAGGAAGTAAACGCTATTGGTGACGTGTAATTTGTTTGACAGTCGCACAATCATGAGCGGGAGACATGCATGCAATTTTCAAAAACGCTAGCAATCTTAAAAATGGTGACTAGAGGACAGCTATGTGGCAATTCACGCTTGTCGCATCTAAAAACTATTTGGGAAATAATCGCAGGTAGCCACACTGTTCGCTCACCTTGAGGGTATGCGTGTATGTTCTGCAAGCAAAGCTGCAAATTCATTTTGCATTGCCGCCTGTCTCCACAAAAACCTCCTTATCCGAGCAGCTCGTATCACTCTCAGACAGCGGGATGCATTTATGGCATGGTGAGAATGCCGAACATGGTTATTTTGGTGCTGACACCATATTAACAAAAAGATGAATAAGAAAACAAATATAGAGTGGCTTTCCATTTTGCCTCGTTGCCTAGCGACATTGGTAAATAAAAGCTGCACGTTCCTTACGTGTTGATGGCGTAAACGGACCAGGTTCACAACCAAAAAATATAGCCTAATGTGAAAGGAGACCAGCGGGGGCAGGGGGAGGGGGAATAATCGCACTCGAATTCGGACCAGCAAAACGGACCAAGTGTGAAAACAGCCTTATGGACATAATGCGCAAAAACAGATATTCGAATGGTTCGAACCCATGTTTTTTTTTAGAGCAAATAATCGAACGTCATTGTTGGCCAATTTTCACAGCGCTAATTCACACAGTGTCTGAGAGCAGCAAAAGGAGGAAACCCTGGCCTATGTACCCACCCCTGTCCCCAGTGCAATAAAGCCAGCTGTGGGATCCCAGTCATTGTTGACCGATGACATGGCCAGTGTTGAACCCGTGCAGTAGGACTCAGCCACAGGCGACAAGGGATCTGACTTAGTGTGACAAAGCTGTCAATCAGAGACCTAACAATGTCGAGTGACAGATTCACTTTGGTGACAAAATTTTTTCAAGTTTCCACAAAATTTTGAGGAAAAAATGGACTCTGACAACCAAGTGAATTCTGTGGTGTACAAAACACACAGAGGCACAGAGCCTGAAGAGAAATTACAAGAAGGCATAGCTCCACAAGCTACTAGCATTATATACCAAGCACTACACTTAGGGGACCTGCATGGGAGGAGCCACTCACCAGGTAACCCACGAAGGCCAGGTAGGCAACGGACAGGAGGGCGGCCAGCACGTAGAGAAGCACGCTGTTCAGGGTGGTCACGTAGACGACCACGAAGTACATGTTGATGGCGCAGACCACCAGGATCACCACCCCTCCAGCTATCCTCCACACCCTGTGGGACACACGGCACCCTGGGTCACATGATCTGTACACCCAACAGAATCCCCTTATTCATAGACTCTCACATAGCTGGGTGCTTTTTTCCCCCCACATATTGCCCATTTATGTGGTTGGATTACATTATTGTCATTTAGCAAATACTCCTATCCAGAGTGACTAACATAGGTTACAATTTTATCCATTGACATGGATATTTACTGTGGCCGCTTTGGATTAAGTACCTTGCCCAACGGGTGGGATAGAGGGGAATTGAACCAACAACCTTTTGGTTTTCAGTCCTGCTCCTTACCACTACGCCACACTGCCAGTAACTGAACAGATTCAGGCCGGGTGCCTTGCTCAAGGGTACCCAAGGAGTTGAACCTGCGACCACTTGGTTGCAGGCTCTGGGCCATCACCAACAGGCTGGACAGTCAGGAGAGTGCTGAGGGGCAAAGCGTGCTGTTGTTCAGCCTTAGACACTTACAGTCCGTTGGCAAAGTCGCTCATGATGGAGGTGAGACTGGTGAAGGTGAGGATTGGGATCAGGGCAAACGGCAGCTGGGAGAAAGAATTAAAAAAGAGGAACATATGGCTTGGATGCTAAACAGGCCATAAATCAGACATAATTCAGCCCCTCCCTCACCCCTCCCCTCGCCTCCCTCTTCCACACAAAGCAGACCCATCCCCTTCCCCTCAACCACGATTCAGACCCCTCCCCTCTCTCTCTCCCCGTCACCTGCATGCTCTGCAGCACATTGAGGAAGTCGTTCATGCCCGTCAGGTGCTGCACGTCCTGGAAGATGGCCACCAGCAGCGTGGGTGTGATGGCGATGGAGCGGGTGAGCAGCACACGGGCGAAGCGAGACCAGCGCAGGTTCAGAAAGCCCTGAGGTAGCAGGTGAAGAGAGTGCCCCGTTGAGGCCAAGAACATTCATCTCAAAAACACACACACTCAACTCATGGGAACATCCTGATAAAACAACTTCCTCCACAACTTCAAATTCTGAAGGAACAACTTCCTTTTAGAGGGAAAGGCTGAATCTCACTTATATGAGTAAGTATCTTGAGGGAATGACATCCTTACCACTTGTTATTCCCTCAAGGTACTAAGTCAATTACATACATCATACTAAATTGTTCCCTCAAGATTTAAATATTTTTTCGATCCATGTTTCTTTAGGCGCTTCATACAAAAGATGAACTGGGAATGGGAAAAAATGCACACATTTAAGCTCCACACTGAGCCAGCCTTTGTGCTTTGTTACTGTCACACTGACCTCCATGACAAACTGGCCAGAGTAGGTCCCCGTCATGGTGGAGCTCTGGCCTGCAGCCAGGATCCCAACTGCCCAGATGTAGAGAGCTGCAGGGCCGAAGAAGCAGCCAAGCACCACGCCCTGTCACACAGAGACGCACACACGGCCACGTTCAAGAAAAGAGCCTTCCCAGCAACCTCTGCTTTAATTCGCCGTTTCGTGCCACGCAGACTCACCCCTTTGTAGATGTCAACCTGCAGGGTGGTGTTTACTGGGGGGAAGAGATCCGTGTGGGGACTGCTGCTCTGATTACACTTCATATTCTGAAAGAGAGAACGTTACACACCTCATTCTAGAACACACAGACGATATTAAACACCTCATTCTAGAACACATAGAGAATATTACACATCTCATTCTAGAATAGAGGGGAAATGTTACACACCTCATTCAAGAACACAGAGAATGTTAAAGCAGGACAACCTTGACCTGGAAGGCAACCATTACCCACCACTTCCCAGTTGGTCTTGTTGTAGAAGGCCTCGGCGAACACGGCCACCACGAAGACGTTGATGAGGAAGGAGACGAAGAGTGCAATGGTCGACTCAATGAAAAAGTACTTGTTGGCCTCCTTCACCTCCCTCTTGTTGCTGCGGTCGACCTGCCGGGACTGAGCGGAAGGAAGAAAGAAGCACGGTGACAAGCCCACTCCAGCTCTCCAGCGGAACCTAGCACAGTCACTTTTAATGCTGATGCGTAAACCATTACAATTCAAGCTGTCCCCAAGCACAGACTCATTGACCATGGGTGAATTCAGGCAGGCAACCCCTGATGACTGCTGGAGGGGTACTAAGCCTTCATGAATCTGCTTTTTAAGAGTTCTGTCCATGGTGTGTGCTTGCAAGATGTGACTAAATTTTCTTTCCCTGGCATTCATTTCCAGGTACTCACCAGTCTCTGTTGACCTTGGAGCCACTGTGAAATTCCAGGTTAACTGATTCCAGTATACCATTTCATTTGGTATGGTATTTGTGGAATACGCTATTAAATGTGCTCCTGCTACAGCCGTGCTTGCAGTTCACTACTGGTGTTTGAACAACTAAAGTGATGTCAGTGGTTGGCAAAAATGCTTTCCCTGAGAGAGAAGATTGGCCAATTGGGAGGTTGTTGCTAGTGTGTCATCACAATATGGAAGAACCAGTACAAACCAACATGGCTAACAGACTAGCATAACTAGTTTCTGTGGCGGGAAAGGGACTGGGGGTGATACACACACAAGGCACTTATCCACAATCCACTTCAATTGCCAAGGGAAGGATTGTGGGTGATGTTTTTTTCTGCCTTCTGCCAGTGCAAGATTGGGTACCTTGACGAGGGCAGAGTGCAGGTAGATGTTGTGTGGCATAATAACAGCACCCACAATGCCCACAGCCTGCTCCAGCTGCGGTGCGCCGCAGCCCGCGCAGTACGGCACAAACATCCCCTTTAGGACCTCCCCCTGGTCCGGACGCACCACCACGTACTGCGGAGAGAGAGCGAGAGAGAGGCACCACGGCAAATCACACACTTGCAATCACAACCACACCCACAGAGAGCACAGGCATGACCTCACCCACAGAGGGCTTACATAGAACATATAATCAAGGCCACACCCACAGAGAACACAGTCATGATCACGCCCATAGAGGGCTTACATACAACACATAATCAAGGCCCCACCCACAGTGCTTAGATGCCCCCATGCAAAGGATTACAGAACACACCTCATATCCAAAGCTGACTGCCATAATTGTTATAAGGAACCCAAAAAATGCCTCAAGTTTCCTCAGACCTAGAAAGGGAAAAAGAGCCAAAGTTACCCCCTGCAATATTGTGAGGATAACAAGGTAGATTTTAAAAACTAATTACATTGTGTCCATGGAAATGGCAAGACTTATGTGAAGAGGTTTAGTAACCTCACTGAACTCCACAAAGCCATACAAAGGCACTGCTGAGTGGCGCCTACCATATTTGTCCAGGAAGAGGAAAACAAAGGTATCGATGATGGTGATGAGAACGCCCCCCCACAGAGGAATCCTGAAGAGATTGAAAAGCACAGTTTATGAGGGATGACGTTGTCTATTTGACTCCTGACCCCTGACCCCTCTGATAGTACCTGCCCATGGAGAGGAGGTTGAAGGCAATGGCGCAGCCAATGACTTCCTGCATGTCTGAGCCAATAATGGCCAGCTCCACCATCAGCCAAAGTATAATGCGTGGTACCTGAGAAAGAGAAAATGGAGGGGGAGGGGAGAGCAAGTAAGAGCAAAAAAGCAAGGAGAGTGAGAGGGGTAGAGACAGTTGGGAAGAGAGGGAGAGATACATGAGAAGAGAGAGAGCAAAAGAAAAAGATAAAAAGAGGAAGGGGAATACCATGAGAGGCTTGTGAATAAAACATGCAATGAATGAAACTCATATACATGAATCCTGCTACCAAAAATCAACACACTGTAGCGAGGGCTGACATCTATCAGATGCAGGACTGGGGGCCTGCCATATTTAATTAACTTTTCTGTTGGGAGGTGTTTGTACAGTTAACTGAAGCCCATTCATTTTGCATAGATCTGAGTCCCTCCCCCATTCACTGCATACTGATGGTGCTTACAGAATAAAGACTTTATCGTGCAGTAAAGGTACATGGCCTGATCAGTTCCACTGTTTTTCAGCCAGGTTCAGCCTGACTGTGGACAGTCTTTGGGCTACTCACCGTGGGGTACTGGCGGTGGCACACTTCTGCCAGGTGCATTCCTGTCACCACGCCCAGCCGGGCCGCCAGCCTCTGCAGCAGGAGGCCTATGATGGTGGCCCCTAGGAGCACCCAGAGCAGCTGAGAACGTGGACAAAGAGGGGTAAGGGGTGTGTCTCTCCACATGCGGGTGGCTCCTCGAACTGCTGCTCTATTGAATGCTGACCTCAGGTAAACGGTCCTGTGTTTATCTGCTTGGATGGGTCAACGGATCTGGTACCTTAAACCCAGCTACGGCACCAGACTGCAGGTCTGACTCAATGTTCCCCGGGTCCAGGTAGGCGATGCTCATCAGAAACCCGGGTCCTGTGAAGGCCCACAGCTTCCGAAAGCTGAACCCCATCTACAGGGAGTGGAAGAAAGAGTAAACTCCCCTGACCACACAACATCTCTGTGTTTTTGTGTGTACAAAATAAAAAGCAAATAACAAAATCTTTTAGGCTACATTAGGCTTTGAGGTCCTACTCTGAAGACCTGAATCCTTCACTCCATACCTCACGGATATCCTCTGGAATGGGGACCTTCTCCTCAAAGTAGGTGGAGAAGGGCTCCTCTTGGGACACCGGGGAGGCTGGGGGGGAGACGGAGCTGTACTGTGTGGCCGTCGTCTGGATGACTCCATTCTCCTGATGGGCTTCCTCTGAAACAGGAGAGAGAGAAAGCCTCACAGTAAGAGAGAAACGGGGAGACAGAGAGAAAAAAATGACGTGAAGAAACAGGGAAGGAGAGAAAGGTGGGAAAAGATGGGGGAGATGAGGAAAAGAGCAGAATTGGCAATCTAGGAGCAACCACACAGAATATGCTCCCTCTCATAGCCTGAAACAAGCTATATAGGGGTATAACTTGCCAATACTGAGAAGCTCTTTTCATTTTACCAGACCTGAAAGGGGGCATGACACGTGTAGGAAAATTCCCACACATTGCCCAGACAGGATGTGTGTAGTAAGCGCGAGGTGGTGAACAATCTGGATGGGCAAATGTCAGTCTCAGCGTTGACTTCCGCTGCCAAATTCTCTACCACATATTGCGCACACACATCTGAATGCCTCATCAATGCTGCGAGGGGTGAACTGCGCAGCACCAGGGATGGCTTAAAGATTACATGGCACCTTTCACCCCATTAGACTTTATAACTTCCTCAGCATGTCTGCCGCCCAACTCCAGCAACGAGGCACCGCATCCCACTGCCTCAACAAGGGCGCGTCCTGGGCAATCCAGTCTAACGTAGATATTAAGTTACACAGTGCACTGTGCTGGAGAGCACAACCGCCCGTAAAGCGCACGGCACGCCCGCCAGTGAAAAATGCAACCTGAGGAGTAAGTGTGGGAAGTCAGAGCTTTCTTTTGTTCCCTCGCTTGCGCAATGGCTGTCTGCGGAGTCAGACGGAGACTTGGAGATACTCACTGAGCCTGGAACGCTCACTCACAGTGCGTCTGAGACCTCCCATCTGCGCTGCAGGTCAGCCTTTCCACGTCTCTCCCAGTACTGAGTACTGCTTCTAAGTAGGCTTCTCTCCCTTTAACCTCTGACTCACTGTCTCTCTCTCCTTCTCACTCTCTGTCTCTGTCCCTCTCTTTCTTTCTCTCTCTCACTATGCCTCTCTGTCTATTTGTCTGTGCTGATATGTGTAGCTCTGTCTTTATGGGCGGGCTTGCATATAAAGGTCCCAGGAACTTCCCATTTAGATAAAATTTAAAAAAAAAAAAAGGCTGAGCTGTCAGTAAATTGCCCCCGGTGTGGCAACAGGCTTGCTCACAACCAGTCACCTGACTTCCATTCTTGCCCCATATTTACATTCTCATTTTGTCCCTTAGCAGAAGCTCTTATCCAGAGCGACTTACAAGATGTATATGTAAAACATTACATTTACATTTTTGACATCCAGCAGACGTTCATATCCAGAAGAACATACAAGATGAGTACATTTAACATTTACACTGCTGACATCCAACAGACACTTTTATCCAGAGTGACTCCAGAAATCAAGCACAAAGGATGTCTGACAAAAGCACACAAAATGTCACACAAAAAATGTCACAGTCATCCATCAACACAAACAAGAGCCAGTGTCCAACACACATGGGTGAAAGCACAAATGCGCACCTGGCCCAACATGCAAGTGCAACAGAATACAGTACCAGACAATGGGAAACATGCATTCAAAGACATTTTGATCTAAATACTATGAATAGTGAAGTTGATGCCTACGTATGAATTTCCTTCCAAAAAAATGTTTAAAAAATATTTTTTTGCTATTTTGAAGAATCTAAAATATAAGACAGTTTTGATTTGTTTAACACTTGTTGGTCACTGCATAATTCCATTTGTGTGATTTCATAGGTCTGACGTCTTTACTATTATTCTAAAATAAAAAATAAAGAAAAACCCTTCTATGAGTAGGTGTGCCCAATCTTTTGACTGGTCCTGTATATCTGACAGGAGTGTACAATTCCAGTATAGTACCAGCACATAGCCTGAAATAAAATTTCCACGTATAAAGAATGGGATTATAGTTTAGGCCTATGTTATGTTAATTGACAAGAATAATATGGGACAGTGATGGGACAGGACCTCCCCCACTGCCGCCATGGACTCCACACAACACACTCTCGCTCTGGGACCACCAAAAACCACACTTCATTTTCCCAAAATGAGGAAATTTCAAGCCCCAATCATACCTATGTATCGCATGGCAAGGCTGGGTACTAAGAAATTTTTACAAAGACAGCAACCCACAGGCCCCTTTTCAGATGAACACTGACTCAACCCAAGGTGCCAGAGGCTGTATTTGACTCCTTTGCTGCTTTGCCAGGTCCACAAGTTAAGACCTGTTTTTAACTTACTGTTGCAGCAAAGATGAGGGGAAAATAACCACCTGCCAAAGTTAGCTTCCTGTTGGTACCGAAGAGAGTGAGGCTGGTAGATCTGTATGAAATATGGTAACAGTGTGGTACCTTCCAGGAGATCGGATTCCTGGTCCGTCTTCATCGGGTTCTGGTGCGGCAGAGAGACAGGCGGGACTCTCCGGGAGGGACACTGAGACCTGCAGGCAAAAACAGGGACAGCCACTCAATTGTGACATCAGAAGAGGCTGACAAAGCCCCTCCACAGTCCATGTGTTCAGGTTTCTTTGGTGCGTATCTCTAGGCAACCAGTCCCCCATGTTCCCCTGCCCAACAAGACAAGCTGGATCCAAATCAAAAAAAAAAAAAAAAAAAAAAAAGGGGAAAAGGCTGACGGCGCCTATTCATGACAGTGCACGTTTCCTGACCACAATATGACGCCCACGAGACGAGCTAAACTCTAAAACTGAAAAAAAAGGACAAAAACATCCTCTTTAGAGGTTCACATGCCACTCAAATGGAAAAATGAGCAATTAAGGAAGTTAGTATGAAAGCTAAATTTGCAATATCACTATGACACAGCATGTTCCACCAGCCACCACACTGAGAACAGTTAAAAAAAGAGCAATTTTAGCATTACGTCCTTGTGCCTTTTTGAGTTGACCACAGAATGTCCTTCCTCAGCTACTCTATGGCCCCATTTCACTTCCCATGATGCGAAGAACAACGTGGCCAGCAGTCAACAGACCTCCACTAACATTTAAGCAGAACTCCTGCATTCAAGACTAAGGCTCTGCAAAGCTCACTCTCAGCCAACGTACACCATACACCCCTGTCCAATGGCACCTTCTAGCATATTAACACACCTGATAGCCTTTTTCATCTAAAGCATACTTACTACTACAGCCAAGCAGACTTAGGTGAAGATTCTGACCTGTCCCTCATTCAAAAAGGAACAGCAGGAAGGAGAGAGCAGGTTAATCAGACTGATCGGCACAGCTGGGGGGAAGGGGTGTGGAGACGGCGCGAAAGAACGCTCCACCTCTCTGCTCCCTTTTCCCCAGCTAATCTCCAAGCTCCAGTGCACCCCATCACCCTCTATCTGTCTCACATCCCCAACTGAATAAAGACCACATACACACACACCCAGCTAGTCTTAACTCAGTCAGGGGTAGGCCTATGTACATGAGAAACAACTACAAGACCATCTCATGATACCCGGAATCACAGAACTCCTTAAAGGATCTCCCAAAGACAACTGCTGTGAGTGAGCAGTTAATGCATGTAATGAATGATATAATAAAACAACCTCTTTCACTCAAAGCAACTCTGATTGAAATGGTGTGCCATGCGAGCTCAATAACGCTGGAGTCGACAGTGCCCTTTTAACTACAAAATATCACAGTAAAAGATGACTCACAAATATGCATTATGTAACTTACAAAATACACATTAAAAAATGTCATAGCAGAGTGATGGCCGTCTCAACTGTTCCCCCTTGACTTTTCTACACACTGTCATATGACAATGGAAAACAGAGTGAGAGTGAGAATGAGAAAATGAATTTAAGTGGAAACAAAAGGATGTCAAAGGGAACCTAGAGGCAGTTCAGATGAAGCAACAGCTGAAAGGTATGGATATAAGCAGCAAAGTAATGCATTTGGTACACACAAATTAACAACTAACAAGTATTTCAGATCCTTTGTGTCTGGTGTTAATGGCAAACCCAATATCACCACTTTTGCTACAAAACCCAGACAGCTAAATCAGTGAAATTAGCCATTTCCAAACCCATCAAAATGCATCACAAGCATAGTTTGAATACATAAATGTCTTTATGCATATTTTGGATAAACATTTTACAAACATGAACTCTGAAAATAACTGGGTGTGGGAAACAACAAAAAGGCAAATATTTTTCTAGAGATGTCCCGATACCACATTTTCACTTCCGATACCGCAGCTTTGGCTATCTGCCGATACCGATATCAATTTTTGTTTTGCTCTTGAACAAATAATGGTAATAATAAAATATATGGAAGCTCATGATGGCCAATTTCCACGTAAAAACATCTCACTCAAATGGAGAACAAAAAATACTTCCCCAGTATATAGTCCACAACAAGTTGGTTATGAAAGACTGCCACCGTTTATTCAAACACTACACACAAAAAAGGGGTCTCTGGGTGACTCACAGGGCAAGACGTTTACCTGGAAACCCTGAGATCGGGGGTTCGAATATGGCCGGAGGTCCGCATTGCGACCAACAGGTTTAAAGTTAAAACAATTTAAACGCTACTGTGGAAACGATTATGGGTGCACCCACTGCGGTCCGTTCAAACGTGTGTAACATACTGTAAAACTTCCAATAAACGCCGAGGAGTTTATTTGCTTTAATTACTTAACTTTACTGGCGTTTATTGGAGACTCGGCGATACTAAGAGGCTTGCGTTTATTTCACCTAATGTCCTCAGGCTTCTACAAGTTATTGGTAGCTGAACTGACCAGGAAAATTCACCATGTTTTTTTCCTCAAGTAGCCTACTTAACAAATATTATACAGCGTTTTTTTGTAGCAACTCAAACTGGAATCACTAATAAAGTAAGTTAAACATTGTCTTTGCAACCTATGATGGGAGAGCACAGTCTGTAAGAATAGCAGTATCACTGTGAATTTAGGCTACCATGATCCGAAAGACAGCTTGTTTTGTTCGTTTATGTTTAATCTAATTCGTGAACAGATGAACACGCATAAGGCAAACTGAATTCACTAAAACAACCTCATTTAGCCTAATGTAAAAAATTATTTGTGTTATTTCGTTTTTTAGCAACAAAAAAATAAATAGGACTACTGTAAGTATTTTAACCCACTGCTCTTAGTCACGAAAAATAAATATAATTTTCCCCGGCGCTTATTTGAGGCAGGCGTTTACTTACATTGAAAGGGTCGCGCATACCGGCTATTATAAGAGGCCTGCGTTTATTGGAGATTCGGCTATTATTGGAAGGTTTATGGTATATACTGTTACATATATTGCTTTTTGGGGGAATATATTTCTTTCTGTGTCATTAGCGTTGCCTGAAATGGCATTACGGAGCTCAGGTACATGTTGCACCGTTCGCGGCTGTACTAATAACCAGGCTATAAGCTAAATGTGGGGCTTCAACAACAATGCTTTGATCATGTGCCAAAAACAAGGAGGGACTGTAACTATCATCAGTTGTAGACTTTACATCGCCTGCCAAAAGATGATGAATCGAGACGATATTGGCTGACGAACCTAAACTTAAAGAGACCACCGATGTATGTTCATATCACTTTGTTGACAAGAAACGAACGGAGGCAAACCCACATTCTACTTTGCGGTTGGGCTACGAACGACCACCAGGTTGATATAAATATATTTAATAATATATATGTCTAATTCATAGTACAATAAAAACAACGTAGACGAGTCTGTCATCAATGGCAAAGTGGACCAAAAGTTTGACGTGTGTCTGTATCTACCTTTTGAAGAAACAAAACAAAAATGGCCAGATGGGTCTACAAAGATCCCTAAAAGAATTCAAAACAGATACAGTTGCTGGATTTAAAGTTATATCCACTAATGAATGAATGACCTTGCGCACTTAAGGCTAGCTAGTTAGCTAACTAGCGTTAAGTTTCTAGCTAGCTAGCAAACAGTACTTAAGATCAGAGGTCAATACCTTAGCTTGCAGTACGAATGTTAAAATTAACTATTTGTTCATAAGAGACATGATGAAGCTGTATTGGTTTGATAGCTAGCAAAGTGCGTGAAAGCCAAATTAGCTAGCTAGCTACTTGCACATTCAGCTGAAAAGTACAAATACCACCTTACAAAGACAAATCTAGCTAGCTAGCTAGCTACAATACAAACAAAACAATAAACGTAACTAGCTAGTTACCATCACATTCCGCTGACAAACACAAATATCACCTTGCAAACAAACACAGCTAGCTAGCTACAATAAAAATAACGTAGAAAGCTAGATACCTTGCTAGCTAATTTGGCTTTCACACACTTTGCTCAGCTGTCATATTACTAAGAGCTAGCTAGCTATCAAACTAATAAAGCCTCATCACGTCTCTTCTGACCAAATAGTTAATTTTACCACAGACACTGCAAGCAACCTGTTCTGACAACTTTAGTACTGTTAGCTAGCTACCAAATTAACATTATAGTTAGCTAGCTAGCTAGCTAGGTAGTCTGCAGTGAGTGTTTTAGCTAGCTAGTTAGCTAAGTGCACCAGGTCTTTCTTAACATCGGTATGGGCATCGGCTATCGGCCAAATTGTTATTTTGAACATCGGTATCGGCCCAGAATTTCACAATCGGTGCATCCCTACGATTTGTTATTTTGCTATCACTCACAAACGCCGGGTTCTGGTTCAGCGGTATAATAAAGCGGAAGTCGCGCCCATAATTCACGCAAGGTATCATGGGAGCTATGAATAATAAACGATGCATGGCGCAAAGTTAGCATCGAGTTGGGGCTACCAGGTTTGTAGATTCGGCTTTAATAATTTGTAGTTATTAGCTACATACCCGGCATACTCAGAAGCTTGCTATGTCCCTGGTTATTAGATAGCTAGCTTAGTTCTGTCAAAGTGCCAAATCCAAACATGAGTTTATAGTATTAACGTTACAGAGCTACAAAAAAACTCGATAGCTAGCTAGTATATTAGTATCCCTGTAAGCACACATTCATCTCCGAGACGTCTATGCGACGTATGCCGATAGATCTGGAAGAGATTTAAAAGAGCGTTTGGTCATCTGGAAGACGTCTCTGAGTCATCAAATTTGAATGTCTACGGTTTAACAACAAATTACGGGTAAAAGTAAAACATCCGAAACACTTTAAACATTTTAGGGAGTCAATAACACTTTGAACTTTTTTTACTGAAATATCAATCTGCTTACACATACAAATCTCTGCACGCAACTTGACTGAAAAGAGCGAACTTCACTCAATTCGCCCACACAAATGGAATAGAACCCACGTTCTGCGGGCTCTTTTCCTCCTTCAGCGAACTATCAGAGCAATTGCCAGGGCTTTTTTCCGTTGTTTGCTGAAATACATGTTCAGCAAAGTTGTTGAGATAGTAAGTAGGCTATTTGAGGTTCTGTCTTTGCCTTATTTCTCCCGCTCTCTACTTTTTAAAATAGCGCTTCCGTAATTACATATCTAGGGCGCTTGTGATATGGAGGACTGAGCGGCACGACAAGCCTATGCTGAGCGTTGCGTTGACGCCCCAACGCTAGTCATGTGTAAGCAGCTTAATTAGCTACCACTGTTATCACGTGACACGCTGCGCGTATCGGATCATATTTTTTCTTCCCTCCGATATCCGATCCAGCGTTCTGGGCCAGTATCGGTCCGATACCGATTCCGTGGATCGGATCGGGAAATCCCTATATTTTTCCACAGTGCTGCGTTAGTGAACTACCTCAGAGTGGGGATCAGACCAAATATTTTGTGGGAAAATGAACAGACTCTGACAACAATGAAATTGCTCAGGGAAAAAATGTATCTAACAAAACAATACACTACCAGTAGCAATTACCAAATCAAAGTAACTAACTAGTTTAAACTACAACCCATAGAAACCAAAAGCCTTTGACTTGTAGAGTTCCTTGACTATGATGCAATTATACACAGAGACAAGATTACTGGGCACACCTGCCCTTTCCATGAAATAAGCTGCATTACATGGTCAGACTATGCTACCATGTGATCAGGTGCATTCCTTTATGGCAGTAGTGTACCCATCTGTGAATGGGCTTTTTCAGCAGGATAGTGCTCCATGCCACAAGGTTAGGATTGTCCAGGATTGGTTCTGGGAACATGAAAGCAAATTCATCTTACTGCAGTGGCCTACCCAGTCATCAGATCTCAGTCAAATCAAGCATCTGTGGGAGACTGAACAAGCTATTGGGAGTAGATCCACCACAAGCCAATTTGCAATAACTATAGGAAGCACTGGAGTCAGCATCCCTGTGCCTCACTTTCAACACCTTGTCGATTCCATGCCCTGACAAATTCAGATTGTTCTGAGGGCAATTTGCTGTTATGTAGGTGTGCCTAATTGTATACTGACGCTATACTTGCCTATCTGATGCACAAAATGCATATGCATTACTAAAATGCAAAAGGTAGCAAATCATTATTGATAATTCCTGTGCCAAGTGCCAAAGTTCAGTCAGGTGGTCCTGATTTTTCCCGGAAATAATACCCATCAATCAAGGAACTACGTTTAATGGTAAACTACAAATTAACCTCATATCGTTGCATTAATGTCACTAATTTACACAGTCAGATCAGTTTTCAAACCAAACAAATGTTATGTGTAGTTAGGTAGTTACAGTCTGTACATGTCACTCCATGTGTCAAAATCTCCACGCGCGTCGGTGTCGGGGGGAAAAACGACAATCAGTTCAAAGATCACAAGAAAGGTCAACAAACCTGATAGGTGGCTACCGTGCTGGTACACTGTAAAATGACGTGGCCTTACTAGCAGAGCCAGTTAGCTAACAACAAGTTTGCTCATGCAGAAAGCAAGCGATGTCGGTTGCACAACCACAGTAACAATGAGACATCACCAAAAACGCTAGCAAACAAAACGTCTAATCTAGTTACCTAAATCTGGTGATTTCGGTAAGGTAACTATCAGATTTTACAAAACAAGTACAACAACAATGGTATAGGTCTAGTTATTTCGCGGACTAGTTCTTCGTTACGCTACCCTTGTTCACCTAGGTGTTATAGCTGGCTACTTCATGTGATCCTTCAATGCTCCCAGATACAATCAACACGTCATAATCCGTATAAAGTGTAAAAAAATCAGTATAAATTATCTAATGTTAGCAACAAACGCCCGATCACAATCACCTAGAGCTTCAACTGGGATTAGACAGCTAGCAAGCTAACCGGCCAGATCACTAATTTAGCTACTTGCTTACTCGATAAAGAGCATTAGAAAAAACGGTACAATAAACAAAGTTGGACAGAAATGGCTATTATTTATCTATCTATTATTTAGCTACCAATCCAATTTAGTACCTATGTAGGTAGCTAACTGTTGGATGAAACTGGCCAGCGAGCCAAGAGGACAACATTGAAAAAGGGCAAAGAAACCCCTTGTAATACAAATCTGGAATATAGCTGGCTCGTCTATGTATCCTGAATTGTGCTGTTCGTTATAAAGTAATAGACAGCAAAACTAGGCAATTTACAAGCTTCCAACATAGCTACCTTGCTAACTTTGGTCGGATGCTTATAAAGCATCACAGGACGACGTGCTGTTGAAAAGAAACGCCAGCATGCAAGTAAAAGTAACGTCTTACCTAGCTTAGTATGTTGTTTGCACATAAAGACGGGGATGTTATAACTTAATTAAAATCTTTAAATAAATATAATGAGACATTATGACACAAACTGCACGTTTTCTTCGAAAAAACACGCCCACTTTCGTACAGTGATTGGTGTAGGTGTAATCCGTCACTCAGGAACGACACAGGCAAACACAGGGCGAGCAGGGTCCAGAGCATGGGCATCGAAGTCAGCATGTGCCAACTATCGTCAAGGAGGAGGTAGTGCAAGGTACAAATGCTTACGTCAACAGTACCTAGTACAGCTGTGTTGTCCTCTATGTTTTTGTTTATTAACCCCTTCGTAATTTGTACGGTTTCTCAAAATAAAGCATTTACTTGAGCTACAGTCTCACCTTTTAGACAGCAAGAACACACACTCACATACACAAACATATACACACGCACACACCAAGGTAGATAATCTATTGGTAAAAAACTGATTTGGAGAAAGAATGTAAGTGTTCTGTTACATGAAAATATATTCACAGCCCTGGCACATGAAATTAGCCATATTCCTCTAACCAGCACAAATGCCAACAACCTCCATATTGAATGAACATTTTTCCTTCAGACATTGGCATTTTGTCCTGCCTTGATGTCGTGTTGTAGGACAGTTTCAGAACAATTTGTACTATGAGCCTGGGTATATAGCAAGCGTGTTGTAAACCTATTTGTAAATGAAGAGCCCAGACTAATGCTACCATTCAGAAAATAAAAATGTTAAGACATTTTTAAAGTGCATAGCTGGAGTAATATTTATCCAAAAAGAGCAAGATTTCTATAATACTTCCAGAAAAATACATACGATCTCCTCCAATACTATTTAAATGTGTTATTATAAAAACAGTCTCTTGTTTGTAATGTGACATTACATTTATACAGGTTACACAGTATTTCTTTATGTGTCATGAGTCCGATTTCCCTCTCAACAATGAACTAATTACTACTGTAACCTTAAAAATTAATGTCAATGTGACTGCAAGAAGTTGATCCAGCCATGCAGAAAAGCAGTTTAGTTTTCTAACAAGTACTGAACTAAAACATTTGAATGGATATATGATCTGACCTGAAAGGAAAAATGAAAGGAAACAAGTTTCACATCAGATGGGTCTGTACAAATTACAACAAAAATGTTTGAAAATTGCCTGTGTGAATCAACCATAAATAAGAAGGTAGTGATAACATTAGAGTAAAAATTTGGGAATCATGTACATAGCAGTCCTACTACATTGGTAGAGCCATATACTTTTATTATAATGAAGACAGAGGTGAACAGTGCAGCAGACTCATAACTGAAATTTGATCAACTAGACCTCACTATTTGCACACCAAAAACCATGAATCTCTCTGATGCAAATTCTTTTGGAAAAATAACTACCCAAAGACACAGCAAGCTGCAGAAAAATGAAATGCTGTGGGCAATGGTGCCAGAGAGACAAAGGGAAGGGTTACTGTCCTCCAAATAGTACCCTCTCTGTTTCTTGCAAGTCTTGCAGAATTTCAGCAATAGAACAATTACCTTCCTCATCTGGGAGAGGAACAAATGCCTTCTGCTGGTCTGTGATTGGATCACCTGGCTTCTCTTCTCGATTAGCCACTTCTGTAATAAACACATCAGGAGTGAGCTCCATCCCAGGTTCAGGTATGGTGCTCCTAGTTGTTATGGCATCCTCAGTGTGATGGCACTCCACAGTACAGCATTTTGACTTGGAGGTCTCATCCTCTGTGTCCTCCTCGCTCTCTCCAGAATTACTAATTATTACAGAATTACTCTTCATCTCCAAGGACATTCTAGCAAGTCTAGCATCATCTCTCATCTCCTTACTCTCTACCACTAACCCAATGCCATGATTGCTTTCAGTTAGCATACTGTCACCCTCAACACTCTTTACTAACTCCACTGTAATACATTCATGCTCCTCCTCAACCCCTTTATTGTCTTCCAGGGTATCCAGACACATAGAGTCACCCATTTCTCCTGCAATACTGCTTACAAGAGCTAAATTGCTGACTCCCTCTGTCTCAGGGTCTGTTGCAGATGCATTCTGGTTATCAGTTCCTCCAGCCTCAACTGTCTTCTCTCCCTCTGCAAAGTATACTTCAATGGGACAAAGTTCACCCACTCCCCGTGTCTCCTTATCAACTCCACTGTGTTCTGCCCTCTCTTCAGTAATACCTCCCAGCGGTTCTCCTGTGCTGCCACAAATTTCATTCATGCTTTTGCAGGATTCTTCAACTGTCTCCACCCTTGCCTCACTGTCTCCCACCCCCTCTCCAGTTTCATTGCCTCTCCTCACTACCTCCTCCTCCTTTCCCATGACCACAGTGTCCTTGGAAGTGTGGCTATCTGAGCTGCTGCACGACAGTGTGTCATCGTCGACTTGTCCTCCCAGCTCCTCCTCACCTTGCTCTTCCTTTTGAAACTCCACCTTTTCCTCTAATGGACCATCATCTGGTTTCCCCGATTCCCTGCTTTCTTCCAGAGAGGTGTTTTCTCCTCTACCATCTCTTGACCCCTCAGTGTTATCAATGGCATCTTTTTCCAGATGTTCCTGGCCTTCACACATCATATCCTTTATGCTCCTGTCCTCTCTGTTGCCTCTAAGATCAGTTCCAGCTTGTTTGGTTTCTCCTTCTCCTTCCGCACTCATATTCTCTAGATTATCCCATAATTCCCCTCCCTCCTCCTCCTCGTTCTCCGAGTCTGGTGCTGTGTGTTTACGGATTCGATACACGGCATCCCAAAGAGACCTGGGGTACTGACGCTCTTCTTTTTGAAGAAGAGGTGAACCCTGGTGAGGTGGTGATGTCTCAGCTGGTGCTGTAGGACTCTGGAGTCCAGAGGCTGATGGAGAATCAAAGGAAGCAGAAGAACTGGAATTAGAAAGTGGAGCAAAAGGAGAGGGAGTAGGGGAAGAAAACTGAGAAAGTGAGAGGGAGGTGCAGCTGGAGGGAGGGCTGGAGGGGAGAATAGAGCAAGAGGGAGAATGAACTCTCGAGGGAGAAGTAAAAGGTGAGAGAGACTTAGAAAGAGAGCTGCAGGATGCAGTGTGAGAAAGGGAATCAGAGACTACTGGGCAAGGCACCTGAGGGTAGTCAGAGGGAGATCTCAGTGTGGGCAAGGGAGAACTGAGAAGAGGATTTTGGGAAGGAGACTTAGGAGGTGAGTGTGGGGGGGAGTCAAAATAGGTGGGAGTCAGACAGTGACTCTGACAGGCAGGTGACAAACCATGGCTGTCCTCTGGTTGACTAGATGAGTCCTCAATGACTTGAGGGCAGAAAGTGGGATTTTCCTCCGAGTCTGTCTCATGAGCGAGGATGTCTTGTATTTCAGTGGAAACATTGACATCGTCCTCCTCAGAAGAACATTGTGTTGATAGCTGCTGGAGTTCCACCTCTTCTTCCTCACCACTTCTCTCTTCAGTTTCCAAATCAGGGGTCTTCTTCCCATCTTTGAGCAGCTGATAATCCTCTGAAGGGTCGCTCTCCAGCAAACAGATCACAGCCTTGTCTGGTCCTCTCTCATCTTTTGCTTCTGATTCTGTGGGGGGAACCTCAGTGGGGGGCTCTTGTGCATCATCCATGTCACATACTGGAGGTTCAGGGTGTGATTCCATTCCCTTAGTCTCCTGGATGCTGGACTCCTGGAGGGGGATCCCCAGAATTCTCACAGCTCTCTCTGCCAGGGTTTCATTGGCAGGGATCGCTGGAGATGGCAAGCAGTAATCAGGGCATTCACTTATTCCCTCTGCATCACTGTCTGTAACGCTGTGGGATATGACTGGATCTATAACAACTTCATGAGGGAGACTAGGGATCTGTTCACTTTTTGGCTCTTCAGACTCCATCTCTCTCTCCATTTCTTCTCCACTTCCTTGCAAAATGCCTTTATTTGGTACTATATCCAAGTCCTGTTCAGAAGTCACATCAGGGTTGTTATTTTCTATGGCAGATTCACTAAGAAGCTCAGAATTTTGACTGTGAGGCATCGACAGATACTGGACATGTTCCATTTTGGGGGGGTAGATAAATTCTGCTCTGACAACAACACAAGTAGCATCAATGACCAGGATGCCACTGCTGCCATCAGGCACTGTGTCGTCCTTATGCTCTAGCAGATTCTCCTCTTTGTAGCTGTCAGTGGTGGAATCATGCAAGGCTACACTTACATCCTCTCGGTCATTAGTCAGATCTTTATCTGGCTCACCTGGCTGCTCCCAGCTCCCCTTAATGCATTGCCAAGTGGGATTATTCTTAGTCTGGGCTGAAAGACTAGGCTCCTTCCACAAAGGAAACTTAGCTGCACTTTGGGGTTGCAGCACTCTTTTGTGTGTTTCAAGAGACACATTGACTTCATGGCCCCCTGCTTGGGGAGTCTCCCTTTCTCCTGCAACTGTCAAGCTGTGGAGATTGGTTCTCCTTGTCTGGTACTTCAGTCCGCTTTTAATGGCTGTGAGGAGCTCTTCCTTGTGTGCAGCTGATTGTTCACTTTCCAGCCAGGCTACAGCAGACTGGGGTCTGGTGTCATTGCCTATCTTTGGTGGAGAGATCCTCATCAGAGGAGGACTAGCAGCAGAGCTAACCTGATGCTGACGTTCAGTCACCCTAGAGTCAACTTCATCTGCAAGCTGGTGGGACTGGCTGCTCTCACTACATTCATCACCTCTGACTATATCCAACTCTGTGCTTGCTGTGCTGGTCAAGTTTGGAACTGTAACCAGGGGCAAAGAGATGGGTTGTAGGGGATCCTCAGGGGAGCTGGACAACCCAGCCATCCCACCCAGACGGGACACCAGGCAAAAGACTGTCTCTCCTCCTCTCCTCTTCTTTGGCTTTGGTTTCATGCCTTTGCCTGCCTCAGGTGATACTGCCTCTGCAAAATGAGCTGTAATCTCTGTCTGTCCTGGGGAAGGTGGCTGAGTGAAGCTATCTGACAGCTGTTTCAGTGGAGCAGTGGAACCCTCCCATGCTCTGTCCTCAATCTCTCCTCTTATGCTGTGAAGGTCTGGCCATTTCCTCCCCTTCCACTCCTCTGCCCACTCCTCTTCTCCCTCGCGCTCCAACCTCAGGTCTCCATGGAACTCCTGTTTGGTGTTAGCGGTAAGTGTGTAGTAACTATTCTCCTGCACATGTTGTTGCTCCAGCATTGGATCTATGTAGCTCACGTTGTCTTTCATTGCATGTTCTGGAGGTAGGTGGATGTCTGGTAGGGTGTTATGGGGGGCACTGTAAGGTGGGGGGATGTACGACGGGGGTTGGCTTGACACCCTTTGCTGGAAGCTGGGCTCATTCTCCTTGGTATCCTGCTTCCAGGGTCTCTCAAGACCCGGGGTCTGAGCAGGTCTATAGGGCACCGCTGGCTGCCTGCCTTCCTCTTGCTCCCACCATTGCACAGGATGTGTCTGTACTGGTGGATGCAGTGCGCCATGGAAGTCTGTGCTGCCCCCTCTACCCGCCCACTGTGGGACCCTCTCTCTCCCCTGCACCCCTTGGACCCCCTGGGTCGCCCACAGTCCGGCTTCCAAGCGCCTCTTCCTTGGCAAGGAGTGACAGTAGCGGGTAGCCCAGGCCTCCAGCTCACGGTAGCTGTTGTCACTCAGGCCCCTCTTGGCATCCCTCCTGTAATAGAAGGGGGTGCTTGGCTCCCACCTCTTCGCCCACCCCTCCCTCTGCATGGTCCTCTCACTCTCCTGCTCCTTCTGGGCCCTCTCCATCTCCGCCCGCACCCACTCCCTCTCTGCTCTCTCCCGCCCCTGGTACTTGTTGAACCCTTGGGCACCGCGCTGGCTGTCCAGAGCAAAAGGGAAATCGGGGGTCTGTGGGTCATTCCAGTTGGTGTTATCCTGCAGAACCCATCCTGTCCGGGAGCCTGGTGCTGTCCACCAGCTGGGCTCATGGCTGAAATCTCTCTCACACAAGAATGGCTGGTACTCTGGTGTGTGCTGCTTCTCTATGTACCTGCAAAGAAACATTGAGGGTATATTTCATTGAAGTCTGTATCACCACTGGTAGCATGGAGTAGCCATTAAGTAACTGGGCTTGCAACCAGAGGGTTGGAAGTTTAATCCATCAGTGAGGCACTGCTGTCATATCTCAAACATTTATCTGTATGAATTGGATAGATAAATTGTGATCTCTGTTAAGTTCTCCTGGATAGTGGCATCTACCTGGCAAGTAAATAGTGTAACTCCAGTATCGAGAATTCAGGGGTATTTCTTTCATCAATAACTCACTCCCAGCTTCCCAGGGGTCCAGAAAATATCTTTTGGTTAAGAGCTGTAAAAACTAATTTAGAATGATTACTACATGTAAATCATTCCCATAAAATCTGGGTCATTTACTTGGAATATTCAGCATCAGGAATCAATCTAAAATATCACCAATAAACCATATTCATGCTAAAACTTAGAATATTTCATATGTGCAGTTTGTGTATCATTTAAATTTCAGTACTTGTAAAAAAAAAAAAGTTATTGGAAAGTTCTCTTGAAAATTGCAAATAGGTTTCACCATCACCATCATAGATTGATATCAAATGATTGACTGTCAATGATTCATTGGCAATGAGATAACACATATAATACATATAATATATGCAATCATATATTAAATGTTTTAAAGCTGACATGTGGAAATATTTGCTGAGGGCTGTAATCAGGTAAGCTGTCTTTGGGTCCCAATGTGTCTGCAACATAGATAGAGCATTGAGAGAACATACCTATGTGATAGGCTCCGTCCTGGGACAGTCCCAAATTTGGTGTACGAGGGCGGCTGCCCTTGACTCCCTGCCCAGTACTCCATCACTGAAGGTTTGGAACCATGGATCGCATTCTAGAACACAATAACTACTCATATTTATACTGTTTGACAAATTCAACAACATGCTTCTGCTGTCATGCCGTTTACTAAGACACTGCAAACCTTGATTACAAATTACATCACAGACTCTGGAAAAAGTCTGATGTCTGATAAGTGTCTGATAAGATTGAATGAATCTCTGATTAATGGTGAAAATGGCTGGTTTGCGTTATCTCACTCCACCAAAATCTGGTATATATGACAGCAACTCATATCAAATGAGAGATAGGGATTCCAATGACAGTTAGAAAGCATGGTATTTCGAAAATCAAGTCCTGTCTGGAAAATCAGTCCTGCCTGAAAGGGACTGCTCCATGTTTAATTGTAAAATTTGCTATGCTGTTTTCTCAGGCAGGGAAAAGAACCTGGTAAGTTAAAGTTTTTTTCTAGCTCCATCAAAGCTGTGCACCGCCTTTTCCTGTATGCAGTTCAACAGGATTTGATTATTGGTTTTACTCTGCTATGTAGCTGCTAAAGCAAATACTCCTCCTTACATTTAGTCACCCTTTGCCAGCTTGATGCTCATTGACTTTGTATCTGTGTATCTATGTTCTTGCGGTTGCTCTTGTTAAATGCATTTCACGTATCTTTTCATGATAACTTTATAAGAGCATTTGCCAAATAGATGCACAACATACATTTTGTCCAGTCAAATGGCTTGGCGTATGGAACATCACCTCTCCACAGTCCCTTTACCTGTCCTGTTTGCTACACATTTCCAGTATAAACTGCTACATCAATGGCATGAGTATCTCTGAAATAGCAACAATTAACATGCCTCAAACCAAGTTCAGTAACACACACATACCTCTGCGCTGAGGGACAGGGTGAGTACATGTGCCTCTGCCGGCTGGGCAACGGTGCTGTCCGAATTGCACTGGGAAGTGAATGGTTTTAGAAAGAGAGAGCTTTTCCGCACCCCATCCCCACACACCTACCCCCACCCTCTGTGACGGCCAGAGGCCTCCCTCCCTGGTTCCAGATTTCCTATCAAAACAGCAGATGGTAATTCTTTAATTAAGCTCAAACAGGGGGCTGCCTGGCTCTTGCTGTCACCCAGCACCTCCCAGTCTTGACTGACAGGGCAATGAAAACACCCCCCTCCACTGTGCCATGGGGACAGCGTGGTCACTATGTGCAGACACATACCCACTCCCTAAATGTGACACAGCAGTGATGGAAAAAAGGGTCTCCAGTGCACGTTCAGCACTTTTCCCCCCTCTCTTTTGTTTGGTGGCACTAAGTCCATCCGCCATGACTTTATTCTCCTACAGACATCACACCACAGGGCCAGAGAGAGATGATGAGGCGGGGCAAGAGGGCAGATGACATCACATCACGGGAGGGATTGGTCCACTCTTTCCGCGAGGAGCCCTGTGGGGGACCTGCAGTCGAACTCTGCTGGCCCTGTGCCAACTCCTTCTCTGTCCATTTGGTTGTAGACCCAGGTGAAGCCCAACCCTCTCTCCCAAAACAGAGCATACACTCTTTCCATGGACATCAGGAGTGATTAGCTCTGCGTCCATAATATCACATGCAAGAATTGGCAGCGAAGGGTGCTTGTGGACCTGCTGGAGGGGAGCAGTGGAGTTGGGACACAGATAGGAATCTGTTGTTTTGCTGGGTGAGGTCAGGCACAGAGACAGGGTAGAGCTGGATGTCCTTTCTTTAAAACTCTCCAGCGGAACAAACAGGCTTTTCTCGCTGAACGAAAACCCTGTGCATCAGCAAAGAGCGAGCGAGACAGGATGAGGTACGGGGGAGAGTGAGAGTGGAAACTGTTAGCACTCACTAACCATGATGTTCACAAGGGTGGAAATGCCAGCAAAATGTTTTAATCGGTTTGTCTGTTTCATTCACATTTATTTTTACTGTTACCCTGTGACATGTCAAAGTGGCACACACTGTTCGCAACACAAAAACAAAACCCCAACAACTGCAATTCCCATAGTTGAAATCAGTGTCAGGGACATACCACACATAAAAGGCAAACATCCATCTGTTTCACCAACCAGTCCTGAAATCTGATTTGAAGTGATGTAAACTGACAGAAAACCACAGCCTACAGAACAGTACACTGTGGTCCACATGATGACATGTCTTATGAACAAATGCCTTCTCTTGCTTTTTCTTCACTGTGTTCCATCTAGTGTCTCTCAGTGCTGACACTTTTAAATTAAAGGCATGGTTTCTCAGGGGTCCATGGACTCGAGGGCCTCTTCTGCTTCGCTGACAGTGCTGTCTCTACCCCTCTCTCCTCAGGGTGGCACGGTAGAGGTTAATATTCTGTGCCAAATCGTGGCACACCAGCTGAAGGTTGAACCTCTGCGGCAGGATGTCGGCATAGAAGCCTGGCGTCCCGTGCTCCCCACGCATCTTGGACGAGAGGTACGCTGTCGCCCCGTCCCGGCACAGGTGTGCCAGGGTGTCCATCAGGAGGGGGTAGGTGTCAGCCAGGTACACGATGTCTGCGCCCAGGACCAGGTCCCAGTCCCGGGGGAACTGTGTCTGGTCCAGTCCCCAGGAGAGGGGGGCGACGGTGGGAGCTGCGGAGGGCCACCCAGAGGGCGGCATGTTCGCCAACACATTTTTCTCCAGCTGAGGGACTGCATGGGGGAGGTCAGTCAAGGTCACTTCTGCTCCTGAATGGGCAAAAATTAAGACACCCCAATTAAGTTAGTCCAGTGCAGTGTTTATGGCTCACAGTAAACATTTTGATGGAGCATAAAATAAGTCTAGTTATATCCTATGAAAACGTGTGAAACGTGATGCTCGCAGACCATGCTCCGAATGCGAATAGCTGTACGCACTATACTGGCGTCCTCTGCTGGACAGATGCGGAATTTAAAGGTTAATCTTACCCAAACGTGCTGCCAGGATGCCAACAATGCCAGTTCCAGCACCCAGCTCAATGACTCGCTTTCCCTTCAAATCGAGCGACTGTTGCTCCAAGTAGCGACATAGACAAAGTGCCTAACAGACACGTACACAAAACGAACTGTTAGCTGTTCAAGAGATATGCATGTGTATAGTCATTCTTACCTTGCAGTTTACTTTTTATTATACAAATGTTCTGATAAAAAAACAATGCTGGAAACTGACTACTAAAGTGAATATACTTAAGTTAAACCGTACAAATTCACACACTCACAGCGTCCCACACTGGTGCTGCGACGCCGAGATTAGCGCTGAAAACCTGGCTGATCATTACTTCCTCGCCACCGAATCTGTAAACACTTTCCTCGGAGAACGTGTCCGCAAACAAACCGTCGTCAACAGGAAAGAGGCACTTCTCGTGATCTCCCTCGAAATTCATTGTCAGAAAACAATTCAAACTAACTTGCTGGTTTCATAAAAACCCCATATGTTGTAAGGAGCAGCATATAGCTAGTTAGCTGTTAGGTGTCTAGCTAGGTGCATAACATGCAGCTAGCTAGTGAAACTATCACGGCTCTGCTAGAGCCCTCTTCGCATCCTCGGCTGCAGGTGGTGTCGTAGAAATAGTTTCCTTAAATTACCTAAGAAATGACCTTTGTGGTAAACTAGGTGGGGAGCTAGCTATGTTTCATTTCCCCCGTTCAGATAAACATGTGGTCCGTTAGCACATTGCTACTTGCTACATGCTGATGACGTCACGTCGCTATTGCATTTTATCCCGTGTCTTAATGATAACGTTTTAAACACGGGAGAAGTGTTAGATCAGAAAGATATGTTGCGTGGATCAAAACAGAGAGAGTAGTGTAACTTAATGCGAATATTTCTTTCTACCCGTGTTTTAAATCTAAAACGATTCAATCACAAAATACTTAAGCTAACTTAAAACCAAATTTGGCGCTGTAATGTAATACTGGTAATGACATCTATTGAAATAACGCTATGGATAACTACATATTTAAGGCCTTCTGCCAAGTTAGCAGCTAATTTCTAATCCAATCAGAGTAACACCGTAATACCGTTTGTTATTTCCAGTAGATGGCGCAAGCGATACTAAAGATGAAGGTTTTCAGCGCCTGCCCACATGGTAACAGACAACAGCTTTGTAAAACTGAAATGGCCTCTTATAAAGAACGGGCTGAATACAGTACATAAGCACACGTAAGAATAAAACATGTTATTTATATTACATTCATATCTCTGAAAATTAAGCAATCTTATTGTCTTTGTTATAAAAGCTGATGGTAATTGTTCTTTATTTCAACATCTAAATATTTTTAGCGGCCAATCCAGATCTCATCCAAACCTAGAGTACCCTGTGCGATAGCTTTTAGTGCGTGACTGAATCTAGTATACCAGTGGTCAGTTACAGATTTCTTATTAAGTACAAGACTACAGAGGAAGGGATGCAACATGGAAGCATCCTAACTCCGTCCCGTCCCCTCCCGTCCCCCCCATTGGCGCCCCTGGCTGAGCTGCGTTTGTGTTTGAACAATGACAGCTGTGCATCTGTGCTCTGTAATGCAGGCAGGGAGAAAGAATGCTGGCCTTGCCCTCTAAACCTGGCGGACTGACCCTTGGATAGTTGACCAACATGCTCCACTTGGCCACAGTCCCAAAGACAAGTCAGCCTAGGATCACCTCTCCCTTCCCCCTCCCTCTCCCCCTCCTCCCACCCGCTTCCACCTCCATAGCCTGGTGCCCCATGTCACGTGGAGCGCGCTCTGTTTACAAAATAACGGACTGATCCTTGAGTCAGGACATACGGACACCACGCTGTCACCTGCTAAAGTCCAGTCCCCATGGGTATGGTAAGGGGAAAAACCCTGTGGAACATTAACGGAGAATCTTAGACGTGCTGCTCTGCATTAAACAGTGGTTCGCTCGAATAAACTGCCAACAAAACTCTTTTTGTTATCCTAGCAGTGGGTTGCACATTCAGGGCATCACATCCACGAAAAAATGAAGCCCACACATTTAAGTGCACGGTATTATATACATACTTAAAAAGAAGACTGTTTCCTTATCTAGATCTACCATTCCTCTGCCTATGTCCATCAGTAAAGGTTCTAAAAATATTGCCAGCAACCAAATTAATGAGGGTAAGGTGGAACATTTTGAACATACGGTAAATATGGTAATAGTCCTTAATTTTTTTTTCTATTTTGCCATTCTCACAGAGCTTTAATGCATTTGGCTAAAGTTGCACACATTTCTGCGAAGCTTCGTGCACTACAGTCAAAAACGCATTTTAACAATGAAACAATGAAAAACCTTATGGATGGTCCATTTGGGCATTTTAAAAACCTTTAACAACACATTATAAGAGAAATCCACTCACTTGTGTATAAAATGACTAATGAATAAAATCAGATGTTACACAAATACTAGCAGCCTTGGAAATGCCCAAAATAACCTTAAAAGTACAAGTGCTCCAGTTTGGAAAGAAACACATTAGAGTACTGACTGCATGCACAGTGCTTTAAAATCCTTTAGCCAATGAAAGCATAGCCAGACTTTGAAGGGAAAGCAGTGCATTCGCTCCCAAAGCGAGTACACCTGACTTGTAGCTCTGGAACAGGAAAGTGAACCAGGTCAGTTGCTGGCTGCTTCCAGCACTCGCCCTTTACATAATTGCTGAACTGCTGTCTCCCCCTTGCAGACCTTTGTCCCGGCAGGAGCACAGGAGGGTTTGAGCAGGAGCTGATATGGAGGTGGAGGGATGCAAACAGTTGCCTGTCCCACAGGCCAAGGCAGTACCCCCTCCCCACCTCATCCCAGAATGCTGATACCTGGCAGCCACATTCGCAGAAAACCACAGAGCTCATCTCTAATTATTAGTTAATTTGTTTGATTTACAAAACAAACAGCAGCCAGGAACTGACTTTTCCCAGTGTCCTGAAAAGCCTGCAGCTGTGGGTGGCTGAATTTTCACATTTTGTCAAAAAATTAAAGGAAGACCAGTAACAAATACACAAACACACACGCACACACACACACGTATATCTACAGACTTTTATTTAATATAATAAATATCTCATCAACATGTTGTAGCCATATGATATGTTCTGAAAACTTTGTGAGAGCTTTACAGCTTGTCTGGGTTAGAAGACACTGTTGACATGGTAACATTTAAGACTTGTTCCAGCAGGATATACAGTTTGTTTTGCATTTTGGCTTTGCAGATTCAACTACAACCACCGGATCCACAACCAAACCAAATGCATCAACAGTATGGGCAAAACATCTTACCGGTTTGGAAATACCTCACAAGAAGTATTTTTTTATAAATACATAAATAAATATAAAGGTAAAAAAAACTCTGTTCTTCAAAGCAGTAGCACCACAGATCAGTTTTTCAGTTGTCTGTCCTGTTGCATATCACGTTAGGACTTTTTCTTTTTCATTCCTTCTTCAGTTCGTCCCCGTAGGAATCATTGTCCTCACCCCGTGCAAAGATGCACACCTGCATGCATATGGCCCAGAGAGCAATGGCCCAATGCTGCAGGTAGCAAACTAAAGACTTGCAAAAACAAGAAGCTACCAGTACGATTGAAAAAGGGAGGGAATATTCTGAAAATTTTCATGGAAACTGTTGTGAATCCATTGTGAATGGGGATTTGTGAAATTCAGGGAATTTTGCATTACATGTAAAAAAAATATATATATAAAAGTGAACACTTTGATGTGGTGTGTATGGAAAAAATAAAGCTGTAAACCAGCTTTGTGAATAACTATTAACTGAGTGCACACCGTTAATATGTTTAGCTGTGTAATACAAGGTAGAGTTTCAGAATGGCATTCCCCATCATTTTTATATATCATCACATAGTCAGTTTAGCTAGCCAGCAAGCTAACTTTGCCTAGATGTACAGTGCCTGTGTTTTGGTAGTGTGGTTCATAGTGGTTCATTGTATTGATTAGCTTGTAATCTATAGCTATACGTACACAGAGGTGGGCAACATAGCCCACCCATACCCAATGTGTGTGTGAGAAGGATGAGGTTATCCTTAACTACAACAATCAATGATGTAATTTCCTAAACATATGCATATGACTAAAATGAGTCTTTTTTCATGTTGGTTTATAATGTAGGGAATTATGTCATTGGAGCAGAAGGCAGGACAAACGCTCCAAATTATGTCCTATGAACTGTGGAACATCACTCAAACACAGATAACTAAACATTTCACCCCTGCCCAAATGTAAAAAATAAATATGAACACAAATTCTATATTGTCTAATGTTACAGAGTTTCACAGCTTTTACACCAGAGTTGAAAATTCAAATTCAACCTGAGTGACTCGGTCAGACTCACATGAAAAACCAGTATTGCTGGTTATGCGGGTAATGCACACCCCATCCGAACTTGCTCTCAGCAGCTGTAAACGAGCAAGTCTCCTGTCATCAAAATCTATGGCTCTGTTGGCATGTAGGGTTGTAAAATTCTGGGAATTTTCAAAGAAGGAAATTTACTGGTGGACCTTGGAATCTATGGAAACTTTGGGAATGTATGCTTTAATTTTTATGTTAGAAAATTAGAATTAGAAATATTTTAGATAGATTTTTTATCTGTGTGCCCATGCAGTCACTAAGTTACCAGTGGATAGAACACACAAAAACACAAATGTTGAGTAAGAAAAAGCTTATCAAAAATGATATTTTAAAGTAATTCCAAATTTATTATTGGCTGTAATTCCTTGCATAAGATTTTTAAAAATGTTAACTTACATAATAAGTGTTCTTCCAATTGCTCAAAATGTAGTTCATTTTACATGGTAAATTTCCTTTTTGAAAATTCCTGAAATTTCACTGAAATAAAGTGCCCCTGCTTCCATGTAACCAGCTGTGTGTGTGTGTGTGTGTGTGTGTGTGTGTGTGTGTGTGTGTGTTTGTGTTGGCTCAGGTTAGACCTTTGAGACATGTTTTGTGCATGCAAACCCATCCCACGGCTCTTTCCCTAAAGTGTGCTCAAACTGTAGGTGTGGGCCTAGCCATCCCGGGGGGTCCCTTTCTGCCCCCACCCCCACCATGGCCACAGTGCAGTTGGTTCCCTTCCTCTGCAGTCAGTGCAACCCTTGCCCCTGCTCTCTGGCTGGGGAGGGCTGGCTTCTTCAGCGATGGCAGGTGGCTGCCTAGTGGTCACCGCTCGATGAACTTCAAGTTGATCTCGGTCTGAGGTACGAGCAGGGTCCTCGTCATGGGCCGGACCACGGCGCCCTCCGGGTCAGGCTTGACGTCGAACTGGATCAGGATCTGCAGAGGGGCAAAGGAAGCAGAGACATATGAACCCACTGAGGTACGCGCGTATGTAGCAGAGCTAAAGTAGCTTATGAGTCCTGCATAAAGCCAGTAAGACAGTAATCAGAGCTCTTTCAGCAGTGAGGTCACTCACTGAGACTTAGCTAGCATCATTGCCTGTTGCTCTATCGGCAAACTGCCTTTGACTGGGCTGGTACTGTGTTGGTTTTTAGAGCAGGTTGAGTGACGGGAACTCGAATCTCACTGCCCGGGGTGTGGATCTTGTTTTCAGGCATCACACATCGTTACAGCGGCGTGCTCACCCGTGACAGCGCCAGGTAGAGCTCCAGCTCCGCGATCCGGCGGCCGATGCAGCTGCGCTTGCCCACACCGAAGGGCACTGAGGCATAGGGGTGGTGGCCCTGCTCCTTGCTGAGCCAGCGATGGGGAAGGAATGCGTCTGGATTTGAGAACAGCTTCTCATCACGGGATGTCGCGTAGTGGCACAAAGTGATGAGGGTCTGAAAGGAGAGAGCAAGCCTGACATTACCAACAGGAGAGGCCAAGTTACAAACAAGTAGTTTGACTTTACTAACACAAACAATGCCAACAAACATTTTCCTTCTTCCTGTAATGTAACAAGGTCCTGATTTTTCCTTCTTACCACCAGGGGAAAATGTGGTCTTTTGAAACCTCTTTGGTAATTGGATGACTTTATGTGACCAAAAGTCTGAAAGACCACATTCTCTTATGACAAATAATCTGGGCTACAGATAACTCGCACAAAGTAAATAGTAACTATTCCAAAGCAATGCTGAGTTGATCCCCCAAACGACTGGCACAGGGAAGCCTCTAGACCCTCTGAATAAAGCACAGAGATTGTTCTGCTCTCATTTCAGCATGTGGTTACGTGCATTACAGCGCTTAAGCACAGCTCAGCCTGGGTCACTACACACTCTCTCTGCATTTAAAGCGCACGTGTATGACTCAGGACACATACAGTAGGACATGTTATAAAGAAACATTGAATGTGGCACCAAAATGAATGGCTTTTCAGTTCTGTCTCAGATGAACTGCATGAACTGTGAGGATGTGGCTAATTTTTATTTGGCTAATTTGGTAGTATTCCAGAGAGAGCCCGCTAGCAACCTGCCCTCTCATGCTTTTGAATGGGATGTGCATTTTTGCTCTTATCCATAGTGGCAGGGAACTGAACCAGCAACCTTTCGGTTACAAACCCTGCTCCTTCCCACTATGGCACACTGCCACCCTATGACAGACAAACAAGAGCCCAAACTCATAACTCTGGAAGAGAGAGAGAGAAGACACTCACATTTCTGGGGATGAGGTAACCTCCCACGTGGATGTCTCTGTCAGCAATGACTCTTGCGTTGGCTGGGATAACAGGGTAAAGTCTGGAAGAAGCAGGGCAACACACAGTAAGAACAGGAGCTGCTGAAGCCATATAACAAGACAAGCAGCACACAACCAAGAGCTTGAGGAGATGTCTCAATCAAGCCCTCCACCAGGTGTATATTACTCCAGTGATCCAATCAACAAAGTGGAACACCACAATGGAACCATTTTAATGCACACTACATCTGTGTTCCTGTCCAGTGACTGCTTTTGGAAACAGCAATGAATGGTGAATCAGGGCTATTTGTCATTTATCACAATGTTTACCATGTGCTTTTTTCATTTTAGGTTCCAGGTGTCTCAACAGACTCCCCCCTTTTCAGTCGGTGTTTAAGGGTGCAATCATGTCGCCTCATTTGAAATGCACATGTAGCATCTGCCAGCAAGTGCTCAGTTTGTCTATTTTCTTCTTTCCTTTATTTGCAGCTACAGAATGTTTGCTCTTTGTGATTGGCGTTTACTACTGTGAGCCAAAATGTCTCATTTAAGTTTGTGGCATGAGGGCATTAAGGAATTCATCCGGCTTTTTCTTCTCAGGGACTCATGGACACAAATGTATCCTCATTACAGCCTTAGAATATTTAATCAACGAGGAATGAATATGAAATGAGACAAAGAGACAGAAGGAGAGAAAGAACTGCACTGAACTGAGCTGAACTGAATTGACTTGAATTGGGAGAGGGTTAGAGAGAATGAGACAGGGAGGCAGACATAGAGAGAGAGCAATGACAGGCTGTAAATGGCCTCACCGTAGCACCTCCTTCACCACAGCCTTCATCAGCGGCATCTGAGCCACATCTGCGGCCCCCGGGACCCGCCGGGTACCCAGGACCCCCAGGACCTCCTCCCTCAGGCTGGCCTGCACCTCAGGGTGCCGGGAGAGCTGGTACAGGGACCAGGACAGCGTGCTGGATATCTGACACCAGATCGATGGGGGAGAAGCAGTTAGGACAGGGAGATTGGAGAAGGGTAGGGGGGTCCCACAAACAACATGTGGTGATTTACACTCAGTTTCCATGAAGTAATTAAAATGTCACATCCCATTGTAGTCAATGGTGTTCTGCATCGCCCCCTGCTGTTGACACAAAATGTTCACCCTGCTACATGTCCAACCAGCTGAGTTCTACCCTGCTGTGGTAGAAATACTAATACTCACGGACCAAACTATGGACTAGCCCTACAAAGAGTTTGGTGGTTTGCAATTCTGGTGTGGGCATGCAATACAAACAACTGGATTTAAATTAGCAGCTAAATGAAAGGTGCCTGAATCTGAGCTACCCCTTGGTGCCTGGCATTGGAGGTCATTGATTCAGTTTAAAGGGGTATGAGTGAGGTGACCCTCACCGTGTCCACCCCGGCCAGCAGAAGTTCTGTGACGTTACTGTACACTGTCTTCATGGGCAGGCCCTGGCGTGACAGGAAATAGGTGAGGTACCGCCCCTCCACTTCCTCTCCATGAGCCAGCCTCTTCGCCTCTTCCTGCAGGCGCTGGTCGATGTGGCCCTTTGCTGGAAAGAGAGATTCGGGTTAGAGAGGCCAGGGCAGGAGACAGAGGGGTCCCTGGCAGAGAAGGATCTTGTTTTAGGAGGTGAGGATTGTGCTTGCAGGTAAAGTTGCAACTATGTGGTCAATGGTCAACCTTCTAGTCAATAACATCTTTTACTTGTTTTTTGGCATTTGCTGACCAATCTCCTTTTGAATTGGTTCCTTTTTAAAAATGACATGACTGTTAACGGTTCTGCTGGATACATTTGATGTTGTAATAGGGTGCGATATGCCTGTTGCTGATCATACGCCAGCATGTAAGTGCCAATTTATCTCCCACACCAGCCTGTATTAGAATTCTGCTGCATTATTGCAGCTACAATAGCTTTTCAGTTATACTGATACAATTGTGTACCTGCAGATTTTCTATTACACTGGTGATATAATAATGTACCTGTAGCTTTTCAGTTAAACTGGTGATGTAAAGTTCATATTTTAGTGAATGTACCTGCCAGATTAATGTACTGATCATTGTGGCTCTGCACTTTGGTGAAAACCACACTGTGAGCTAAAGTTCCA
Source organism: Megalops atlanticus (assembly GCA_019176425.1). Classification (NCBI taxonomy): domain Eukaryota; kingdom Metazoa; phylum Chordata; class Actinopteri; order Elopiformes; family Megalopidae; genus Megalops; species Megalops atlanticus. Next base: position 3,657,050 of record CM032879.1, on the reverse strand, counting down.
GCCTGCTGTGGAGTCAGACGGTGCTTTCACAGATTTCACTGTGAGACTTTCGTCCTTCCCACAAATTTCTTCCCTGTGAATGTGCTCCCCCACAGATACATGACATGCTATTTTTGACAGCTTTGTTTTGTGACTTCCCTCAGCTTCTGCACTGCGCAGTTACCATGGTTCCCATCCACTGTCTTGCCACTTCTGTTGCTGTTTATAGTGAGCTGGTGGGGGGTGCAAATGTAACATTTGTGTCACCTGCTATAAGGAGAGCAGACTGCTTCCTGTCCTGGCCGGGCCTATGACCTCCGACTCAATCGGCTGTAGCATCAGCTAGCATTTGTATGCCAGGTGCAAAGCGGTCTTGCCTAGCCGTCACCCGTATCCAATCCCCCTTACCGAATTGGAACATGTAATCCCAGCACTGGCAGAAGGTATCCCAGGGCTTAGGGAAGATGCGGTGCAGCCAGCCTGGCATCGCCATGGTGAGGAGCGTCATGACGAACATGGTGTTTATGGACTGGATGAAGCGCTCTGTCTCCGGAGGGACCTGGGGATCTAGGCAGCCGATCCGAGACTCGAACAGCACAGAGGAGATCCCTGCAAGGAGAACCAGCATTCCATAATGCTCAGGAGCCCATTTTTCTGACATCACAAAATATTGCCGATCCAGTGTAACTAATTCAATGTGCGCATTGGAGACACAGGACTGCTATTCATTGCTGTTTTTGAATTACAGTTAGCCAACTGCTGTCGAGTCTCATTTTTAACTTTGTATGTGAACTGCTAAGTGGGTTTGTCATCCTCATAGCAATGCCGGGGTTTTTCCTTATTGGAATAAGTGTAAATGCAAAAGTTCATTCACAAAGACTTCTACCTCGTTTTGTCAATAAAGTGGTCAGACATGTGCGGGAAGCTGGCACAGGCTCAGTGCGATCTCGCTTACCCTCCAGGCCGAAGCGGTACAACTCAGTGGCAATGTCAGTGACGACGCCGCGTGGGCTCTGGCGGCAGCGGAGCTGCAGCTTCTCCAGGAGGTCGGTCACCACGCTGTTCAGGGTGGTGTCATAGGCCTCCACTGCGCGCGGTGGCAGAATGTGCTTTGCCAGGAGGCTGCGCACCGTCTGCCACTCCTCCCCCTCACTGCAGAGAGAGAGAGACAGATAGGGAAGGAGAGGGGGGAAAGGTGGAAGGAGGGAGAGAAAAAGAAGGGGAGAGGGTGACAGCAAGAGAGAAAGCGAAAGAGAAACAGACAGAGAAAGAGGGAAAGAGGGAGGTGAGGGGGTGAGAAGGAGAAAGAGGTAAAGGGGGAAGGAGGGGAGGGAGAGGGAGACAGGGAGACAAAGATGGAGGGAGAGAGAAAGAACAAGAGAGAAGGAAGGAGGGAGGGAGAAAGGAGGAAAAGGAGGGAAAATGAAGCAAAGGAATAGAGAGAGAGAGAAAGGGAGAGGGGGAAGGAGAGGGTGACAGAGAGAAAGGAGAGAGGAAGAGAAAGAATGAGAAAGAGAGGGGGAAATGAGTAGGAGAAAGGAATAGAGGGTCAGTGCTTTTACAATATTGTTGTAATAATCATAATTACTCTTATTGTTACTCATTAAATTGGCAGATGCTGTTATATAGGGTGACCATCAAAGCAAGATGCATAGAGTGTGTGTCGCAAGAACAACAAAGTGCAAGGGCACCAGTACAAATCTATGAGTAATGCATGGGAATAAAGCATCCAGATAAAGCCATACAACCTAACACTGATCTGAGACACTGCTTTAGACTTCAGACTGAATGGTGAGTGGTGTTGCGATGTTAGGAGCTAGCAGCTAGGAATTTGTCCTGGTTTTGGGAACCAAGATCTAGTCAGAACATCTCTGTTATCAGGTCCTGTAGTCATACATCAGGAAGATTCACCTTTCACCAGCCCTATTCAAAATGTGTTGTAAGTACAAAGATGTTGGGTCAAAGTGAAAAAAAAAACAGTGATAAAAATGAATTGAAATTTAAACAACAGAAAAGAATCTTGGGGGATGTAAGGAAGAATGCTGTCTCCTCCTCTTCCTCCACAAAGAGCTGGTCTGCTGACCAGGTCACACAGCGGTTCAGAGCGAAAGCTGGTCTGCTGACCAGGTCACACAGTGGTTCAGAGTGAAAGAGCCGGTCTACTGATCAGTTCACATAGTGGTTCAACAGTCTTTATCACATTTGCTCTGACAAAACGTCCAGCAACAACAACCACCAAACACCATCTGTCCCAGACAGAAACACGTTACAGAGAGGAAATCGCTAAATGTTACCCTGTATACCATATGTCCTCTCAGCAAACACACAATTAAAGACTATTACACTCAAAGGCAAGAATATTCACTATTTAATTAATTATTTTTTATTTCTCCATATGCAGGTAGCCCTGGTATGGATCACACTCAGGCAGAGAGACCACTGGACTGCGTTTGCTGAAGGACTACCAGACCAGAATCAGTATCTGGTTCTGGTGACACAAACTGGAGTCACTTCCAGTCCAATGGTCACACCGAGGCCTCTTCCTCTGAACTCTCTCCCCCAGGTTTCCTGACTCACCATCTTGCAGCTACGCTCTGACGCCTTTTCAGAACCTCTTTAACACACTGAGTGCTTGCCAAAATGGCTGAGAAATGGCTCAGACTGGATTACAGAAGAGACAGTGAGTGATGAGTGAGTCAGAACTGATGGGGAAATTTGGCTCAGGTTAAACTATTGGAGCTAGACTTCAGTCTTAATTCGTCAGATGTGACATTGATGTGACATTGAACTCAAACACTGAACTCTTCTGTTATCATCTGTGGCTCAAAAGGGGGTGTTAGGCAGCAATGTACAAAATGTGTGAATGATGTAATTAAGAGGTAATGTACAGGATGTGTGAAGGCTGGTGTTCAGCAGTGATGTACAGGATGTGTGATGGCTGGTGTTGAGCAGTGATGTACAGTAAGTGTGAACGCTGGTGTTGAGCAGCAGCATGCTGGTGCAAGTGTTCAGTAGGCGCACTCACGCGGTGAGCAGACCGTAGCCGTGTCCGCGGAGCTGCCGGTAGTCCTTCCATGAGGAGAGGTCGGACCGCATGGGGTACTGGCCTTCCTGCCTCAGCACCTGCTCGATCAGTGCCGGCTCCGCCACATGGACCGTCAGGATAGGCCCAAAGCTGGCCTTCCACATGGGGCCATACCGCTTGCGGCCCTCCACCTGTGGAGGAAGAAATGGTCAGTTTCCTTACACTGACCAGCACACATGCACAAAGGACACAATATGAGTACAATCCCAAATGCATACTGTTTCACAAAAGCTAATGAGTGTGTGAGTGTGTGTGTGTGTGTGTGTGTGTGTGTGTGTGTGCGTGTGTGCGTGCGTTTGAGTCTGTGTGTGTAGAAAAAGAGGAGTGCTTCATCATTTCAGTATGACCCAGAGCTGGGTCATAGGAGTCAGTCAGTTTCCACACAACCCACTGACTCACTGGCCCACTGTCTGTCCATGCAAGTCAGCACATCATTCACAGCCCTAAGAAATGATAAAACCAAATGCCACGTCCCAACATGGACGATGGGAGCAGATGTCATCTCTGTTTCAGTGGGGTAATGTGTGCTTGTGTACAATCAGGACCAATGGATACTAGTCTGTTTAAGGCTGGATAATAAAATCAATGAGGTTTCAGCTATTCTTTCTGGCTTCTGTATTTATTTATTAATTTTGGAGTGTTCAAGGTACTTGTATTACACCCTAGTTGTCAACTGAATACAGTAACTTCCAATCATTTCTCAATGCCTGAGAACTTACAATTTTCATAATAATGAACACTGAATAATACCAGTGAAAACAGCCGTTAGGGTCACTCAAATGAACAGCGAGAGTTATTTTATAACCTTGGCTTTTCGATATTCCCCACAGCTTACATTCTCTACATTCGCTATCACTGACCACGATGTAGGCTATTTATCAGCTAATACACAATTAATTGACTTGGTCCCAGAAACAGACTTAACTCGTCTGTATAGCAACATCGTTATAATGCCACCAAGGAAACTTCCTTATAACAGTTATTGATAAATACTCTCACCTGTAACTCGTGCAAACGAGACAATCCCCGTTTGGCGAAGAGGTCCCAGGCGAAGGCGCAGACCGAGGGTCCCGGCATCTCATCAAGGGTCTTCACCTGACGCGTCTCACTGCTTTTTAGAGAAGCCGCGCTTTCAACCCATTTCTCCACCCACCTCAGCAGAGGTGAGGTTCTTCGACTTGAAACTCTGAGTGCTTGCTGCAGCATCCTTTGGTAATGTCTCATAGACTAGTTGACGAATGGAAGACTCATATGTCGTGGCGCTCATGTTGCACTGTGTCCCTACTACTGTATTTATATTGTTCAGTCCACGCCGTGTTCCGACACTCCTGACACTTTGTAATTGTTCACATTCAGCCAATCGTGCGGCGTCCTGTACAGTGCCCCGCCTAATGTGAGGTGAGGTGGGCGTGGACTGCATAGAAGGTGTGTCCAATCGGAAGGCAGTAGGGCGGCCAGCCCCACGTACTGCACACGTGGAGAGTGATGAGATCAACTCTGCCGCTGATACAGTGATTTGCGAAGCCAGTGTGAAAAAATATACACACCTTAAACTACCTGTTTCCACAGAACGAAAGATGAAGATATTGCACTGGGTATTACAATGTATTTGTAATACAGCGTCACTGCAGCTCCCTTGTAAATCATTGCATGTCCTGTAACGTCACATAATCTGCATTCCAGTTGAGAAATCAATTTGAGTGTCATCTCACGCAGCTCCATTCCACGTTAGATGTGCAAAGGATTACGCATAATGTGATTTCTCCTTTCGTTTCATTTCGTCTTCCAGGATCTGACCTGCACTGAACGATTTAAGGAAGTATCATTTACAGCACGTTTAGACCACATAAACCCTCAAGACATTCAGTAGCCCAACTTCCTTGATATAACTACTGCATTGTATAATGATCCTCTTTTCCGAACCAATGTCGCACAGGTTCCCTGATTTCATAATATCACACAATATGTGGTCACATAGGAGGCTCAGTGGTTGAGACATGCACAGAATTTGAAAATACGCAAATGTGCAGAAAATCTAATTTAGTTTTTTCATTTTTCGTTTTCGTTTTCAGCGTTTTTTTTTATTCCAAATCAGAGAGAGGCACCGTGCATTCATAGCCTAAAGGATTGTAATCGCAAATGCAATGCCAATTGAGCTTCAAATTCCTAATAGTTTAAACACAAGAAAGAGTAATTTTCTGCATTCATTTTTAAGAGGAGCAAATGAGACCATTATATAATGGGATGTACCCAGTTAAAGACATGATATGGAAACTTCGCTGACTCAAAAAAGAAAAAAAATCTGGGGGCTCGCCCTTTGTCCAAACAGATGACTGCGGGAAAGAGAGATGTCCTGACCCGATTCCAGCTGAACTGGAAAGTTGCCAAAGCGCTTGTGTGTACAATGAAGTAACGCCGCCAATACCTAGAATTTGGTTTTAGTTTACCTTTCTTTTTTGACAGTGCAAAAAAGATAGCTGAGTCCCTTAGATTGTTCTTGGAAGGGTCGATTTTTTTCGGATGCGATATGCAAACCACTTAGAATTAGAGACAGTGCTAGATGTAGTCGACACGTGCGATTATAACGCACATAAAGGCCATCAACTTATGTCGCAGCTTGAGACACTTTTTATGAAATATTGCATCCCCCCGTTCACGTGTCGCTATACTGCTAAATGTCACCAGTATGCTGTTTAGTGGACATCTAATTGTAAAGTGACAATTGTGGTTTCCTGACTGGGCACAGAAAGAAACGACAAACATAGGCGCAACGCGTGAACAATTCTGTTTTGTGTCTAATTATAGGCCTACGTTAAATAGATTTTCTTCTTCATATTTTTCAAATTCAGTTTGTACTGTCGAAAGTCAGCTCGGGGTGGCAGGATCGTTTTCCCGGTAAGACTACACTATTCTAATTTTGGTCGGCATAGACAACTTATATTGCATTAAATACAGAAAACCAGTGCGTTAATTCTCATCCCTCTGCCATCAAAATGCATATCAGGTTTACTCACACCTTATCTATAAGTTACAGGCAGAATGAAAATGATTATGATTTGCATATTCAGATAATACTAAGTAGGACACAAAGTATTGTTGCATTTAATTGAGCTCTTTTATGTCACTTGCCCACGTCACATTGCGGTGATGCCAGGAAATTTTGATATACAAAGATATTGCAGCATTGATTCTCATGAAACAACAGAAACCACCAAACATACTTGAGGGGGTTAATGAAGAAACACACTTAAACTACTGCAGTTTTACTTCAGCTTTACTTTAAATGCTGCTCTGTTGTGTCTTGGTCAAATTTCGCAGAGAAGTCTGTGTCATGCCTTGGTTGATGTGTGTGTGCAAAGAGAGAATTACAGAATCAACTAATCAGCATTCAAGACTGACCTGGACTGGCTGTCGATTCGTAAACATGGAAACACAAAACGTTACAGAGAGGCATAAGTGATCTTGGTATGGGCACGAAGAGGAACGTATGACAAAGATGGCAGTGGGATGTGACACGAGGGAGGCCCACTGATCCACAACAGAGGCATGAAACAGTTCCAACAGTGCAAGCAGGGTTTCATCCTTTCCTCTTCCCAGTTCTGCACATTACCTCCATTTTAGCACATTAGCATAATGTAATGGTAGTGGTAATGCCAGAGCCTCGAGGATTCTTCCTCCAGTTTGCGGAGAAGGAAATCAAACTATTAAGTATCTGGCTGTATGGCAAACCCACAGGAACATAGGTGTCCATTTGGCACTCGGCTCTGTGTGCAAGTGAGCATAAACACATCAGAATGAAACACACACACAGAGTTTTTATGTAAGTGGGTGAGAGTTCAGCATTGGCAATGTAGAGGAAAGGTCAGCTGGGGTCAGCGGTCACCCTGTCTGGTCCAATGAGGACTTGGCCCCTACCATCTTCATCAAGCATCTGTCCTTTCAGGCAGAGAATGTTTCCAAAACACAGCTCCTCGAAGCTCCACTTTCAGATGACATCCAATGCCATGTGCCAAATGACTATTCACCTCTGAAAGACAGATTTTGAAAACTGTACAAAGTTCAAAATAATTCTACATGGACAGTGTCCACCAACCTGTTATGCAAGTGGCTAGAAATCTGTAAACTTCCAAGTATATGACATCTAAATTGGGGGAAAAAACCAGTGGAGAGGATCAGCTTTGGGACAGAATGTACTAATATATAGTCTGTCCTGTTGCACACTTATTACCACATAGAATGGAGCTTTATTTTTTATTTTTTCAACAGAGTAAAAAACAGGGAAGCAAAGATCTGTCTCAGTCACCAAGATACCAAGCTGATGAATATAACTACAGATGAAAATGAAAAAGAATTACTCATTCATCAACAGGCAACATTACTGTGAGGCCAAATTTGATCAGATTGGAAAAACATGATTCTCTTACTCTCACCAAGTACTAACAATTCAACTCTTTTCATGCAATACTGCAGAATTATAAACATTTTCTTTATATATTACTTACCAAATTCTATTGACTAAATAATTCAACAAAATTGAATGTGAGCAGTGTGGGGGCCTAAGGAAACCAAACAATCAGAATAGATGTGAAGCTTCATTTATTACAGTGACAAACATTCCAAATTTTCACAACACTCCCTTAAAGAGCACTGATCCAAATCGTGACAGCTTTGCCCTTTGGCTGTGGATTGTAAGCCACCTCATGCTAAAGATCACGTGTATGTTTGAGTCACACAGGCAGAGGCAACTATCTCAATGAAACAGAGAAAGGCTGTTCCAGGAGAATAGGTATCTGCATGTCACACTGTGTGCCAATCAGCACCGTGTTGGCAGAGTTGGCACAGTGCTTCCTGTGGAATTTCTTTGAATAGGCAGGGATGTCTTCCCCTGATGCACACTGGCTGGAGGCCCACGGGGCCGCTCACCTTTGCCAACTGGGTGAAAGTTCAGGGCCACAGCTCGTCCTGCCACTCTGAGCTGGACTTGCATCTGGGAACGGTACGTGGTCAGGTGTTTTCACTGTGTCCTGTGGTAGGGGCAGGGGAGCGGGGAGTTAGGGCTGCTCACGGGTGTCCGTTTCGATGAACATTGCTGTGTCCCGCAGAAAATGGTGAGCTAGGCACCAAGACTGACGTGGAGCAGTAGAGCACCAAGGTTGCTATACGTTCTCTTTCCATTTTCCACACATAGAAGGGCACATATGGCACTGATCACAATTTACACATTGCACTAACACACACAAGCACACACATACATGCACACACAAGTTCACAAACACTTGTGCAGGCACACACATACACACACACACACACACATTTGCACATACAAGTGCATATACACACACACAAGCAATTCTTCAACTTTGCCCTACTCCCCCACATTGAAACTCCCTACGTAACGTTACATAAATAACTCAATCAAGGATTCAGTCAGCTGACTCTGTAGGTTTTGTTTAAGCACCTAAACTCAGCCTGGGCTTAATGTGTGGCAGCAATGTTTAAACTGTTTTTCCTCAAAGCTTCTGCTGCAATTAAACCACATACTGGTCAATGTTCTTACCGTGCGCCAGTCTTCACCAGAACCATGAATTTTTTCCTCGCTAATTATTCTTATTAAAAGCACATGACCTTGATTTAAGTAAAAAAAATGGACAGACTCAGCATAAAAAACTAAAAGGGCTTACATACTGGCAAAGGTGCATTTGAGAAACTTGAAATTGGCTGCTTGGTTTGAATTTAAATGGAAATTCAAAATCTGAACTGAAAGATGGGGGCTTCTCCCTCCCGCATTTTGAGTGATTCCCACTCTTCACAGCAGTGCAGTAACACACATGGCATAAATCTGGACGCGAGGGAAAGGGCCAGTAAACTCATTCTAACTCATCTGTTCCCTTCAGGTTGAGTGTCTAAAGAGCTGGTTTGCAAACACTCAAACTTTAAAGAAGGAATTGGGTGAGAGAACAAAAACACACCATAAGCCTTGAAGATGGCAGAGGCAGTTAACCCCAGGTGAACTGACTGAAAAAGCAGTCTCTACACGAGAGTATCTTTGCCTTAAAAGTGACTGCACAACAGGAAGTATTACCAGGATAAACCCATACAGTCAGCACTCCAGTAAATGTCTGTTCCTACGCATCGCTGTACCATGAACATGTTTACACTTGAGGGGTTTTGTCTCTTTTTTGGCTTCTAATTGGACTTTACTGTCACAGTTTTGTTGACTCCTTGTTACGGTCAGGGTATGTATACACAGTGTTAATAAGGGGGCAGAGCTTTCTGCTACTGCCTGAGGATTGACATACAATCATACACCTGGACACAGCCATTTAGACTAGGTCACGCATTGATATTCATTACAGCTTCATAAAACTGTATGAGGTGGCAGTGCACTGAGGCAGCAGTGTAGCATAGTGGTTAAGGAGCTGGACTTGCAACCAAAAGGTTGCCGGTTCGATTTCCCACGGGGTCACTGCTGCTGTACCCTTGGGCAAGGTACTTAACCCACAATTGCCTCAGTAAATATCCAGATGTCTAAATGGATAACATGGTAAAAACCCGTAACCGATGTACAGTAAGTTGCTCTGGATGAGAGCGTCTGCTAAAACCCAATAATGTAATGCAATAAAAACATAAAAATCAATTTATTCAGTAAGGTTAAAGTGTTAAAGAGTCCATGAACTTGCAACCATACTGTGGCCTGTTTGGGCTTAGATAAGTCAAGTACACTGCGACAGACTTGAGACCAAAAAAAAAAAAAAAAAAAAAAACAGAACATTGATGACACAAATCGAAGAGCAAAAACATACCCCATTACATCATGTCTACTACAAGATCAAGTGACTTAGGGCACGTCCACTACAAGATCACATGACCATTTAGTAACCAGCTCAGAAGGTCAGAAAGTCAAATGAAGATGAAATACAAAACAAACCAAAACAAAGCAAGACTTTAGAGTGTGTTTTTTGGCATGTAATCTTGGACTCGGCATTGCACAATATCCCAGATTATCAGTCAGCTGTTTTGCCCTAAAACGAAATGCCAGGCCATTTAGGAAGGGCGGTGTGGTATTACTGACTGCCAGTACCAATTTACTTTTTTTTTTTTGAGGTGCGTGGGTGGCATTTGGTGCAGACCCCCAAGGCCATGAGAACAATTTACTGGAACAGTACCACCCCACTGGCAAAGTGGTTTTTGGAATGGCTCACAGTCAAAGAAACCAAAAGGATGAATACACCTAGAAAAAATGTGGAAAAAAATGAAGCAAATTTGCTATGTCTTAGAAGTGGGTTAAAAGCAAAATAAATCATAACAATTACCGTGTGCCCCAGATTTATTCATACCCTTGACTAAACAGAAACAAAAAACCTGTTACAAAAGAAAATGACATTTTTTGCTTAAAATTAACAATGTTGCACTGTAATCTTAACATCTTTGCAAATTTGTTTGCAAAATAAAACAAAACATTCTTTCGAAGTGAAACATTTACATTTACACCAGGGTCACATTTATTCACACCCCTGATGTTAGTACTTTGTAAATTCTCCTCTGGCATGGATGACACCCTGCAGCGTTTCTGTAGTGAGGTTCTGGCACTTCTGTGGGGGATTTTTGTGAAGACTGTAAGATGTATTCATCTTGGCAGAATTGCTGTGCATTTGTCAGATCTTTTGATTTTCATTTGTGAACATCTTCCTTGGGCCAGGACCAAGTTTCTGTATATTCCAGCCAAGTCTTCTCCCTTCCAAGACCTGACCATAGCTTTGGAAATCACCATGGTGTCAGCCTCCTGGACTGTGAGGACCCTCGGGGTGACACTTGACAGTGATCTGACACATGCCGATCACATAGTGGTAGTCAGTAGGACCTGCAGATTCTTCCTATACAACATCAGAAAAATCCGCCAGCAACCTAACTCAACTCTTGGTTCAAGCCCTGATGCTGCCCAGTCTAGACTACTGAAATCCCCCCTGCCCTCCATGCATGTGCAAAGCCCTGCAGCTCATCCAGAATGCTGCTACTCAATGTCTCCAAATTCTTCCATGTCTGACCTATCCTGTTCTCCTGGCTATCCTGATATCCTGGCTATCAGTGTTGGCTCATATCTGTTTGAGCATGGTGGTGTTAGCCTACTGAGCAATGTGGGGAATGGCTCTCCCCAATCTTCCATTGTCAGACTCTACGCACTGGTCAGGCCACTGCATTCAGCTTCTTTGGAACTCTTGACTGCCCCCTTCCCCCGCCTCCTCACAATTGTTCATCCTGATTGCACCCATCTTGGCCCCTGTGTGGTGGAGCCAGCTTCCTGTAACAGTCAAAATGGCTGAAGTGCCAGCGATCATTCATTGCACACTGAAGGTCTTGCAGACCTCTTGGGATTTCAAACAATGAACAATTAGTCTAACTAATAAACCTCAGCCCCCTACTCAAGTAAAAAAACCTGTTCTTTCATTCCCATTTTATGTAATATTATGTATTGGAAGTTTTACTTCAGTATATCTGTAAGCATAGTGTCTGAATGGTAGTCTTAATTGCACTTACACACCGAACCAGGTACACACTTGCGATCTCAGGACTGTGGCTGGCTCTGATGGAGGCTGCATACAGTGACTATGTCCTCTTTGAACAACTTCTTATGCTGCTTTACCATTTTGAAAAGTAATTTAATGGGAGAGGGCCAAAGCTGGAAGTGATCCAGTAGCCCAACCCCCCCCAAAAAAAAATAAAAATAAAAATCAATCTTCACTGACAGCCATTAAAGATCTTACATAAGGGGAAACACTCTCGGGTTTCTTATCGCATTTCTGGCAATAGTCGATGCTGAGCTTTTCAATTCCTCACAGACAAGGAAACGTCAAACACACAGCAAACGCTCTAGAGCACAGCGGCTTTTGGCTGTGCTCTAGCACTGAGCTGGAATCGAACCTGTGCGTTGATAAACGAATAGCCGCTCATTCTCGGAACTGGCAGGTAGGAGCATTGTCTGCTGGTGTTCTGAGAAACACTGTTTGCGTTCAGAGTTTCCGAGAGATTTTCGACATACTGGCCTGAAACTCGCAGCACACAACGCTGGCTGTGCCGATCGGGCAAAAACACGGGCAGCCGCTGCAGACAGATGGGATTTCACATGCGCGTGAAGCGGCGCTGACAGAGTGACCCGCTCCCCACAGTCAGTGACAAAAACAACAGGAGGAACTGGAGGGATTCTGTTGGGTGGCAGAGGGGCGCTGCACGGAGAGTGGGGGGAGGCGCAGATCATGACCACCACTTCCTCAATGGCACCCAATGCTCTCTGGAGGCAGTCCAACTGGTGACGGGGAGTGGGCGCGGAGTTCCCGAAATGCAGGCAGTGGAAGCGCACGCTCAGGGGACATGTGTGTGACGGGAACAGCTATGACGCACGCTACTACAGTAGCAGGCTGTGACGAGGCGTCACGTGAGAGCGCATGCGAGGCCAAACATCTGTTTCTAGGATGCAGACATTACCCTGGGTGTGCCCTATAACAGAAAACCTCAGCACTGTAGTTCTGTCCTTGCGTAGAGCTCTCTGAATCTACAGAAGCATTCAGGCTAAATGAGGAGACAGAAAATGACTGACATTAAATAAATGATTAAGTATCATTTATTTAAAGACTATGTACGTATACAAGTAAAGCATTTCAAATGTTTCAGTAGTTCTACTTATATTGGGTGTATAATCATTTCAGTTATATTTTTAGTAGTGACTGTGCTGAAAAATGAAAGCATTCTTTTACATTGGAATTATTGCCAGCCTTTTCAAATGACCTCATCAGTTCACGCAGCTTTGTTCGGGCAAAAATAAGAACCCCAGTGGGACATGATGGCATTACTCATTTTATGGAAGAACACAGAGGGCACCCCCCAGCCTTTAAAACAAATCCCCTGCATTACTAGCAGCATAATGAAAGGGAGGTAGGTGCACCACAGTTAGTGGGCCCATCCGTGTCAACCTGGAGAGGAGGGAGGATTTTTTTTTTTTTTTTTTTTTTTTTAACTTGGCAAGGTGGCGACAGGAAGACACTCTCCTGTTCATCTGCCAGGCCCTCGAACTAAAAACAGCTCATCTCAGAGCCGCTCCCACACAGACACACGTTCACACAAGAGGAAGGGGGAGACACACAATGAATGAATTGTCTCAGAGCACCATCCATCAATAGCGTTTTTTTTTTTATTGTCGGGGGATTTTCTCTCAACCCCCTTTTTTTTTTTTTTTAACAAGGCGCTCTGTACATCCACCTCTCCACTGCTAAGTGCAGGTTTCAAGTTTGGACGGGTGCATGCAGGTGTGCGGTCTCGCCCCAGCCAAGCCCCCCACCCCGTGTCAGCGCTGTCTGAGGACTGACGTACTGCTTTCAGCTTGGCAGAGCTACAACCAACCTCCAAATACATCGACTGGTCACGTTTGACACGTCTGGGCTGCTGTGCCTTCCTGTCCTCCAATCCAACAGTCACAGCTAGACAAACCTGGACAATATATACTCAATTGGACTAGCTGACTCAGCAGTTTAACTGGATGCTATATCTGAATTGGTCACATGTGAAATATTGGCATGTGAACTGAAATATAACTAGATGATGTTTTTCTGAAGCATACAGGGCATGCTATGCTAAAGAAACATAACTGTTCACATGATTGCGAATAGCTGGTAATTCCCACTAGCTCAGGCCAAATTGACATTCCCTTCTTGGGGGATGCCCTTACACAGGCTGACGTACATAGCTTAAAATCCTTCCACAATTTGGCTTGGTTGCCTTGCCCAGGGGTATAGGAACCATGGGCCACCTGGGAATTGAACTGGTGACCTTTGGGTAACAAGCCCTGCTCCTTGCAACTACACCACACTGCTGCCCCTATAATCTAAGTTTAACAGTCATATTTTGCCTTAAACATCCCCAGCCAGAGTAACGAAGCACTGGTGTCAACTGAAACTCACAGACAGGTGACATTGGCTGTTAGGTGCATTTAACAGAAGACGCAGCAGCAGCATATAGTAAGGTGACAAAGGACTGACAGTGTGACATCTAACACAAATGCCCCCCTCCCATCTTAAACTGATGTCAAAGAGAGTGAGCAGACAGACTGAGGACCGAAAGCACAGCTTAACCATGGTGCCCAAGCAGCGACTCAGTCTCGCCCTCCCAGTGACACAGCACCACTCCAGAACATTATCGCTGCTCACGCCTTTCCTCAGCAGAAGCCTGTATCTAGTGCAACTTACAGAACTTGCATTCTCATGTTACCCAATAAGCAGATGCATGTAAACTCCAGGTACTGGAGGCTCCTGTTGTGGCTGTTCCCCACGTCAAGATCTGAACCTGCAACCTTAATGGTTAAAAGCCTATTTTGGTACTAAAAAAGATCATGTTTCATGAGCCAAAGCTCCAGGTCTCTAGTGAAGAGAAACAGTTGTAGTCTCAAGTGCTCTTCCTGAGCCTCGCTGAACAGTTCCCTCTCTCCTGTTGTCTGACTCAGATCTCCTCTGCAACGCTATTGTTAACACCACCAATCATCAGCTGCACCCTGCCCCCAAATCTCATCATCTCATTGTCGTCCTTCACATTTTCTTTGAGGACTGAGCTCAAACATGTGGGCTCTAGGCCAAAACCAACACCCCCACTGCCCCCTCTGGAGGTGTCAAGTTGGAACAAATACACCCTTAAATTAGCACAGGGAGAGATGTGGGTGCAAGGGTGGGGGACCTGAGGGTAGAGCAGAGGCAACTGACTATCCCAAAAACGCTGGTAACAGCCCAATCAAAACAGCATGTCAGCAAATAATGAAGAAGGAAAAAAACAAGCATTTCTCCTCTGATGGCGCTTACTTTGAAATGACAGTAGAGGGGAAGGGTAACGTTGAACTGCATGCAGCTCTGCGAGTGTGGTTCTGTTTCTCCTTAGTCCAAATCAATGCTGTTCCTTGAAAAGCATCAAACCGCAGGCTAGAAATGCGCAAACATGCAGCACGCAGCTGACTCTTCCCAGCCCAGAGCTGAGCACACAGGAGCCGTTTAAACGATAACCAAGAAGGTCATGGCAAAGACAACACAGAGGAAACATCCTGCACATCCTACCTGCAGCACGGACACTAAGAGAGTCAGAGCCATTGGTAAATACAGCCTTGCACACTTTCAGAGCCTGAGATTCCAGACCTTAGAGATGGAGACAGGACAGGCCGATTGGTTGTGAGGGGTGGAGACGGGACAGGCCGACTGGTTGTGAGGGGTAGAGACGGCACAGGCTGATTGGTTGTCGGGTGGAGACGGCACAGGCCGATTGGTTGTTGGGTGGAGACAGCACAGCCTGATTGGCTGGACTCCAGATGTGGCCTCATAAAGCTCAGTCAGGCTGCTTCGTTTTGCTTCTTCATGAGAGCATCTACTCATCCTGCACTCTGCAGAAAACAGCGAGGTAGTTCTTCCCCCTGTTCCTCTGCACCTTCTTCCCCTCCTCTGTGCAAGTGCCCAGGCGACCAACGATGATGTCATCAACCTGCAACGAACATTGCAGCCCATCACTGCCCTTAAGTCAACCTGGCGTCCACATAGTTTCATGGGAGAAATATGAACAAAGTTAAAATGGCTCAGTTTCCTGGAAAACCCTCATGATCCACAGGGATTGTGGGAAATCATGTTTGGGAGTTCACTGGTAAAAACTTAATGCTAAGAGTGCGACTCAAATTCTTTAATGACATCTTCCAAAGATCAGTAATGGAGTGAAAAATGGTTTCAGTATTATAATTACAGTAATTTACAGCACTTTTCATACAAGGAGCTAAAAGTGCTTTGTATTGAAAAGGAATAAAAATGGGGTTAAATGCAATGAAGTGAAAACCTAGATGATGACATAACTATAACAATATCATCTCAAGTGCGTTTCCCACACTCCATATGCTGCCCGGTCTCAGACAAAACACAGACAATTTATTAACACATGCACTACAAGTATGTAACACATCACCATACATGTTTTGTTTTGGGATTTATTTGGCACACTGAGCTCATCTTTTGCTGCTATGGTTTGGGAGGTCTGCCCCATGCCATTTCTCGGGTTTGTCCGTTTGGTTTTTCAGACACTCACACACGATTAGCCATTCTCTTTACAGCCATATATCATTTACTTCCAGCCAGGGGAACAACCTACCAGCTCCTCTGAGGGGACACGTCTGAAAAGCGGGTGCTCAGTGAAGTGCTTCACCATCCAGAGGTGCACCTCCTCTACGTCCGTCATGGTGTAGACCAGGCCCTGCACACACAAACACAACAGCAGGCGCACACGTGTCATGTCAGACACAGTGTGGATCACCAGACAGGCCCCAAGCCCCACTTCCGCCTGCTTTAGCCCACCATGCTACGCCTTGGCTGCTAAATGGCCTCTGCCTCTCCTCACAGCATGTTGCCGTATTTTTCAGGCCATTCTGTGATTAATGTTCCACCGGGCTCCCAGGAGTCACCCGACTGCATTCTCTCCCTGGGGGTCAGAGTGTCATTTTGCACTGAAGAACGGAAAATGCACCATGCTTGTCACTTTGGGAACACCTGCATTGTAAAAACATGCCAAGATGAACAGATACTTCTGAACAGAATTACAGCAGAACAATTTAGCTGGCCGATCGATTGGTGGCGGTCCGTTCAGTGCCATTCACGCTCAAATGGGAGCCTCACACAGCTCCATCTCTCTCTGCTGAAAGGGTTTCTGGGACAGATAACCCCTTGCAAACATTCCGAACCATTGGCTGGAGTCACTGTAGTTTACTTTGGAGCGAGCTGCCGGTTTTATTGGGAGCCTGGTTTCCTGGAAAGCGTTAAGCGCGTTGAGATTGACACAGCTTGTTGTGTTGACTCAGCGGGGCAGGTTTTTTCTTTTTTTGGGTAAATTCTGTGAGGTGGGGTGCAGGGGGGTGCTGGCCCCTCTCTTCTGCTCAGTAATGCTGGACTCTGCTGGAACACCTGCGGTGTAGAGTGAAACTCCCCCAAAATTCCCGCAGCCTCTCCTTGGCCCACTTCTCGCCGCTCCTGGTTTCTGCTGAGTGAGCAGCTTGTGTGTGGCAATAATCTGCGCTGGCTCACACAGGCTCCCTATTGTTCTCTGCCTGCCCGCCCACCTCTTTTCTGGACCCCCTCCCCCCATAGTCTGATGCATGTATATGCATGTGTGTGCTGCCCCCTCTCTTACCTCTACTCTCAGGGTGTTTGTGTGTGTACACTGTCGTCTCACTCTTACCCCTACTCTAAGGGTATGTGTGTGTGTGTGTGTGTGTGTGTGTGTACACACTGTCGTCTCACTGTTACCCCTACTCTAAGGGTATGTGTGTGTGTGTGTGTGTGTGTGTGTGTGTGTGTGTGTGTGTGTGTGTGTGTGTGTGTATAATGCCCTCTCTCTTACCCCGACTCTCAGTGTGTAGGCATACTCCGCCAGCAGTGTTGGGCTAATGATCCGCCATTTGTGCTTGGTCTTCTTGAAATGTGGGTCAGGGAAGAGGAAGAACATCTTACTCAGCTGAAAGAACGAAAAACACACAGATGCAATAAGAAACATTTATTCTCCTACACAGTACACCCCTGCTTATAAGGAGCACATCCGTCTTGGACTTGAATTTGATTGTTGAAATCAGCCAATTCTTAAAAGGAGGATTACAAATCAATGTGTGAAATGACTGTTTGCTTTAAATGACATGCTTCTCTCATTTACTGAGAAAATGCCCTTAGCTATATTTTTCAAAAATAGAGCAGAACATGTACATTATTTTTATACAGTCCTATGATCCGTCCAAGCATTTTTGATCAATATATGGAGTTGGCTCTAATGTGATGTAGAGTGCCATTGTAAACAGCATACAAATGTATACTGTATTACAGTGCTCCAGTCCTAAGTTGGTACGACAAGTAGCATTTACAACACATTATATTACTGTAATTTAGCAGACGCTCTTATCCAGAGTGACTTGCATGGCTTTTTTCATTTATAGTTGGATATTTACTGAGGCAATTCTGGGTGAAGTACCTTGCCCAAGGGCACAGCAGCAGAACCCCAGCAGGGAATTAAACCAGCAATCTTTCAGTTATAAGGCGTGCTCCTTAACACTATACTACACTGCTGCCCGCTATTTCAGGTTTGGGTGCCGCAGCCCCGGCTACACATACGTTGAGAGATTCCTAACCAAAGCGCGTTTTTCATACTTTTAAGAGTATGTTGGCATACTGTTTGCGCTGTGTGGATCCAAACCCACATGCATCCCTCCACTTAACTCACAAAGACCCTTAGATTTGTGGATTGTAATTGACAAGCTATAAAGGATTCTTTCCTGCTACTGTCGTTTGCTGGTGCTAATGGGGGCATGCATTAGCAGTGCATTCACCGCTGGCCGCTAACAGCAGACAGCGTGAGTCTAACTCAGTGCGGTGTTTAGGAACCACAGCACAGCAGGGCCTCTGCTGCAATACTCTGGAGATTGCTGAAAAAGATGGTGATTTTCTGGGTAAAAATGTTAGACTGGATTGCAATTGTGTCACAATGCATTTCTGCAAAACAGCTGCGGACAAAACACTTGTGCCCGTCCTTTCCATTACAATACATTATTGTCATTTCGCAGACACTCTTATCCAGAGCAACTTGCATAGGATACAGCTGGATAGTTACTGAGGCAACTGTGGGCTAGGTACCTTCCCAGGGGTTCAACAGCAATGCCTCAGTGGGGAATCAAACCAACAACTTTTCGGTTACAAGACATGTTCCTTACCACTATACCACACTGCTGATATATCACAGTGCTGCCAAACCCGAATTGGTACGCTTGGTGTTTGATCGTTCACAGGTTTGATCGCTGCCGTTGTGGCCCAGCGTTCAAGTAGAGTGCAAACGTGCAGGCGTGAGCGCTGGAAAAAGCCCTGACCCCAGCCAAAAACCCAAGCTTGGGCTCAGACTCTGCAAATCTCTTGCGACAAACGGCCTAATCTTCAAGGAATCTGTTTTCCCACAAAGGAGCGTGTCTATGTTACAGTGAGACAATGGTAGCAAATCCCCTCCACTTCAAAATGGGGGGGAGGGGCGTCAGCACCCGGTGCCGTCATATGACACGTGGAGAGGAGTTCACTCTCGGACTTCTGGCCCTGAGCCAACCGCGGGACATGCTCACTTTACATTAAGCTGACTCGGTATTTCGTAAGGTACTACAGTACACGATGGACTAAGGCATGGCTGTTCTGTTGAGTCCCCCTTAAATCAATCCACCTGGGAACTTCCTGTGAGTACCATTATCTGGCTCACTGGCGTTTTGCACAGGGCTGTAAAAAGTCTTCCTTCTTCATTGTTGGTTAAGCTAAACAAGGCACTAGACTGAGAAAATGACAGGGAAAGAACCGAGGGCTGCTATGGTCTGGGGTCATTTCTCTGGGCCCATCTGATGAGGTGGATGGAAAAAAAAACCCCACAGAGGGCTTCATCTTTGCTTTCTGTCATAACAGAACAGGGAGTGGTTCTCATCAACATTTACCATCCATGAGATTTTGCTCAAGGGCTTGTTTTTTCCAGCTTAATCCCTGCGAAGTGCAGGCCTTGCTGACTGGACAGCAGAAGCTGCGCAGGGATTGGCCATATGGTCAGTGGCTTAGCGTGGTGTGAAACGCTACCAATGCTGACTGCCTCCGGCTGACTTGAAACGCAAACACAACCAATCCACGTGGTGAGATTTGGTGGTGGCAAAAGGGGACTGGACTCTGGTTCAGTTTGAGTTGTCTCGTCTGTCAATCATTGGCAGGAGCTCACAGTGGCAGAGAAAACCCGTTTTGTTCCGCTGGGATAAGAATGGGCGTGTTGGTGGGGTCTCCCTGTCTCACCGCTCTCGGCTACCTTGCGAGTCATCAGGTGCCAGTGAGCTCATTGGGGTCCGTCTGTGGAATTCCTCCCCTCCTCCAAATGGCGGCCTCTTCACTGTAGTGGACTGTCGGATTTGTAGTGCTAAAAACAGCCCTTGGCTTTGGGCGAGTGTTTGAGAAGATTATACCATTTTGCATGGTAGATGTTGTGATCACAGGCTGCAGCACTGAGCATGCGCTGTGCTCACAGGCTGTACCACTGAGCACAGGCTGTGATCTCGCCCTGCTCCCCCACAGCTTGGGTTCAACTCTGACCCATCCAATCCTGCATTTTGAAAAACCTGCTGAGCACAACAAACTCGCACGTGTATATTCTTCAAGACTGTCCATTATGGCAGCTCCGTCTCCAGAAGAATTCACAAATAATCTACATTGTGTCAACACAGACTGATAGCTATTGATTCCAAATGCAGACGCTCACACACAAACTAACAGTCTGGTTTAACGAGCGATAACGCAGTGTCATTCTGCTACTGTTTCTTAGAATGTGCCTCTAAGGCTCCCGGGATTTTGGGCACCGCCATGCATTTCGACGAATGCACAAGCGCACAAACAGCCCCGTCCTGCAATGACCGCTCAGCTACGTGTGACTCTGTGCGCCCCAGACCCCAACCATGGGTCTCCTGCCATGAACTCCAATTACACACACACACACACAAAAAACAACGTATTCACTGTCACTGCCACATTAGGACATTAAAGCATGTGACCAACTCAGACCTCTTTACATCAGCTGATGTAGAAAATACTGCTGAGTAGTGGATTAAATGACTGAATGGGCACAACTTTCCGAAAAGACACCATAGCTCTGGTTCACTATGCCAAAGACCCAGATTCGTTTAGCAGAGACTGACATATCTCTTGCCTTGTTTCAGGGAGCTGACATCGCCACATGTAACCAACCTTTGCACGTACAAAGCTCCATTTTATTTTAAGATTATAGCCTGTGGGTTTACCACAAAGATTATGTTCTCATGCATAAATCCTAAATGTGATCTGACTGTCATTAATTACAGCATTCAAACAGTGCTTTTGAGCTCCAGCATTCTTTATTCTTCTCAAATGCTCACGTTTAACAGAGGCTTCCAAACAGGAACAGGAACCAATCACATAAAGAAAACACCATCATTTCCTGTTTGACTGAAAAAAACTTCAGACTTTGAGTGCTACTGGCATCCTCCTCACTGGGGTTCTGAGGTCCAGCTAGTCCTACCCAGTTCTCTCTGCACCGCTCACTACCACAGAAAGTGTCTCACTGTTCCTTATAAGTGGTATCTGAAGTTTGGTCACTGTGCTGGTTTAAGTCATTCCTGTGCAAACTCACATTGGTTCAATGCAGGTCCCCTCCAAGTCAATGCGCATCTTCTCAGACAATCAGATACCCTTTCAGCCCCTCTCACAAGTGTTACTCTCCACACTATTCATCTCCGTTACCCAATCAGCTCCTTGAGGTGTGCTTGAGTTACGAGAAAACTGCCCAGTCCCCACCCACCCTTGGAGGGCAACAGTGAAATTCACACAAACTTGTTGAAGAGGGATGTGAGGGACATGCATGACAGGTTTCATGCGCTCTCCTTACATAAACCTTCAGGCACAGATGGACAGGTGAACAGACATGATGGCAAGGGAAGGTGCAACAAACGGACTCAGAGGCAGGGACTATACACATGGGGGGAGAAAACAAGGCCACCAGCGGCAGGTAAGCACACAGTGCAAGGTCACTAAAGGCTAGCCCCTACCTGTCCCTTTGCAAAGAAGTTGGGCAGGTATTTCATGGCATTGCTGCGCAGGCAGGCGATGTTCTGGTACCGCCCCGGTTCCGCCGCCCGCAGGGAGTGGATCCGGTCTTGCACGTAGTCCGAGACCTTGACCCGAATCTCCAGGCCCAGGATCAACTTATCAGGGAAGAGTGGGGAAAGTTCCACTGCGAACACAGCAGAGAGAGATGTGTGGACTGGTAACCCACTCTGATGGCAGTCTCACGTCACACAGAAACTGCAACCATTTTTGAAATTACATCACTGGTCAGCTGTTTCTGCACTTCAGTGTCTTTAAATAACTGTAAGAGCTGCATCAACACTGCTTGTAATTTTGAAGCACACACTACTTACACAACAGCCTTGCATTAGACTTTGGTGCGCTTGGTTTACTCTGGGTACATTATGCCCTTAACAACAGATTCAAGATCAGTGTACCCACCACTAATCCTAACCTCAAACATTTAGTGTAAAATCTGGACTCTGACCCAGAATTAGATGATAAGGGCAGCAGGACCCTGCACTACTTGGATTACAATAGGCACTGATTGGGCATTATCCTATTGCGATCTTTCAGCACTATTGACAGAGACGCCCTTCAAGGCCAAAGGATACATCAATGCATTCCTGAAACAAACATGCTGCATTTTTCCATTGAAAATGTCATGTGAAACGATTACCAAGCAATGAGAAGATGGGGAAAATCAACTATTTTAACTTCTCAACTCTTGTAAGGTGCATCTGTGCATTCCTTCAGGCTCCTCATCACTTACAATTTGCACAATTACAGCAAGATATAATGTGAATCCAACTCCAAAGCTTTATTACTACAACATGCATATGTACCTGTTTTGGATGGTGAGCAACCATACCTGTATTACCAGAATACCAGTTCTAATTCTTGTAAACATGCACCCCAAGTCTGATGCTTGGGAACTTTCCCCTCAAAATCAGTGCCAGAGTTGTCATGTGACGGAAAAAATGTGTATTATCATAGGTTGCCTCAGGGTGATGGAAAAAAAACGAGCTTTGAACTACATGCCGGAACCAAACCAACAGCTCCCTCTCGTGTTTAACAAAAATGCAACAAAACGAATGCGGTCAGATGTCACATTTTACCAAGATGATCAATAAGATTAAGCATTGGGTACAGTGCTCACATTAGGCCCCCCTACAACACATACATGATTAAAGGAATAAAGTTAAGATACGAGCAAATAAGACAATTCTATTAAAATTAATATTATGTGCTTGGAAAAGATCAAAAATAAGAGTTACCAAGGAGACCCCCGTATCCACATCCGATATCTGCAAACTCCACTTGGGCTGGTGCTTTGACCGAGGGCTCGCCGTCACTGTTAGGTGAGCTAAAAAACTGTGGGTACAACTGAGACCAATCCATCTCCGCCGGACACACGGGGCTAACGAACAAACACAATGCAACAATATAAGACACAAACATGAGTGGATACTCAGACAGCAATGCAAACCAAAGCAATATCCCCAGCAGGACCTACGAAAATACTGTAACGTTAGCAAGATATGTAACTTACACCTACATAATTTCTAGCGGCCCAGGAATGAAATGGACACACTCGTTTATAAACCTCTTATGAAAACATCTCGTTACATTCTAGCTAGTAGCTTGGAAGCTTGAAAATCAACTGGCTTTCACGAATGGCCGTAAATTTTAGAGTATGTATTTTTAGGACAACTGGCGATCAATCAGAGAAAGAGTAACACTGACTTGGCAAATAACCTTCTGAAAATGGTTACACCGCCATGTGATATTCCTCAACAACAATTCCTAACACACTGAATCCACATCCAGTTTCTCAGGAGCAGTCAATATCATTCTGATCAGGCAGATGGCAGAATTAAATGAAGCTAACGAAAGCTTCTGTATCCACTTCGAACTCACTATTCAAACGTGTGGTCGGCCATGGGATTAGAATGGGCGCGCTGCCTGTAGTAACGTTTCTGAGGCATCGTCACGCTCATCTTGAATCAGCTAAGAAAGGATTAAAATAAAGAAAGCTATTAATTTAAAATAAATAATACAGCTCTTCTGTTTATCATTGGGTAAAGCCTCAAGAAAACGGTTCTCCAGCTTCCCCCCACGTTGCCGCACTTTGTCGCCGATTTATGACGTCAAACTTTAAACCCGACAACACTCAACGCTGTAACGTTTGATTGGCTGACAAGCGTAAGCGCGTCTAAAACAATCACAAGCGGTCGCGTAATTGAAACCGCACGTGTCGCGTAGAATAGCTCAACCAAAGGGCAACGCACAAAACAAAATTCGTACATTATATGAGTTTTAACATAACATGAGTTTTAAACACGAGAGGTCGAGAAACACGAGAGGACCGCAGTGATGCCTACCACACCCTAAAGACAATGTTTAAGGTGCACACTGCACAGGTGCTGGTGAATATGTCTGGTAGGATCACGGATGATTCAGGGATTTTAGAGGTATCGGACGTCTTGTGCCCTGCTTCATTGCCACAGTGCCTACTGTAGCATAGTTAGTAGTGCTATCTGCAACCCATTTGCAGATAGCATATGCGGAAACTCTCCCAAAATCTAGCATATATTGAGTATATTCACATACTCCACAAAATGTTTATGTCCGATTTTAAAATAACTCTCTTGGCATACATATTTCCTGTTTGGAACTTTTTAATCAACTGAAATGTAAAACTGTCCTAATATTCCACATTTTATTTTTCCCGTCATTAACAGTGCTGAGCCATAGAACCTAACATATTCCCAACATAGCACCAAAAAGGGTTCTCTAAACGGTCATCTGTTACTGTGGGGGAAAAAAGATACGACACAGTGTCACACATGTCAACTATCACGATCACACACCTTTCAGAAAAATCAGTGCAGTAAGTGATTCAGAAAGGACGTTGTTTCCCTCTAGTGTACTTGTAGTGTAACTGCATCAGCCATTACGCTGAGCAGTACTGCTGACGACGCAGACACAAAGGCAGTGAAGCTATCAGCAACGTCAGGTGTGGCAAGACATTTCGCGTTTTGTTTGTATCTACTATCTACTTGTACTATTGCAGCGTTTCCCAAACCTCTCCTGGAGGACCCTTTGTCCTGCATGTTTTAGATCTCTCCCTGCTCCAACACAGCTGATTTAAATGATCAGTTAGTTATTAAGCAGCTTCAGGAGTTCATAACGAGTTGTTCATTTGAATCAGCTGTGTTGGAGCAGGGAGAGATCTAAAACATGCAGGACAAGGGGTCCTCCAGGAGAGGTTTGGGAAACGCTGTACTATTGTATTTCATTTCATTCTCCTCTTGCTTTTTCTGTATTGAACAGACTGTATTGAACTATACTATAAGAGAGAGCTTCATTGTTTTTCTTTAGATGTAATCAAAAACATTTGGTATTATCTTCATCAACACTGGTCCTCATTAGTATAAATTATCTTGTTTTCAATGCATGCAATGAGTAAAGAGAGTTGATTATTCATAGTTCATAAGCTAATGCAGTGGATGTAAAATCCTAAGTCTGCAGTACCTTCAATGTGCTGAGCTGAATGTGAAATTTCATAGAAAAATGTCTTACACAAGAAAACTTCAACCAAGACTGATCCATGGTAAGGGGGCTAGATAACTTCATCAAGAAAAAGCCCAGATTTAATAAGCAGACATTAACGGTATGCTGGAGGACTGCTATCCACAGGTAGCAGAGACAGGTAGAAGCTCTGTTTCCGCAGAGACATGTAGAGCTGGAGATTTGATGTCCTCTGATGTCATCCTCTGAGCTGTCACCTTTCAGATATATGGGATACGAGATGTGCAGCGGCCAAACAGATTTGCAAGAATGCAGGGTTGGCCAATGAAGCATTACCAATTGATTTTAAATTGACAGTGGGAACCTCTGAAGTAAAACCTAGTGTCTCTGTGTGCTTACTTACCCTGGCACCACTGTGTACATTTCCTTGTAAGTCCTTGTGTGGTGCTGGATCCACAGGGAAGTGGGGCCAGGCTTATTCAGGCCTGTTTCAGCCATACAGGTGCCCTGGGGAAGAGCATGTAGCTTTAAACAGAGGGTTGTCTGCTCCTCCCCTTCACAACAGCAGCCAAGAGGTCACAGCCACTGGAGAAGCGGGGTCTCTACATGTTGTGTAAAACACAGCATTGACTGAGTGAGATCCTGGCACTGAGTGGCCACAGTGTGCTGCTCATGCCATGGGTGTCAGAGCAGCACGTCCTCGAAGCCCAATGACAGCATGGGGCTGTGAGATGTATTGATCAATCAACGATTTGATGGGAAACACTGCTGTCAAAGGTTCCTGCTCTCAGCCAACCAGACACAATGCAGAGAGCAGTGTTCATTCAAAAACAGAGAGCGAGAGGGAGGGAGAATGAGGGAAAGAGAGGGAGTATGTGTGTATGTCCATTCCATTGAATACATCCCTGCATTCGCCCTGTATGTACGTTTTCTTTTATTCTACATGATTGTACTCAGATTTAATAGTATGCACATTATTGCTTTCGCAACACTGCTTTTGTTTATCCTGCCATTAAAGCACCATTGAACTCAATTGAATTGAACTGAACTGAAATGAACTGTACCAAACAGAACTGAATTGAATTGAATTGAATCGAATCAAACTGAAGTGAGAGAGGGAGACAGAGTAGAAGATAGAGGGAGGGAGAAAGAGAGAGAGGGAGAGATTGAGAATAAGACCTTCATATCAAACGGGGTTCGCCATGAAATGTACAGGTATCTTTATTGCAGAGACAATTCGTATTTTTGGAATTTCTGTATTATCATTCATATCTCTTCTCAATGGTTTTTTATTGCACTGTTTTGCTCATTGTGGTTCTGCAGGTCCCTCGGCTGCCGTGAACAAGGGACGGTTCAGGAATGGCAGTTGCAGAGGACAGAGGAACAGATATCCATCTGAATGAACACCGACAGAGGAATCAATGTGGACGTCAAATGAGGGGGACTTACAGGGACAGGTGGCGAGAGCTGGGTGAATGTATGAACTCCATAATTTTCCTTATGATGTATCCTCTTATAAAATCAAACTGAGGGACAATAATTATCACAGTTTAAAAAAAAAACAGAAGACCAAGAGAGAAATGGCAATGCGTATTTTAGCCAGGAGATAAAATACCTCACTGGCACTTGAGTTTGTTACCAAGCTGTGTGCTTGTGTTTTTTTCCAAAATGTTTTCTTCCCCTGTCTTTCACTGGTTCACTTATTTGCACTTAAAAAGGTGCTTTTTTCTTTTTATGTTGTATAAGAAACTCAGGAGTAAGATGTCTGTCTGTATATTTGTTCACTAGTGCTGCACCATGCATTCATCAGTAGGAAATAGTCTCTGTTAGGGAGTTCAGGGGTGGGGGGAGGAGTTTTTATTTTTGGGGCCTGAAAGGCTGTCCTTGTCCTCACTCCTTCCCCCCTACGCAGCCCCTGGGCCTCATACGGTGGTGACCCTCATGACAACCTCACGGTTGGTCGTGGAGCCGATGCGGTGGTCGCTGGGCCGCAGCTGGCTCAGAATGTGCAGGATGGTGTAGCCACAGTGGTGGTTCAGAATAGTCCTAACGCGCTGGCCCCGCCTCCCACCCCGCTCACCACTGGCCGCGCTGTGGGGGTTGGCCCGCGAGCCTCGCCCCCCACCCTTCCCACCTGAGCTGATCGGATCCCCCATGTCCTTGGCCTTTTCGTAGTTCAGTACTTTCCACTGCTGATTGACAGCCTGCCAGCGCTTGAAGATCCGGTAGACTGACGAGCCCTCGTGGATTATAAGCCCTGGGGGGGAGAGATTGGGAGGGAGGGGTGGGACAGAGAGAAAGCGAGAGAGAGAGAAAGAGAGAGAGAGAGAGAGAGAGAGAGAGAGAGAGAGAGAGAGAGAACAAGGGGTGTGAAAAGAGGGAGAGAAAAAGAGGGGGGAGTATGCAGACAGGGAGAGAATGGGAAGGATGTAAAAGGAAACAGGGGTGTAGAGAGGGAAGGAGAGAGAAAAGGGGAGTAGACATAGAGAGAAAATAGGAGTAGAGAGAGGGATGAAAAGAGAGAAGGAGAGGGATAGGAAAGAGGGAAAGAGACCGAAAAAAGGGAGTAGAGAAAGAGTAATGAAGAGAGACAGAGATGTGCAGAGAGGGGGATGTAGAGAGACAAGAATGAAGATGTAGAGGGATGTAGAGAGAGAGAGACAGAGAGAAAAGAGGTGTGCACAAAGAGAAAAAGACATGCAGAAAGTTAGCAGTGAGAGCTCACTAATAATTATGTTCCATTTCATTCATTAGCATACCTTTTTACCAAACAAACATTTAAATAATCATGTGCAGGTGCCTTGGCACACACACACCATTTACTGCAAACATTACACTCACCAGTGGAAATGGAAAAATGTACACTACCCAGTAAAACAAATACTCACACCACATCATTACGCTGTAAAGCGAGCTACACCAAGGGTCCTGAATCGCACAAACAGTGTATTTCATCACCAGACAGACTGCGATATAGACAGAAGAGGTGGGTCCAATGTGGACTCCTGTGAGGCCCTGCCTGTGACCCCACCCATAACCACGCCCACTGACTGACCTCACCCAGACGTACCCACACCCACCACGCCCCCTCACCTATGCAGACGATGTCCATGAAGCCGTACATGCCATAGCAGATCTGGAAGAGCAGGTCCTGCCGCTGCCACTTGGCCGAGGGGCTGAGGGACGACCAGACGAGCCAGGAGATGCTGGCAATGAGGAAGAGGGAGCCCAGGATGATGGCAGCAATCTGCACCTTCTCGATAACCGTCAGCGAGATCGCCTGCCACTGAGCAGGGGCAGAGCACAACAGGACCGTGTTTTAGAGTAGTCTGTGCAACATGATCATGCAGATATGTGCAGTTCTTCAGAATCCCGTGTTAGTGTCTAACTGTGTAGTATTGCATGCTGTCCTTCTATGATATTGTCAGCCATGTGCTTTTTTGGGGCTACAGCCATGGAATATTCTACATTATGACAAGATATTTTCTATTGTAGGAGAGTCCGCCTAGAAACTATGCTAGCTATGGGTATTCTGTTTTACACTATGCTCTTTTGTTAATAATCATAACAATCCAGAAAATCAGGACATGAGAACCTTCAACAATGGCAGACGGAACATTCATTATGAACCAAGCTGAATTGAGTATCTGGTCAAAATATAAAGTACCTGTATTATAGATATCATTCTTCATTCTCAAGAATTCTTAAAAATGCTTGGTATACACTTGATCTGTGTACATGCATGTGCACAGCCTACTGATGTGGATGGTGCATTACGGTTTACTGGTATATGACCTGCAGGGGGTTCTTGGTGCTGATAGCCAGCACTTGGTATTTGAAGTAGCAGAGCTCACAGCTCCAGGACCCACGCTCGCTGATCCAGCGAATCAGGCAGGGCTGGTGAGTGCAGCGCACTGATCCGTCGCAGCGGCATGGGCTCAACAGCTCCCCCTGCAGGAGGAGAAGGCAATTAACTACTTCAGAGAAAAAGGAGAGAGTGTGGTTCAAAGCACTGGTGCTTTGGTGTGGAGCCATCCTTTTCAGTGAGGTGTCCATAATGTATGAGCATATTGCATCTGTAGCAAGTGTTAGCGTTAGCATAATATTATTCAACCAGCAGCCCTGGGGCCAAACACAGGTTGCCACCAGCTTCCCATTTGCCCTTTGATCACTGCTGCACAGACACAAACACAAAAGCATATTTTAAACATGCATAAAAATTGTGGATAATTGGAACTCCCATATGATGCTCCTCTGTGTGTCCAAGGCTGTGAGTAGATATAGTCACCCATTTATGTCCTGTTCATGTGTGCTGTTACTCCTGTTAGCTTGGTTTCCTAATTGTTATTGATCACTGACCTAAAATATCTGCTTTTCCAGTATTGCTGTATTTGTTTAATAGGCACTTAGCCATTCTAAATGGACTGTTTACCACGAATGAGCAGCGCACGGAGGGGAGTGATGCTGCTCTCCTGTGAACGTGATTAATAGTAGCCATGCATATTTTAAGAATGTGTCTGCATTATTGATACACGTATGCACACTGCTTATTTGTACATTACTTTATCTGTAGGAGGCGGAGAATGTTTGGCCTGTGGGCAACATTTTCTAATAAAAAATGTGGTCCTCATGAGGAGGTAGCTGCATACCCCTGTTCTATAACACATTGTTGATAGGTTTGAAATTGTTCTCAGGGTGCTGGACAACTGCATTTTATCAAACCCTTTGTTTCAAAACAAAAGAAAATCACACCCTATTCAGTCAGGACAGAATCTCCAATAAATGCACACCGTGGTCTGTGTGTCCGTGACTCATTCAAATGCCCCACCAGACACTTGGCTATTTCCCAGCATGCACTTTTGTCGAAACCACTGGCACAAGGTTCTTCTCTTTGCTTCACGTGGGATGTCAACCAATGCTTTGTTGTTGCGTAGCAACTTTATAAATGATGAGGTTGAGCTACTTTGTCCACGTTTTCTATTTTGGCATGAATACTGAGGTACTGAAAGATCAGGAAAATACCTAGAAGACATTTGTAGGGAGGAAAAGAGAGTTTATTTCCTAATCAGATACATTGTGAGGTGAGACAGACTGTATGCACTCATACACATGCATGTATTTACTGAGTGTGTGTAGGAGAATGAATAGGGAACTCAAAAGAAAAGACAATGATAATATTTGTTACTTAACTATTACTTAGCTATTTAAAGTCAATATAATATGCAAACTATCACTTATACAGATCATTCATGAGGAATCACTTAAAAAAGCAGTGGTCTAAAAGACTTTATTTTGTGATTGAATCACAGGCAAAATGGCATGCCCATGCAGGATGGACAATCTCACAGCAGAATGAACACATAATGTATAAGCTGCCACTTGTGTGTTTTGAAACTGGCCCAGTTCATCAATTCTGAGACCCCAGTTTTAGGATTCCAGAGAACGGAGAGGACGTATTGAAATATTTTATACTACCTGCACAGGTAAAGAGTTTGAATTGTTACTGATTTAGCCACTTTGAATACATAAAATACTACAGTCAACAGTGCTTATATAGCTGCCTAACACAGATGAACTAAACCTTTGAGCAATGTCTGTTTTTGTCCAATGAGTGGTGGTGGGGGGAAATGGCTCCATTGATGACTACCTTTGGGCCATGCAGAGAAAAACAACGGCATGGAGTAAGAGCTTTGGTCATGAACAACAACAATGTCTGGAATATGGAAAAGATTTGAGAATCAGCACTGGTGTAATTTTAAATGTTCCAGGGCCTTAAGCAGTGCTGCTTCCTATCCACGGTCATTAGTCACAGTCTATGGACATCAGTATCTACAAGCATGCAGGACAAGAAACCTGGGAGGAGACTTCAGTGGATACACTGCAGAATACATTAACGTACAATGTTACAGCTGCACTGGACATTTTTTTTAGGGAAATTGATGGAATGGATTTTAATTGGCTTGCTATAATGCCATCACTAGCTTATGCGTACAATCTTGTACATCACTCTGGATAAGAGCTCCTGCCAAGTAACAAAATGTATATGTGAATGCAATGGCCCTGACGGCATTTCCAACCTCTTGGTTTTCTCTTTAAAAAAATTTGTTGGCTTGATGGCTAGTCTGCATAATCTGATAAATGATTTCCAATTGGCAAGTTTTTAAATAGAAGCTGACTCAAACTGTCACACTACAATTTATTTTTCTATGCATGCGCTATGAGTGAATTTTACTAATGCCAAAATCATCAATTTTTCAATTTTCTTCAAAATCTGCTTTTCTAAATATGACTTTCATTAAATTCTGGTATATGTCAACGTCTGTAAATATTACATTGGAACTGAGTGAAGACCAAGCCCAAGGCTTTGCATGGTTCGTAAACCCACTGCGTGCACTTAGATCAGATGTTAAACAGGGCTTGGTCAGACTTGGTGCTAACGGCTAACCCCCCAACCCCCCCCGCCCACCATCCGGATATATGTACAGTTAAGTTAGTCCATTCTGTTTTGATGGATATTACACCATACTGTAATATTCGCTGAGGTAACGTAGTCCAAAAAATTACTAAAATGTGGTTGGTGTCCTTCACTGCTCTTCAGGAGCACAGTATCAGAGTGTGCAGCTCCATGAAGCCTGCAACACAGTCCAAATTGAATTGTGACAGAGCACCAGGCAGGGAGGGAGGAAAGGAGAACTGGATCATTACAGAAGGAGGGCACAGTCTCAAAGGAGAGCAGCAGAGCGCCTGCCTGTAATCACGAGCACCGGCTCTCTGTAAGCCTCCAGGCCGCTTTGCTCTGGGGTCAATGGAGGCAAGGCCTGGTACCTGTTGCGCAAGGAACTGGCTGGTGGTGCAGGACCAGATGTGCGGGACCAGATGTGCAGAACCAGATGTGCAGACGCCCATGACCCAGGTGTGTACACGCCTGGCCCGAGGAAGCAACTGCTTGTGAAAGCTGATCTGGGAACAGATTCCCAAACCATGGTTCTAACCTTAAGCAGCGTAAGCTGAACAGAAAAGCTGGACCTAGATATACACCTGTGAGCACTTTCTGTTGGGGTTGCTGAGCCAAGAGGCAGACAGGTGTGAGCAGTCAAAGGGGAGCAAGAAGTGAACAACCCGAGATAAAGGGAGAGAGAGAGTGTGGGAGAGAGAGAGACGGTAAAGGCAAGAGGAAGGGAGAGATGGAGGGTGAAAGTGGGGGAGGGGAGAAGGCACAGAGAGTGAAAGGGAGAAAGAGAGAGAGAGAGGAGAGAGAGAGAGAGAGCGAGCACCTGCACAGAGCATTCCTCCAAAACAGTCTCTGCTCAGAGAAAGACCCCCTGGAACAACTTGCTCAAAAACATCAGATTGGACAAAACTAAATTAAACATATTGATATAACCAGCAAAACAATATATGTTCAAGATGAAATTAAACAAATAAACAAACAAATGCAAAACAAGAGATTTTACGCTGGCACAATATCTTGTCAGGATAGAAGACCAGAAACAAACAGCATATTTTAACAATATACTGACTCAGTGACCACAGCCTGGTAATCGAAACGGGGCAGCATAAAAAAGATGGTGCCCTAAGCATACAGACTGTGCAAACAGTGCGAAGCAGAAGTCAAAACAGAAGAACACTTCCTACTCTCCCGCCCAAGTTATAAATCACTTAGAGATACACACCTCCCAAAATTTAACAAGGAAAGACCATATTTAAAGACACTGCCAAACTGTGAGGAAATTAAAGTCCTCCTAGGAGAGGTGGAAGAAACAGCAGTGCAGGCAGCACAATATGTGTATGCCTGCCACAAGGCCATGGACAATCATTTAATACATTTCAAAATCTTCCTGCTCTCTCTTGATTGAATGAGTTGAAATGAATGTTGATATCATCAACTCATCTCTAACTACTGGCATCTTAAAAATGCTCTGGTTACCCCCCTGCTAAAAAACCTACCTCTGACCCGTCTGACATCAACAATTACCATCCAGTATCCCTGCTGTCATTTGTTTCCAAATCCCTTGAACGCGCTGTACTTAACCAACTGTCTCCCTTTCTCTACAAGTACAACCTCCTGGATCCCCTCCAGTCCGGGTTCAGAGCCGGGCACTCAACTGAAACGGCACTCCTGGCAGTAATAGAGGCCCTCCACACAGCTCCAATCTGTCCTCGGTCCTGATCCTCCTCGACCTCTCCGCTGCATTTGACACCGTCAACCACCGGCTGCTCATCGCCAAGCTCTCGGAGGTCGGCATCTCTGGGACCACCCTTTCTTGGTTCAGGTCCTCCCTGACCGGTAGATCGTCCCAGGTCTAGTGGAAAGGCTCCACCTCCACACCCACTCCCCTCACTACAGGCATCCCCCTGGGCTCTGTATTGGGACCCCTCCTTTTCTCAATCTACATCAACTCGCCTGGTTCAGTTATTAACTCACACGGTTTCTCCTATCACTGCTATGCTGATGACACACAACTAATCTTCCCTTTTCCTCCCTCCACTCCCCAGGTCAACGATATGATCTCTGCATGCCTGGGCGACATTTCCAAATGGATGATCTCCAACCACCTGGATAAGACCGATCTACTCTTTATCCCGGCCAAGCTCTCTCCTCCTCAAGAGCTCTCAGTTACTGTTGATGGCACCACAGTAACTTCCTCTACAACAGGCAGGCAACGACTACATCTTGCAGACAACATACTCCTGTCAATTTCTTCTCTTCAACGTCAGGAGGATTCACCCTTTCCTGACCACCTACTCCACCCAGCTGCTTGTCCAGGCCACTATTGTGGATAGGGATGCACCTTAGCTTAGACACCACACTTCCAGTACCACACCTCATGCACTGGGGGGCAGGGTGGAGTTTGCCTCCTGGGAAAATGGATAAAAGGGCAGTGGTGTCAAAGGGCAAGGGGGTGGAGTCCCAAGGAGAAGCTGAGAAAGAGTGCTCACGTGTAGAACTCCTCAAGTTGTTTGACCCGTTTGTTTTTTTTGTTTGTCACATTATTTAAAATTACCGGCTAAACAACCTTAGCCCATTTTAATAAAAATAAAAAAACTGAACAAACCACAACAAGGAGCAAGGGCTGGCCGACTCTGCTGTCACCCCAAGGAGCGGGCACGGTGTTTGCCCAGGTGGAGGTAAGCTCACCTGTTCCCCTCAGTGCTACACCCTCAACATTAGATTCATACATACTGACGTCCACGTTAAAACACACATTAGCTTAGGTTACAACCGAAGCTCAGGCAGGGTGGTTACCGAATCCCCTAGACCAATGGAGTGCAGGTTAGTAAGAGTCCATCTAGGCCTGTGTACTTTCTGCCCTTGGGTCTTGGGTTGTAACAGCCACCGTGCTCTCCGGCCTGGACTATTGCAATGCCCTCCTCGCAGGCCTCGCAGCCTGCACCATTCAGCCGCTGCAGCTCTTCCAAAACGCAGCTGTTAGGCTGGTCTACAACCTCCCAAAGTTCTCCCGCGTCACCCCTTTACTGAGATCCCTCCACTGGCTCCCGGTCGCAGCCAGGAACCGCTTCAAAACCCTGACCCTCACCTTTTCTGCTGCAAAAAAGTCCGCTCCAACCTACCTCTAGGATCTCATCCTACCCTACAAACCCGCTTGACAACTTCGCTCTGCTACATCCGGACGCCTCGCTCCTCCCACCAACAGAATGAAAGGCCCATGCTCCTCTCATCATCGTTTTTCCATCATTGCCCCCCAGTGGTGGAATGAACTCCCCACCCCCCTGAGAACAACTCCTTCACTCCAACCTTTCAGACGTGGGCTGAAGACACACCTCTTCAGACTATACCTGGACTGACACCATTGCCATTTGACCTTGTAAACTCTAAGATTCTTGACTCGTACTTGTAGCACTATCTCTTACGATGTATTTGTAGCACATCTTTGCCTAGGTAGTATAGCTTTATTGTCCCAGTGACTGTATTTGATATATGTAACCTCAGATCAGATTAGTTCTGTCTCGCTACACTAACCTTGTGCTCAGCTTTAGCACTATCTGCATTGTAAGACCTGTACACATCTTGCCCTTGTGCCTGTTGTTTGCCCACTATTTGCACGTTTGTATGTCGCTTTGGATAAAACCGTCTGCTAAATGAATAAATGTAAATGAAATGAATGAGTTTCTCTGTGCTGTTATTCTTTTTGTTCTTTTTAATGATAATAGTAGCAGTATAATAGCAATTGTTATTATTAATTTATTTTTAAATTTTCATTATTTCATTGCTGTTGAAATCATTATGATTCATCATAATAATTTTCATTTGTATGTCACTCATTTCGGTGTCATCCATTATAGAAATGCTGTAGCAACATTTAAAGTTCTCTGTCATGCCAAAAAAGCTCATTTGAATTTGAATTTGAAAGAGGGAGAGAGGAGGGGAGCGGGTGAGAGAGAGAGAAGTAGAGAGCAAGAGGGAGTGAGAGAGAGAGGGAGCAAGAGTGAGATAGGTAGAGAGAGAGGGAGAGGGAGTGAGACAGAGACAGAGAGAGGAAGAGGGGGAGGGAGAGGGAGAGAGATGGTACCCTGGCCTACATTCAGTGGCTGCTCTTTCCCAGGGAAGCTGTCAAAACTCCAGCAGTTTCACGAGCTCTGAGACAAAAGACACCCACGCGTGGTCACACGCTCACGTGCCTTGTCTCCAAAGAAACAACCTCATAACGTCCAAACAACGTATGAATAACATACAGGCCTGCACAGGTATGCAATCTCATTAGCTCAATTTTGTTTAAATATATACCTTATCCACATGTATACTTATCCAGAGCAACTAATACACATGTAGATTACAATTTTATCCACTTGTACAACTTGATATTTACTGAGGCAACTGTGGGTTAAGTACCTTGCCCAAGGGACAACAGCAGTGGCCCAGTGGGAAGTCCAACCAGCAACCTTCCGGTTACGAGCCCTGTTCCTTACCACTACGCCCCACTGCTTCCTATAGCGCACCTTAAAATGCACCTCTGCGTGTTTTTCTCTGCCAAATTTCCTTTGGTGCTAATGCAGCGTAGTATCGTGTACTAACCACTCATGTCTTTGACCCTCTGTTTCAAAAGTCACCTGCCATCTGCTAGAAGTCTAAAGTACTCAGGGTGAAGTAAAGGATGAACAGGAGCCATAGCTGCGTGGCAGATGCTTTCACCATAATTTCATTGACATAGGCCTGTAATTTTTCACTTTCCAGTTGTGCCACTTTGTTTTTGACTTATTATGACAGCATCAAACAGGGACATCTCTCATATGCTGCAGAAAGAAGTCCCTTGGGTCCTCTGTAGTGGATGCTCAAGCTGAGTTAAATCGGGCTGTCTTGCTTGCTGCCTGCTGTTGTGTCCAGCATGTTTTGAGGTAGAGAGCCAGAGCCAAAAAAGGATGGTTGATGATACAGAGGTATGGATAATGCAGAACGTGTACATATTTTCGGATAGACAGGAGAGGACAGAGAGAGAGCGCGTGTGTTTTCCTAAATTCTGTCACTGTCGTAACTGTAATGACTCCAGATAGCTCCTTGCCCGTGCTCTTTTATAAACGCCTGAAGTGCCAGGCTCTCTCTCTCTCTCTCTCTCTCGCTCACTCTCACATACACACGCTCTCTCCTGTTTCTCATTTTTCCTGCTGCCTCCCTCTCTCTTTCACCCCCCCACACACACGTAGACACACACACACACGCTCCTGTTTCTCTCTTTCTCTTGCTGCCTCTCCCTCACCTCTCTCTCCTCGCTCTCCCCCTTCCTCTCTCTCTCTCTCTCTCTCTCTCTCCCTGGCAAGTCAATTCTGTTGTGGGTTTTGTTAAACCTCACTCCTTGCGGCATGTTGTGTGTGTGCTAGCAAGCGTGTGCGTGCGTGCGTGTGTGTGTGCGTGCGGACTCTGGATAGCCGAAGGGCCACTGGAAATAGAGGAGGCAGTTGGGGGGAAGTGGGGGGAGGGGTCAACGGTGAGTCAGAGCTTGCGGGTTGCCACTGAGCTGACGTCTGATACGACATACGTTGCCACCGCCAAGTACAAAATAAACAAACACGGCGGAGCGTCCGACGCCACAGGGGCTGTCACTGCCGACCACTACCCTTCCTTCAGTGCCACTCTCAGAGGCTGCTGCATTGTCAACAATGCTCACGGTCGATGGCTTCCTCCCTCAGTGTCACAGGGCCCGATTCTCTGTGCCTCGCCGTTTTTCTATCTTGTTATATGCATTTATGTGCCTCAGCTTTGAGAGTTGCGCTGGACAAATCATCTGCAGAGTGACTACGTTTAACGTAGCGTAATGAGTGGCTGGGACATCGACTGACACATAGCAACTGAACAGGCCGCATGTATGAGAACATGAATGTGTGTCTGTGTGTATGATTGTGTGTGCATGTGTTTGTGTGTGTGTGTGTGTGTGTGTGTGTGTGTGTGTGTGTGCACATGTGCGCGTGTGTGAGCAGGGATCAGGCAGCTGTCTGTGTCACTACGAGACATGACTCGTTTCTGGGCTGAATCGATGTGCTTTTCATTTGCAGCCTGCGAGTGGCCGCCTGATGCTCTCCCATTGCCGCACGCACAAACTCTGGTGAACTCTGGTTATGGGAGCCAGCAAGTGAGGGCGAGGTGAGCGACGGTGCTCCCCACTGTTCAGTAGACTTTGTGTGAACCCCCCACCCGACTTCCTGAAGCCCGCTGCAGCGCTGCACATCTGCACTGGCTCCCTCTGCTGTTTGGCAGTGCTATGTCCCAGAGGGAGCAGGCCCAAACTTGCGCAACGATGGCGGAACTGCAGGATGTGTCGCTTGGTTACAAGCATCAGTGGTAGAATACTGTGACTCCCCTGGTGATTGGTGAATTTGAGGGAGAACATATCACATCTCAGGGAATCACTCCATTATGAACAAAAATAGCCAGGCTATGAGGAAATAGAAAATGCTGGGTCCAGATCACCTCGCAAAGAGTAAAGGTCTGGATTATCTCACAAAGACTACAAGTCTGAATCACCTCACAAAGATCACCTCACAAAGAATAAAGGTCAGGATCACCTAACGCAGACTAAATGTCCAGAATATCTCACAAAGGCTACAGGTCTGGATTACCTAACAGAGACTAAAGATGCAGGTGGCATAACAGAGACTGAAGGTCCAGATTATCTCACAAGAACTAAAGGCCCTGATCACCTAAAGATTAAATTTTCAGATGCCCTAACAAAAACTAAAGGTCCAGATTACCTAATAATAAAAAAAATTTAGAATATGTAACAACGAGTAAATGTTTAGACTACCTAACAAAGACTAAAAATTCAGATTACCTAACCAAGACTACAGACCAAGATAGA